>CM052444.1:90597001-90638785 GCA_028533085.1 Varecia variegata | reverse complement strand
TATATATATTTTTAGCTGTCCATGTAATTTCTTTCTATTTTTAGTAGAGACGGGGTCTCTCTCTTGCTCAGGCTGGTCTTGAACTCCTGAGCTCAAACAATCCGCCCGCCTCGGCCTCCCAGAGTGCTAGGATTACAGGCGTGACCCACCACACCCGGCCTGCCCCTCTTTCTTTTTCTTTTCTTTTCTTTCTTTTTAAATCTATCTCCCTCCCTCCCTTCTTCCTTCCTTCCTTTTTTCTCTTTCTTTCTTTCTCTCTCTCTCTCTCCTTTCTCTCTCTCTTTCCCCCTTCCTCTCTTTCTTTCTTCCTTTCTTTCTCTCTCTTTCTCTTTCTTTCTTTTCTTTTTTTTCTTTTTTTTTGTTTTTTTCTTTTTTCATCCCAATTTCTTGCTTGGAATCTTTCTTTCTTCTTAGAGATGGGGTCTCTCTCTGTCACCCAGGCTGGAGTGCAGTGGCACAATCATAGCTCACTGCAGCCTTGAACTCCTGGGCTCAGGTGATCCTCCTGCCTCAGCCTCCCTGAGTAGCTGGGACTACAGGCATGAGCCACCATGCCGGGCTTCTTTCCCTCTTTCTGACTGCTCCTGTCTGGCTCTGATTGCTGCTTTTCCCCTATTCTCTTAAAGTTGGATGTTGTCCTAAGTTTCAACTTCAACCTCGTGCCTCAGCCATTCCTGGTCTCTCTTGGGGATTCTTTCTGGGATTGAATTACAGCCCTAAACTAACTGTGCAAGTAGATTGTGAGAGTTAAAGTGACCACAGGTGTCATAGAAGACTGAGATGATCACTAAACTGGCTGTGGCCATCTTGGGCTGAATTAAAAGGAGCATAGTTTTCAAATCAAGGGAGGTAGACTTCTCAGTGAACTCTGGGATAGTCAGTCCACATCTGAGTTCTAGGCACAGTTTGGGGAACAGGGGAAGGCATTGGCAAGAGGCATGTCTAGGAGGACAAGCAGGAGGGAGAAGGAGGAACTGTTGAAGGATCATTTAGACAGAACACATTCCTAAGTTTTTTCAAAGCCCTGTCCACACACATAACATTAGCTAAGCTACTTCCTTAATAGTCAATATAACAATAACAGCACTTATTTTGTGTTAGGCTCTGCTGTAGTGCATATAAGTATTCATTTAACTCTCACAACAATGTCATGAGGTAGGTACTATTATTAACCCCATTAGACTGATGAGGAAATTGAGGTATCTAGTGGTTAGGCAACTTGCCCAAGGGCACATGGCTCTTAAGCTGTGTTGCCAGAACAGGAACCTAAGCTGTCTGCTCAAAGTCCTGGGCTCCTAACCACAACACTACACTTAACCACAACACTGCACAGAGCACCTCTCAGAGCTTCGTGACACTGCCCCAAGATGTGGACACAAGCAGGACCCTTCCCTCACCTACCTCTGCCTTCTGAATCATCACCTCTCCTCTCCTTCATGCCTCCTGCGACCCTCCCTGGGCTAAGGCCTCCCCCTGCTGGAGCTTGGGACCTGTCCACTCCCTTCTGCTCAGAGACACTCCCCCACCCCACAGAGCAGCCCCCATCTGCAGCTTCTCCATCCCAGCACCGTCCAAACATGCCCGCATTTCTTCCTTCCCTGAACGAAACTGTTCTAACTTCCATCTTGCCACCAACATTCTGCTCTATCTTCTCACCTTCCTTTCACTTGAAAAAGCGCTTCACACTTGGGTCTCCACTTTCTCACCTCCTACTCCCTCCCAGGCTCTGCTCTCTGGCCTCCGCCCCCGCCCCCATTTCACACAGAGAAATCTCTCACCAAGGTCACCCGTGATTGCCAAATCCAGTAGTAGCCTCTGACACTCCCTCTCCTGTTTCCTGAAACTTCTCTGTCCTCTAGGCTGTTGTGACTTGGCCTGGCCTGGTTTTCCTCACTTCTCCAATGGCTCCTCTCCTGCAAGGGTGGCTTTCCCCAGAGTTGGGTCCTAGCTAGGGCCACTCTCTTTCTCACTCTCCTCCCTCTTCCTTCACCCTCCTACATAGCTTTAAGTATTATCTTTACTCTAACGAACCCCAAATTTCTACCCCAGCCCAGGTGTGCCCTCTGCAAGGGCTACAACCAGTAAACTAAGGAGTCTTAGTGCTAATTAGGAAAAGGTGCCCCTTCCTCTGGGCTAATTCAGGGGCATCGCTTGGCATGGGCCAGGCACCTGGCAGGCAAAGCACAACCTAATCTAATTGCTGGCAGCCTCTCCCACCTGGGTTCCTCTCCACGAACCTCAATCCAGCAAGTACCCACCAGAATCCACGTACCTGCTCCTGTGCTCCCCACCTTAGCAAATGGCACCATCATCCACTCAGCTCCTTACGAAGACTTTGAGTCACCCCTGATCCCTCCCAATCCCCACAGCCCAATAGCATATCAGTCACCAAGTCCTGCTGATTCCCACTCTGCAAAGTCTCTTCAATCCTTTCTTTTCTTATATATGTGTGGTATATGTGAGGATAGATTCCAAAAAGCTCTTATGAGCCTCAGTTTCCCCATATGTAAAATGGGGACAATAATAATATCAATAATGTTATTGTAAGAATTAAATGAATCAAGGTAAGTAAAGTAGCTCTTGTAGTATCTCAAGTATATAAAGGTACTCATGAATGGTCACTTCCTGCCTCCATAATGGAATTAATACTAAGTAGGCTGGGTGAGATGGCTCAGGCCTGTAATCTTAGTACTTTGGAAGGCTGAGGTGGGAGAATCGCTTGAGGCCAGCATTTGAGACCAGCCCAGCCCAAGCAAGACAGCTAGACCCCATCTCTACAAAAAATAAAATAAAATAAATTATCTGGGCATGTTGGCACACACCTGCAGTCCCAGCTACTTGCAAGGCTGGGGCAGAAGGATCTTTTGAGCCCAGGAGTTTGAGGTTGCAGTGATGCCACTGCACTCTAGCCTGGACAACAGAGTGAGACTCTTTCTCAGAAAAACCCAAAACAGGCCGGGTGTGGTGGCTCACGCCTGTAATCCTAGCACTCTGGGAGGCCGAGGCGGGCGGATTGTTTGAGCTCAGGAGTTCGAGACCAGCCTGAGCAAGAGCGAGACCCTGTCTCTACTAAAAATAGAAAGAAATGATCTGGCCAACTAAAAATATATAGAAAAAATTAGCCGGGCATGGTGGCGCATGCCTGTAGTCCCAGCTACTCGGGAGGCTGAGGCAGAAGGATTGCTTGAGCCCAGGAGTTTGAGGTTGCTGTGAGCTAGGCTGACGCCACGGCACTCACTCTAGCCCGGGCAATAAAGCGAGACTCTGTCTCAAAAAAAAAAAAAAAAAAAAGAAAAAAAAAAGAAAAACCCAAAACAAACAAACAAACAAAATTAAATAATGCTCCTTTGCATATGTTTAGCACTTTACAATTTTTTAAAGCTTATATGCTGTTGTTATTATCGAGAAGTGATAATGTATAATGCTTAGGAAATGAAGCCGGTCTACCCGGGTTCACAGACCAGCTCCACCACTTACTGGCCATGTGAACTGGGGTGGGATATTGGATTTCTCTGTGCCTCAGTTTCTCATTTGTAAAGTAGGATAATCATGGTTTCTAGCTCTGTTAATACACAGAAAGCCCTTTGAATGTGTACAGAACATAGCACATGCTATATAACTATTGTCTACTATTATTATCGTTATTACCTTCTTTTATTCTCACAATGGCCTTATGAAATTATAGATAAGGAGATAGGCTCGGAGTGGAGCAGTGACTTGTTCAAGAGGTGGACTTGGAGTCTGGACTCCAGGGTCCTGTCCACAAGGCTGGCCTTCCCCCAGTCCCCACTCACTCTTCAGCCTGGATGGTGTCCGCAGGGGCCACATAGTTGCTGGGAATGTAGCCAGTTTGTCCAGAGCTGAGGGACCGAGCCTCCCACCAGTCACCTTCACTGTAGGCACAGAATAGCGGGTGGTCAGCAGGCACCAGGCAGGGACCCACCTTGGACACCCCCCGGGGGCTTTTGTCTGCTCAGCCCCCAGCCTCCTGCAGCTGCCCTAGGAGGGCTTTTCCCTGCAGAAGGAATAAATCTGGGCACATCTAGGCCTCCTGGCTTCTTCTTCTGGCTCCTCAGCTGGGCTGGGGTTTGGGGATACAGCTGACTATGGTACAACCCTACTGAAAAATCCCCCAATGGCTACATACTTCCTCCTGGATAAAACCCAGACTCCTCCATGTGGCTTAAAAAGCCTCGTAGAATCTTCCCCCAACTGCCTTGCCAGCCTCTGTTCCCTCCATTCTGCATCTCATACTTTATGGACCACCTAGACTGAACCACTTGGTGATTTCTAGAAGTCATCATTTATTCTCATTCTCTCTCACTCTTTCTTTTTTCTCACCTCTTCCTTAACTGTCTATTCATTTTTCTAGTCTCAGCTTAAAAATCACCTCCTCCAGGAAGTCTTCCCTGATCACCACTACCCTGGGGACCTTGTTTGGTGTTCTTTCTGTGCTATAGTTCCTCATGCTCCCCACCATAGTGGCAGTCACCTAAGGTTTTCATTGTCATGTATATGTGTCCTCAACTAGGCTTTCTGAGGACAGGGGCAAGTAGGACTCCTATCTGGATCCTGCTCCCAATCCATGCCATGCCCTGAGCTAGGTTGCCTGGTCACTTACGTGTTGTTCAGGATGTGGAACTTCTCGCCCTTGGTGAAGGTGAGGTCATCCTCTGTCCGGGCCTCATAGTCATACAGAGCGATGAACAGGGTCACCCCTGTCCCTGCAGAGTCAGCAGAGTAGGGCACAGAACAGAAGCTCCAAGGAGGGGTCTGTACCCCAGATTCCTGTTCCCCAGGTAGGCACAGTCCCTCCCGACTGCTGCAGTGCCCTGGTACCCAAAGGCTGTTGGAATCCAGTGAATTTCTGATTTGGGCTCCACAGCTCGGCCCCCTATGGGTTCAGGACACACACCTTTAAGCCCATCTCTCCCACTGTGGGGAGTCCCATGTTGCCCACTTCTCCTCTTCCCCACCAAGAAGACTTCCCACTGCTTAGGGAAGTGGCACCTAAGAGGGCAAGAGTGTTCTTTTCACCACTTGCGTCTGTCATTGGGTCCTGCTCTCAGACTGGGGTTCCAAGGGTGGGGCTGTCCATATTCCCTCTGCAGGGTTGTGTCTCCCACATCATACTGGAGGCTCCTAAGGACAAGTCCACGGCCCATGGGACTCACCTGATATGCCTCTGATGGTGCCACCATCGAGGAAGGCGGGGCTGGTGGGCTGAGGGGAGAAGTTGCTGTAGTTGGGGATGTATGCAAAGGAGGATGCAGCCCGGGCCTGAGTGGGGTCGGGGCCGTAGCGGTCTGCCGCGCCATCTGCTGCCCCGTAGCCCCTGAAGCTCCCTTCCAGGCCAGCATCCTCCTTGGGCCCTGGCTCCGCCTTCTTGCAGAACACACAGCCCATGCCAGGTTCCCTGCTACAGAATGGGGCATGCCTCACTCAGGGGCCCCTGCCAGGCACACCAACCTATGCACACACGAATGCACACACACGTACGCACTCGCCCAGGCACTCAGCTTGCCCTCTCAGGCCTGGGCTAGGGTCCGCCCTGTGGGGATAAGGCCCTGCCTGCTGGGTTGGCCTCCCAGTATGTGGCTCCTCAGTGCTCCTCTTCCCATCCACTCCCACCCACGTCTCTGGGGCTGGCTTTCAGCACGGAGATACTGCTGTGCTTACTTGGATGTTCTTCCTTCCTGTTGCTTTGATATGTTGTGTTTCTTTGACTCCTTCAGTGTGTTTGTGTATGAGTGTCTTTGTGTGTCTCTAAATATGTGTGAGTTTGCTTGTCAGTGTGTGTGTGTGTGTGTGTGCAGTTCTTTTTAGTGTCTGTGTGTGCATGTTTGTGTGCATATGATTGTATGTAAAAGTCTCTGCATGTTTGGCTGTGTGTGTGCACGTCTGTAAGACTGTGTGAGTATGCATGTGTTTCTGTGTGAGCGTGTGTGCCTGTGTGTGTGTGCACGCAGGTCCGTGTGAGTAGTTGTCTCTGTGTGTGTGTGTCTGTGAGTGCGTACAGAGCTCTGTGTGGGAGCAGGGCGCCTGTGTCTGTGCAGATCTGTGTGTGTGCCCGTCTGTGGAGCTGCATGTGTTTGTGTGTGTGTGTGTGTGTGTCTGTGTGAGGGCTTTGTGCCTGCACCTGGAGATTCCCTGCAGAGGGGGATCAAGGCCATTTCCTGTCGTGGGTCCAGCCTCCAGCCTCTCAAGCTGCCTCATTCTGGCTCCCCCATCCGTTACCTAGCAACAGGGCCCTTGCAGGAGGAGGGGGCTGTGAGGAGTTGTGGGGCCCAGGAAGGCCACCCCCACTCTGATTTCTGGCCCTGAAATCCGTCATTCTCCTCCCACCCCCCACTCACCCCCTCAGGCTCCTGCTCCTGGGTCAGTGGGGCTGCAGCATGGTCCTTGGGAGGGGCCGGAGACCTGAGGGCGAGACAGAAGGACACGGAAGATGAAGGCCCTGCCAACGTCCCTGCCAGCCGGCTGCCCAGCTCCTGCCCTCTTCAGGAAGCCAGAAGGCCTGGGCTCTGCCCCAGCATGATTTCCGCCCGCACTTTCCTTCCCACCACCCCTGGCACATTACACAGCCACCCTCACACAGGACACACCGCCCACACCAGCTCTCTCACACTCATACCCACCTGACACACCAGCAGATGGACACACACTCGCACCAGCACACAGTCACACAACACTCACAGCACACGTTTGCATGACTGTGCTTGCCAACGCCACCACACACCAACACCGGCTCTCACACAAGCCCAGGCTCTGTAGCACACGCACACATACACATGTGTACACAGACACATATACACATACACACGGCTGCCTCGGGTTAGCAGACTAACATGCTCGGACACACATATTTTCCTGTGTTAGACCCATCTCTCTAACCGGATTCCTATTAAGCCATGCTCAGCTCACCACAGGCCCCGGTCCCTGTCTCCTAAAACCAAGCCCTTCCCTGAACCCCCCCGCCTCTGCTCCCAGCCTGGGCTGGGTGAACCCCAGCAGCCCCAGGTCACACCTGGTGGCAGAAGGAAAGTGGACACCTACCTCCAGAGCTCTGCTCCTATCCCCACATCAGGAAAAGGCCCAGGTCAGAAGCTAGGGCCGCCAGAGTCCCGTGGGGAGCCCTTCAAATGAGCCAAGCTTTTCCTGGCAGCTGTGTACTCTGAGCAACAGAGCAGGCAGGTCATTGAGCAAGGGTCCCCCACACCCTGCCAGAAACTCTGCCATTGCAACACCAGAGAGGAACTGACGGGGGGGACAGGGCTCAGTTTCCTAAGATGTGAGAGGAATGGAGAGTTGCAGGGTGGGGCCCATCCACTGAACCCTGATTTGCCCCCAAGGGGCCCCAAGGTCCTAGGGACAGGGACCCCTAGCTTCTCTCTCTCGACCCCAGTCCCTTATGAATATCCCCTCCTCTTCCCTCTGGGTCCTGCCCTTCCCGCCTGACACCACTCACCTCTTCCAGGAAGGCTTCCTGGGTCCACCAGGTCCAGTTGCCTGTGATGTGATGGTTCTGTCACATCAGTGCCCTGACCTCCACCTTAGTAGCCCCACCTGCCCCTCTAGCCCGTCACTGTAACTGTTCTCCCATTTGTGTGCTGGGGGTGGGGGGTGACACCCATATGGTGAACTGTGGGGCGGGCTGTGGTGAGAAGCCTGCCCTAAAATAGCCCCCTTTAGCAGGCCCTGGCTGAGATCTTCACCCCCGGACCCCTCCCCTGGGGTGTAACCGCCGTGTCTGGAAGGCCCCAGAATGCTGCAGAGTGGTTAGGGCCAAGGCAGAGAATGCAGGCGGTGGGGAGGAGGGTGCCCAGCGCCAGCCCAAGGGATATCAGGGCTGGTGAGAGGAGAGATGGGGCTGCTAAGAAAACAAAGGCGACAGGGTGAGAATGAAGATCTCACAGGAAGACACACATGCACCTCAAATGGCGCACAGGGCTGACACCCAGATCCATGCAGCCTTCCAACCCATTCTCAGACATGCACGTCGCCTCAGCACCACATATAGAGACACCAAGCTGCTCTGTACGGATTCCCAGACACACACATCTTCAAGTGCACACACACCCCGTATACACACACCTCCAGACCTCCTCCATCTGCACAAAGACACACACGCACACGCACACACACGCAGCCTCTCCGCGAGAATAGCAAATATGGAATTTATAGCACTTACTATGTGCCAGCCACCGCATTAAGCACTTTACCTATATTACCTCATTTTACCCTCACAACAACCCTATGATTTAAATATTATTATTATTGACAAGGCAACTGAGGCACGGAGAGGTTTAGAAACTTGTCCGAGGCCACACACACGATATATCCTGGCATTTGGCTCCAGAATCTCAGCTCTCAGCCACTTCTCTCCACGTTGCCCGTCGCAGACATGGATGGTTGCAGCCATTCCTGCAAGTGTGCACAAATGCAGAGCCCCCCTAGGGACACGCACACAAACACACAGTGATACAGCCCTCCCCCGAGACACAGACCCACACAGAGCTCTCCTCGCTGAGGACGCAAACTTATATAACCAGGTCCACACACAGATACAACGTTGCCATTTCTAATAACACCCAAGTATATATTGCCACAATGTATCTGGATCAGCCCAAGGGGAGCCCTGAATTCCGCTGCCTGGTCTGGGGAGGAGGGAGGCTGTGCGCCTCCGAGGAGGCAGAATGCTCTGTGGGCTGAGGAAGAGCCTTGGCAGGACTGACAGTATGGTCGGCAGGCGGAGGTGGGCAGCTCTCAGGGCTTTGTCACTCCCAGGCTTGATGGGGACCAAAGCCCCAGCTGGGCCTGGCTTTCTGGAGCCCAATGTGCCGAAGGGGTTAGGGGGTGGAAAGCACTGGGTCTGGCATCCATGTGGCCCAAGGCAATGAGGGGCCATGCTGCATGTGACCAGGCTTATGTGATTTTGTCAGAGGAAAGAAAGAGATGGGGAGAGACTGAAAAAGAAGCAGAGAGAGAGACAGAGACAGAGGCTGAGAGATACAGAGAGATGGAGAGAGAGAGGAGAGAGCCAGACAGACATAAAGACAGAGGCAGACGTAAGAGACAGAGACGAAGGGGAGCTGGTATGGTGTGCTGGTAAACTGATTCTTACAAAAAACCCCAAGCCCTGATTTGTCGCATTTGCTGATTTCCATGGTGTAAATACTGCCACCATGGCTGATTTAGAGCCACCAAAATGACTTCCTGATTGCTAGGCTGGAGAGATGCGCAGAATCAGCTCCCCCCGAGCCAGAAGCAGCCGGCTCCAGACACCACCGCTGCCGGAAAGGAACAGAGACAAAGAGAGACTGGCAGAAATGGGGGTCAGAGAGAAAGGGCAACTGAGAGAAGGAAAGAGACAGAAACTGAAAAACAGAAAGAGATGAAGCAAAAGGAGCAGAGAGAGAACTAAAGAGACAGAGAAAAAAGACAGAGCGAGGGAGCAGGTGGGGTTCTCTCTGCTTGGGCATCTCATGAAAACAGCTCCTAAGACTCCTCGTCCTCCCCTTGCTTGGGTCCCTACCCGGCACCAGTTCTCTGCAGAGTAATGTGACTTCCTAGAAATCTGGGTGGCAATAACTACTCGAGAAAATGTGCTAATTTATTAAACATTTGCACAATGGCTGGAATCGTGCCAAACAATTCCCACATATGATCTCATTTAGTGACCCTATGAGGGAGGTTTTAGTGCTACCTCTATTGTACACATGAGGAAACTGAGGCACAGAGATGAAGCTGCCCAAGATTGCCCTGTGAGTGAGGGAAGCTGAAACACAATGCCAGTCAGTCCGGCTCCGAAGCCGACCTTCAGCGCTGCTCCTTTCTGCAGTCCTCGTAGACGCAATGATGTGTAGCCCCTAGTGAGCACCTATGGTGCGGGTGTGCCAGGCCCTGTGCTCCATGTTCTGAATCCTCGATGCGACAGAGAGAGAGAGAGAGAGAGGGAGGGAGGGAGAGGGAGAGAGATCTGCTCAGACTCTCTCCCGCAATCACTGAATCTGAAGCCAGTTCTCTCTTTTCTCAGCACTGAACTTGGCTGCCTGCTAACACCAGAAAGGGAGCAGTTCAAAGAGTGGCCACAGTATTCTGGGCACTGCAGGGACTTGGGTCTGTATATGAAAATGTCTCTTGAACATCCGGTTGACAAGGGTTGGCTCTCAGAGCCCCATCAGTGTCAAAATCAGGTTATGGGTATCAGAGCTGAGGTCCAAGCCTGGACCAGGGCACGCCCCCCTTCAACATCTGCCCCCGTGTAGCCCTCCCCAGCTCTGTTCTTTAGCAGCTCCGTGACCTTGGATGAATGACATAAGCCCTCTGGGCCTCAGTTTTTGCACCTGCACCTCCTGAGCAGAGCTGTTGTGAGGACTTGATGAGGTGTGGTTTTTGCCCAGTGTGCAGTGGCCAAGCGTGGCTGAGAACCACAGCAGCAAAGCCAGAATGGCCCCCAGGGACCATTTATCAGTTCAGCCCCTTCTGTGCATAAGGGGGAAGTGACTTGCCTGAGGTCACACAGCCAGATGGCATTCAAAGCCAGGACTATTAATTCAGGTCCAGAGTTCTGCTCCTAGCACTGTGGCTGTGTTCTTCAAAGCCTGAGCTGGAGACCATGCTGTCCCTGACCGGTGAATGCCATGCTTCCTACCCAGTCCCCGGCCAACTGAACACACCACCCCTGTCGTATCGCAGTAGGCCACCCAGCAGGGAAACTGCCTCCCACCCACCCCTACTCCTGGGCATAGGAGCCCCAGGCCCACCCATCCTTTCTTGAGGTCCACACTTCCCAAAGCCATGTCAGGGCTTTGATGTAGACACAGGATGTCCCATCCCTTCCAACCCCCACCAAGTATCTGTGGGATCTAGAGACAGACTTAGGCTCAAATTCTACCCTGCCTGACATGCGGCACTGGGCAAGTCAGGTCATCTCTTAGAGCCACACTTTTTTTCTTTTTTTTTTTGGAGACAGAGTCTCGCTTTTGTTGCCCGGGCTAGAGTGAGTGCCGGGCTAGAGTGAGTGCCGTGGCGTCAGCATAGCTCACAGCAACCTCAAACTCCTGGGCTTAAGCAATCCTACTGCCTCAGCCTCCCGAGAAGCTGGGACTACAGGCATGCGCCACCATGCCTGGCTAATTTTTTCTATATATATTTTTAGTTGGTCAGATAATTTCTTTCTATTTTTTTTTTAGTAGAGACGGGGGTCTCACTCTTGCTCAGGCTGGTCTTGAACTCCTGACCTCGAGCGATCCACCCGCCTCGGCCTCCCAGAGTGCTAGGATTACAGGCATAAGCCACCGCGCCTGGCCTGAGCCGCACTTTCTTTGCCTACAAAGTGAAAATGCAAATCTCTACCTGAGAGGATTGCTTCCGAGCATCCAAAGCCATCGAGCCCCTAAAAGTATCAGGCATACAGTAGGTGCTCAGTGAAATTTCACTTCCCGTGATGGCAGTGGGGGGTGGGGGTGGAGGTGGTGGGGTGCAGGGCTGGGCAGGGCTAAGAAGAAAGAGAAGTTCCCAGGGGCGGTGGGAGGGCTGAGCGGCCCAGCTGCCTGGGGGATTTCACCAAAAGGGAACTGGGACTTTGGGCAGTGGCAGGAAACCACCATCCTGCAAGAGTTCCGGCTTCTCCTCAGGGCTCCAGGTTGGCCAAGGGCAGGAGGGACAGGAAGCAAGTCTAAGGTCCGCAGGTAACCCCCAGGCCACTGCACGCCATCCCTGGCTAAGACCTGTCGCTCAGTCCTCTCACTGAGCCCCTCCCCCTGAACCCTCCACCCCCACTGAATCCCTGGCTCTCTCACGGAGGCCCCTACCTCTCACTAACCTCCTTCCATTTCCAATCATCCTTTCTTGAGGCCTCACAACCCACCCACCCTCGCTCCTGAATGTCCCTGGATTAAGAAGATATGCTGAAGACATGCCGCTGTCTGACTTTGCCACCGCCCTGCGGAGGCCAGGTGGGGGCGGCGGGGGTAGGGGTGGCCTCTCTGTGCCAGACTAGCTTTACCCTCCACATGGTCTTGAGGGCATCCGTTGAGTTTTCTCCACTTCTTGTGGGTAAAAGTGGTTTTCCGCCTGCTGCTGAAAACCTACCCACCAACCTCTAAACAGGGGTCTTGAGGGCCCACCTGGCTGGGACTAGGGATTTTCAGGAGATGGGAGCCAGGGGTAGTCCCAGGGGAGCTGAGGGAACAAGAATCTAGATTCCACAGAGTGGGCAGACAGGAAGCCCCCGCCCCAGTCCCACCTTGGGCCAGGCCGGAATGCTCTGTGCAGGAAGGGCCCTGGCTCCTCCTTCCCCAGCGCCGGGGTCCCCTACACAGCCTCCCGAGGTCAGGCCACTTCCTCTGCTGCATGGGCCCCAGGTGGCTGCAGAGAACGCCGGCACACCCGCGCATGTGCTCACAGGTTCATGCACATTCACTCAAAACCCAGAACTACAAACACTCTCACACATCCTCATCCTGAAGCCGGTGAACCCCACGCCCTTCTCTCCTCCCCCTACTCTCCTTGCCAGAGGGCCACACCAGATTTGGTCAGCCTGAGGTGGGGACTCAGGCCTCAGCTCTGGCTACATCAGAGACGAGATGCCCTGGGACTTCTGGTCTCTACTGCCGGCCCTGCCAGTCGCTGACTCCCAAACCTCCATCTTCCCAACTGTGAAATGGGAACAGAGCCTCGCTCTCCCTTCATCACCACAGATGGAAGGATGCCAATGGCCTCAGGATCCCTGGGAGACTACACACCAGAGCGGTGGCCAGCTGGTGTGGTGCCATGGAGGGCGGGGACAGATCTCAACCCTGCTGATTTCCCCAGTGTGGGCCCTCAACAGAGCCACAGACATTTATTTATTAGATGCCAACTGTGTACAGGCCTCCCCGGAGGCCCTGACAGTGAGACCCAGGCTTTCTGGTCCACCTCCATGGTTTTGAGGAGGTGAAGGAGACCCTTGTTGGGTCAGTGATGACTCTTAACCCCTTCAGGACATTCAGCAAAAACTGCTTTCTCCACCTGATTCTCACGGGGTGGGGGGTGAGTGCAGAGATAATTTCTCCCCATAGTTCAGATGAGGGAAATGAGGGCCGGAGAAGCCCCAAATTTGCCTACAGTCACACAGCAATTAAGGGACCAGTCTTGCTGAGAACTCATCTCTGAAGCTGCAGACCCCCCACCCCAGGATCCCTGAACAGTGAGCATCATCGCCTCACCGCTCTGTCGGGCAGCCCACCCGCGACCCAGGATTCAAATAGGGGAGGAGGCGGGGACCGAAGGGGGCTGCTGCCAGCAATGAGCCCAACAGTGGCCCAGCGCCCGCTCGCCTTTCCGCCCTCTCGTTGCCATGGAGACAGCCCCTCCGGGCATTCGCGGTCAAAAACAGGATTTCCGTCGGGGCGGCCAGCAATTCCCGGATCCCGAGGGGAGCATGGACCGAGACCGCCACTGCGGGCGAGAGGGGGCACCAGGGGGGCCCGCCCCTGCTGAGGGCGGGGACTTCCCCAGGAAGTGGGGACCCACGCCTCTAGCGCCTTGAAAGAGTCCCGCGCGGTCCGGAACCTGAACCTGACCACCAGTGTGGGGCGGGAAGGTCGGGGGGCTGCAGTGGTGGCTGCCTCCCCTCCCCTCCCCTTCTGGCTATAGGTTTCACCCCGACTTCTGCAGATTCGGGACAGAGGAACTTTCTGAACCCCCGGAAATGCGCCCCACGTTCTTCGTCCTCCAGAAATCTTTCTCCTGGACCCCCTTCCCGCAAACTCCCTCACCTGCCCCTCCAAGGACCCCCACCTAGTTCCCCTGTCGCAGACCCCTCAGTTTCTCCCCAAATTCTCACTCTCAAGGTCCCCTCAGTTTCTCCCCGAGATCCCTCTAGAGTTCCCCTTAGTCCCTCTCCCCGAATTGTGTCAATCTCATTTTATAGGTTCCCTCCGTGTTCCCACCAGACCTTTTTGGGGGTCCCTTTAGTCTGCTTTCCCCGTATTCCTTCAGCCCTCTCCCCGAATTTTATGTCTCCAGTTTTCCTCCTTAGGACCTTTTCGGGGTGGGGTCCCTTTGGCCGTCAGCCTCCTCAGGTCTCTCCCCAAGTTCAAGCTTTCCCCCATCCCTCTCCGGAGCCGGCGCCGCCTCCCAGCCCCGCCGCGGCCGACGCGCTCGCCTACCTGGCCCCGCTTCTGACCGCCGGGGCGAGCCAGCGGGGCTCCCAGCAGCCGCGACTGCCGACGTGGGGCAGAACTGGGGTGCTGCCCGCGCTGGCCGCCGCCCCCGCTGGGCAGGGAGGAGGAAGCCGCCTCGGACTTCTCTTATTGCAGCCGCGGCGGGCGGCGGCCCTGGCAGTGGCGGCGGGGGAAGAAAGTTCACAGTCACGCCCCTGCCCCAAGCTGCTGCCCGCAGCGAGGAGGGGCCCCCAGATCCCAGGTCCGCCGGCTCCCACTTCCCTCCTCCCCGGGGTTATCGGGGTTGGGCTCCCCCAGCCCTCTCCCTGCACTCCAGACCTGAGTCTCCAGCACAGCCTTCCTAAAGGCCCCCTCCAGAGAGGGGTTTCCTCACCCCCAGAAGCACCTGCTCTTTTAGGATCAATGAGTTGGAGTGTTAAGAGGAGTCTTTCTGTATAACTGAGGACCAGATCAGGACTGGCCTTACCCAGGTTCTCACAGCCAGTTGACCTCAGACTGCTGCCACTAGACCCACCGTGGATCCTGTGACCATGTCTTGCCTTCTTCAGGGGCTGGGCGCTGGGGGTACCGGGCTGTAGGAGGGTGGGGAGAAACCGCTTTTCAGAGGAATGGCCTTCAGGCAGCACTGAGTGGAGGGGAAGAGTGTCAGCCTCGCCCTACTCCCAAGTTTTAGAAAAATTGAATACTGTTCTATATCACAGTTCCAGCCTTTCTGACTGGCAGGGATGCCCCACCCCTCCTTAACCTGGGGTGCAGTCGCCTCCAGCACTCTGGCTCCTTCAGCCTTAACCCAGGCAAATCCCTCCTGCCTGGGGAGGAGGCGGTGTGAGTGGGAGAGCTGTGTGGTGATGTCTGTATGTGTTGGGATGTGGTCAGCAGGCAGCGAGGGTGTGCGAACACAGAACTGCACGTGTGTGTGAGTGTGTGTGGGTGTGTGGGTGTGTGTGTGAGAGAGAGAGAGAGAGAGGGAAACGGATTGTAGGCAATGACACAATGACTTTGGTTTTAGAATCAACAGCTGGGTCACGTTATGCAGGCAGGTGTGTATCTACGTATGGGCAGGGGTGTGTGTGTCTGTGTGTGTGCACATGCTCAGGTGGGTCTCAGTGTGACTGTGGGGTGACATAGAGTGGTGGGGTGCAGATAAAAATGGTTTTCTCTTTGGAAAATGGGAGGAGGGATGAGGAAGAGGACACGGGGGAACCAGTGGAGGTGCAGGGAGGATGGCCTCACCTTGGCTGGGCAGCATCACCTCCACCCTCAGACACTGGCCATTGGTCCACATGTTCTACAAACAAACAAACATTTATCATTGCCTCTCCGGTGCCAGCCTTAGGGAACACAGAGATGAGAGTGACAGGTGTGAGCCACTGCGCCCAGCCTCTGTATCTTTCTTGAGCAGATTAGGGCTCTAACCTCAAGAGTCACCTGGCATTACTCAGGACAGAGACTGGTAGATTCTATGCTCTCATTCATCCATTCAGAATAACCTTGGTTAGGAACACAGACTGTGCGGGCAGACTACCTGGTTTGTAGACCAACTGTGCCTCTTCCTAGCTCCATGACCTTGGACAAGTTATTTTACCTTTCTGTACCTCGGTTTCCTCATCTGTAAAATGGGGATAATAGTAGACCCCACCTCACAGAAGTCTTGGGAGAAATCAATGCATTGTTAGACTAGTGTTTAGCACATAGTAAACGCCATGTAAGCGTCTGCTGTCATTCATTCAATCAATCAAATCTCAAACCTTTGAGTCACTATTCTGTGCCAGGCTGGGTGCTGGAGGCTCAGAAGGAATTGTGCCCATCCTTGTCCTCTGTGTGGCATTTGCTCCCTCTGTGGCACAGGAGGCTGGTGAGCACAGGGCAACGAGGCTACAGGAGGGGCCTGTTGAAACCCCCCAGTCTCTGACCACAATTTCCTACCCTTCCGCCTACTTGCTCACATGCTCCTTTAAAACAATTCTAAAAACTTATGCTAAAACCAGAAATCAGGCCAGGTGCAGTGGCTCACACCGCCAGTAATCCTAACACTGTGGGAGGCCGAGGCAGGAGGATTGCTTGAGCTCAGGAGTTCCAGACCAGCCTGAGCAAGAGTGAGACCCCGTCTCTACTATTGAAACAAGAAAATTAGCCGGGTGTGGTGGTGTGTATCTGTAATCCCAGCTACTTGGGAGGCTGAGGCAAGAGGACCGCTTAAGCCCAGGAGTTTGAGGTTGCTGTGAGCTAGGCTGATGTCACGGCACTCTAGCCCGGGCAACAGAGTGAGACTCTGTCTCAAAAAAATAAACCAGAAACCAAAGCCGAGCAAGCCCACTGAGACCTTCTGTCCATTTCCCATCTAGCCATCACTCGCCTCCTGTTCTCACTTCTGCTTTCAACCTCTAAGGCCTCTCAACAAGAAGAGGCCTTAGAATGAACCCTACCTTGACCCTGTCATCAGTCCTTATGGTCCTTGTTTGCAAAGACCCCACACTGCCCTGCCTCCCTCTCCCTCCAGTGTACTTGCCTGGACAGCCCAGGCCTGCAGGAACCCAACCATCCACCTTCTCTGCGTGCAGAGGAGAAAACCACCTGCTATGCAGACAGGGTCACAACTCCCAGCCTCAAAAGGACACTAACCAGGCTCAGCAATCCTCTGGTGCGTTTCTTAGCAAACCGGCCCTTTATCTCTGCCTGGATGACCGGTGCACATCTTTTCTTCCATCCCCCAACATCCCACTCCATCTCCCCTTTCTCCACTTAGACCCTAAATCCTCTCACCTTCTGAGGATGTCACACCTCGGCAACCCCCTCTGGTGCACCATCCATCTCTCCCTTCCACAGAATTATCCTCTTAGCATACAAACATGTTCTAGAATCCCTGTTTACAAAGAAAAAACAAAAACCTTTCCTTAGAGAATTAAGCATTTATCCTGCCTTTTAAGGAAAAACTGTAGTTTGTTCCTAGTGGATGAGGCAAAGGTCTTCTTTGTAGGAAAATGCCAGTTAGATGCGAGCACACAGCAAGATGGTGGCCACCTGCAGGCCAAGAGGAGAGGCCTCAGAATTAACCCTACCTTGCCAGCACTTTGATCTTAGACGTCCCAATCTCCAGAACTGCAAGAAAAAGAAGGAAGGAAGGAAGGAAGGAAGGAAGGAAGGAAGGAAGGAAGGAAGGAAGGGAGGGAAGGAGCTAATAAATATAGGATGAACATGAGAACTAGAAAAACTGCATTTTATAATCCCAATTAAATCACCAATTTTAAGGATCATCAATGATGTTATCTTAGTCTGCTTGGGCTGCCATAATAAAAGATCATAGACCAAGCAGCTTAAACAACAGAAATTAATTTTCTTGTAGTTCTGGAGGCTGGAAGTCCCAGATCAAGGTCCAACAAGGACAGTTCCTAGTGAAGACTCTCTTCCTGGCTGACCAATGGCCACCTTCTTACTGTGTCCTCACGTGGCAGAGAGAGAGCGAGCTCTCTGGTGTCTCTTCTTATAAAGATCTAATCTTGTTAGATCAGGGTCCTATCCTTAGGACTTCACTTAACCTTAAGTACTTCCATAAAGGCCCTAGCTCCAAATACAGTCACCTTGGGGGTGAGGGCCTCAACACGTGAATTTGTGGAGGACAAAATCTAGTCCATGGCAGATGCCAAAACCACTAGGTGAGAGGGTTTAAACAGCACGTTCACCCAGTGTGGAAGGAGCTCCCCACAGTGCTTTGGTATTTGCAAAGAGGAGCTCTCCTTTTCAATGGGGAGGTCTGGCGGACACCCCCTAACAGTGCTAAGTTGGCAGTATGCGCCGCCTCGTGTGATGACTATTAAATATACACCATCACTATGAAGAATTCTTCATCTTCACAGGTGCTTAACCAAAATACAATCAAAGAGTCAGTAATATATGGGGCAGATATGGCCCTCCATCTGTTTTTGTGTAGCCTGTGAGCTAACAATCGTTTCTCTTTCTTTCATTTCTTTTCTTTTCTGTTTTTTTTTTTCAGAGATGGGGTCTCACTATGTTGCCCAGGCTGGACTCAAACTCCTATACTCAAGCAATTCTCTCATGTCAGCCTCCCAAGTAGCTGGGACTACACGCACACACCACTGCACCAGGCTTAACAGTGGTTTTTACACTTTTTAATGGTTCTGAAAATCAAAGGAAGAATAATATTTCATGACATAAGAAAACAATGTTAAATCTGAATTTCAATGTTCATAAATAAAGTTGTATTGGAACACAGCCACGATTACGTATCATGTGTGGCTGTTTTGGTGTTACGGTGACAGAGCTGAGTAGTTGCAACCAACACTGTGTGGCCTGCAAAGCCAGAAGCATTTACTTTCTGGTCCTTCACAGAAAAAGTTTGCCAATCCCTGCTCTAGATCTAACTTCCAGTTCTAAGAGATACAGGGTTTGGAGGAATAAGGTGAAGGGCACTAAGATCTATGATGTGGATCATTCTACAACACTGCTAGTCTGGTCACTTTAAAAAGTTGTCATAAAAAAAAAGGCAGGTTGGGGGGGTGACTGTTTATGTTATATGAGACTTCAAAGAGACACATAGTGTCTAAACCTTGGTTAAATTTCTTTTGGGAAAAAGACCCACCTATTGTTGTGTATGTTAGTTAATGTGTTTTTCTCTTTCTCTCCTCGACTTTAAGCTCCACTAAGGCAGGGGTTTTGTCATTTTTTTTAGAGACAGGGTCTTGCTCTGCTGCCCAGGCTGGAGTGCAGTAGCACGGTCACAGCTCACTGCAGCCTTGAACTCCTGGCTCAAGCCATCCTCCCGCCTCAGCCTCCTGAGTAGCTGGGATTACAGGTGTGAGCCACTGTTCCCAGCTTGTAGCTTGAATTTACCATAATCTAACCAGCACCCTGCAAGTGTCTGGCACCCACTAGATGCTAATGAATGCTGACTGAAAACAGGAATGAGGGAATAAACCTTGCTGAGGGGAGAGAGATGACTTCCCAGAGGATTCTCAAGGATAAACCGGAGGGTGGTTGTCCACAGGTGAAATCTCTGATAGAGCCCCCCGCTCAGTGGCTCTGGTGCCAGGGATGACACTCATTTTGGGGACCCCAGACAGCAGAACTCTGACCAGTGGGTGGAGCCTTGGGCAGGCAGAATTCCAGCTCGGGAGCAGGAAGAATCACTGTCTCCCAGGAGTGTCCAGTGCTATAGAGGACAAGAGGACCAGACTCCAAGCAAGACATCTGGAGGTTGAACAGACCTCACAGAGCATCTTGTCTTACCCTGCCCTCATACAGATCAGGAAACTGAGGCCCAGAGACAGGCAGACACTTGCTCAAGGTCACACAGCCTGTCAGTGTCTGCCTCTTACCCAGGTAAAAAGGCACATGGTGCCAAAGGACCCCTGGTGGTGCAGACGAGAGGTGCTCAAGGTTTAGAGAAGGGAGGCATGAGATGAGCTCTGCAGGTGAACAGTTGGTCTCAGGAGGTGCCAAGGTGGGCAAGCAGAAGGGGTCTGCATCGACTGACCTCGTGACCGGGCAGGGGATGGGCCTCCCTGGTGGTTCACACCACAACAATCCCCATCACCAAGCCTTTGCCCAGAGATCCCTCCACCTGGTGGCCTCTCTGTCCTCTTTTTTTGCCAAGGCCCAGCCTTCTAGGCAGGATTTTCTCCCTCTGACAGGTTCTGTGACCTTGAGCAAGTGTCTGCCTGTCTTTGGGCCTCAGTTTCCTGATCTGTAGGAGGGCAGGGTAAGACAAGATGCCCTATGAAGTCTGTTCAACCTCCAGATGTCCTGCTTGGAGTCTGGTCCTCTATAGCACTGGGGACTCCTGGGAGACAGGGGTAGTACTGGCTGAGGCCCTTGCCAGGACCCCCAGGAGCAGACCTGGCTCATGACCCCACAGAGTAGCGATGCTGTAGCAAACTCTCTCCTCCTTCTTTGCCAAAGGCAGCATGGTTCAAATTCAGGACCCACAAGTTACTATCTGCGTTATCTCACAGGCAAGTGACTTAACAATTCTGGGCTTTAGTTTCCACATACATAAAACTAGAACAATAACATCTGATTCCCAGGATGGGAAGTAAAGGAAATGATGGCTTTGAAAGTACCTTGTACATATCAGGTGTACAGAAAAGCTGTCAGGAGCCAGGGGGTTCCGATCAGGAGGTTTGGAATCTCTCCGACCACCCCAAATTCTAGTCCCTTCATCACTGTAAGCTGATTGACGCAGGAAGAAATTATAAATACCTTACGTCTATATCTAAAGCAGGCCTGGAACATAGTGTGTGCTCAATAAATATTTGTTGAATGGAAGATTCATTCTATAACTACTACCTCACTTGAGCCTTAAAGCAAACTGGTAAAGGGCAAGACAAGGGTTATTATCTCTGTTTCAAAGGCGAAGCCATGGCAGTTCAGAGAGGCAAAGTGATCTGCCCAAGGTAACACAGCAGAGCAGGGCTTAGAACCCAGATCCCCATAATTAAGATCCCCATCTGCAGCAAGATAGCAGAAAAAATATCCCACCCATAACTTCATCAAAGCCAGGAGAAGGGGGAGGGCTCTATGGAGTGGTCTGCAAGCTGGAGAATGGGACAGGTTTATTTTGAAGGTCTCTCCTGCAAGGTCAATCTCATTGTCCCTGGAAACTGAGGTCCAGGGAGGCAGAGTCACTGGTCCAAGAATGTAGTGACTCAATGACTGAGCAGGCCATCCAGCCCCCTCTAGCTCAGGGTGGGAGCAGCTGTGGTATCCTGGTTGCCCTTGTGCCCCCCTCCCCAAGATGTGCTCTGCACGGAAGTCCTCAGCCCTAGGTGCAACACCACGACCTGGCGATCCTCGGGGAACAGGGCAAGGACCTTGGCTCTCAGAGCACCACTGCCACTGGCATGGGGGGAGCTATGGCAGGAAGGAGGACTTAGGGCTGCACAGGAGGAACTTCCTCCACAGCTTCAGGTGGGCCAGGGCTGGCACTGCCCCTGCACAGGGCACAGCACCTTCCAGTTTGCCGTCTGTCTTCTTTCTGCATCCCCACAACCACCCTGCCACCTCACAGGATAATCCCCCGCTGTTCAGAGGAGGAAACTGGGGTTTAGAGTGGGGGAGGCCCAAGGTCACACTGGGAGAACTCAGCAGAGGCAAGACTGGAAAGCAGGGCCGACTGGCTCAACTCCAAGTCCTTAGTCCTGCCACCCTGCAGTTCTAGGCTTGAGTTGCCATCGCAACTCCTGTCTTCTCCCTGGCAGGACTAAGGAGGGTGAGCCTCCCCTAAGGTCACCCAGCAGAGCAGCAGGCAGGTGGGCTCTCAGGCCCACCTTGTCCCCAAGTACTCTGTTGCTTGGACTTTATTTTGTACATATTTGTTTCTGCATCTGCCTTTTCCACTGGCCCCTGGAGGGCCTGGCTCAGAGACGGCATCGCTCAGGATTTGCTGACTGAATTGAAAAACACGTTTATTGAATATTTATAATGAGCCAAGTCTATGCTAAGGGCTTTATATACATCAGCTCATCTAATCCTCACAATGACCGTGTGAGTGGGATACTATTATCCCCATTTTACAGACAGGAAAAGCAAGACTTAGAGAAGATAAGAAGTGGGTGCCTAGCGCATGGTTGGTGCTTCTGACTGTTTTACTCTGTACTGACTGAATGGATGGATAAGTTAAGAAGGGGGAGGTGGGGTGAGGTGATCAGGGTTACAGGTGTCAGCCTCTCCCCTCATCCAGGTTCAATCACCTCCCACAACACGCCCACCACATCTCGTGCCTGGCTCCCAACCACTGATGGACCATAGTCTCAGGCAGCTGGCAGCCCCACCAGGCCCTCTGAGAGCCTTTAAGCTGAACTAAAGGGAAACCTTTTCTGCCAAGCAGCTGACAAGCGTGGCTCTGCCTGAGAGCCTAGACTGGCGACTCCGTGGTGGGGGTTCACCCCCAAACTCCTGACAACCAATGAAAGAAAAAATGGCCCAGCTGCTCTCTCAGATGCCCTAGGGAACTAAGAGGAAGCTCATTCTTTATTGCAGCAAGAATGATTTCAGTTAGATTGCAGAAGGAACTGACAGAGAAAGGGAACAAGCCAGAGGGGGAATTCCTTATCAGAATCAGGAAATGACACAAGTGGTCCCTGTAGGCAGATCTACAGGCTGAGCTCTGGGAAAGGAAGAAGGCCCAGCAGGTTGGAACCAGAGTTCCCACAGTTTCTGCACAGGGGAACCATTGTCTACTGGGGGACATATCATGCCCTCAAGCCAACAGCCAAATGAAAAGGCCACTTGGGAAGGAGAGAAAGGGAGGGTGTCCTGAGAGAAGGAGCCCATATGGTCACATGGGAGGTACGCCTGTTCCCTGGGAGGGAAGGGAAGTCACATTTACGGAAGCTCTACTGTGGGCCAGGCACCATGTTCAGCACTTTACACAGGGTGTCTCACTTCGTCCATTCATTCAAAGAGTATTTACCGAACGTGCTACACTCTGTGCTAGGGCCTGAGGGTAGAGAACACAGTCCCTCCCCTCTTGGAACTTAGAAGTGGGAGGAGACAACCAGCACATATGTGATGTCAGGGGTGACACGTGCTGGGAAGGGAAGTCAGGCAGGGAAAGGACTAGAAAGTGCTGGCAATGGGGGGGCGGGGCAGGAGGGCTTTAAAAAAAATTTTTTTTTTTAGGTGCGAGAAGGCCCTCCCTGCAGAGGTGACATTCAGCAGACACCTGAGTGAAATGAGGGAAGAGCAGCATGAAGCCTCCAAAGGGGGAGGCCTGGGTGGCTGGAGGGAGTGAGTGAGGGCAGATGAACCGAGAGCTGTCGGGAGGGACAGTCACGTCTACAGTGAGGAGATTTGATTTTGTTATAAATGTGATGGGAAACCTCTGGAGGCTTTCTGAGCAGGAGAGTAACATGATTTATGTTTTAAAATAAATTTTAATTTAATTTTGAATAGATAACACATTCGTGTGGTTCAAAAAGAAAAATATGTAAAAAGCCTGAAAAGCCTTAAAGGCTCCACGAAGTCTTGCTCCCGTCTCTGCCTCTCCTTTCATTTCCTCCCTTCTGCCAGCCACATTTGTTAGTTTCTTGGTTGCCCTTCCAAGCTTTCTTTCTGCACATACAAGCATGTATTTATCTAACATTTCTATAGCACTTACTACGTGTCAGACCTTGTTCTAAATTCTTTAAAAGATTAACTCATTTAATCTTTATAACCCAACGCTATGAAGTAAGTGCTATCCTTCCTCTTTTACAGATGTGGAAATTAGGGAACAGAGAGACTAAGTCACTTGCCCAAGATTGCACAGCTTCTAAGTAGCCATGTTAGTTTCCTAGTGCTGCCGTAACAAACTGCGTGACTTAAAACAACAGAAATTGGTTCTGTCATGGTTCTGCAGAAGAGAGGTCTAAAATCAAGGTGTTGACAGGGCTCATTCCTTCCCCAGGCTCTATGGAGAATCTGTTTCATGCCTCTCTTCCAGCTTCAGGTGGTTGTCCGCAATCCTTGGAGTTCCTTGGTTTGTGACGCTTCACTCCAATCTCTGCCTCTGCCTCTGCATGGCATTCTCCACTGCGTCTCTGTCTCTGTGTCCAAATTTTCTTTCTCTTATAAGGATACCAGTCATCTGATTTAGGACCCATTAACTCGATTATATCTGCAAAGACTCTATTTTCAAATAAGGTCACATTTACAGGTCCTGGGCGGACATGAATTTTGGTGGGATACTATCCAACCTACCATAGTAACTGAACTTGTATTTGGACTCAGGTAGTCTAGCTCCTGGGTCTGCGCTCTTAATTACTGGTTATGCTGCCACTCAGTAAGAATATATATATAAATATATATGTAATATTTATATATGCAATTCCTCCCTTTTTCCTATAAAAGGTGGAATATCATACATGCTGCTCTGCATTTGCTTTTTTTTTTTTTTTTTTTGAGATACAGTTTCGCTCTGTTGCCCAGGCTAGAGTGCTGTGGCGTCAAGCTCACAGCAACCTCAAACTCCTGGGCTTAAGCAATCCTTCTGCCTCAGCCTCCCGAGTAGCTTGGACTACAGGCATGTGCCACCACGCCCAGCTAATTTTTTTTTTCCTATATATATATTTTTAGTTGCCCAGATCATTTCTTTCTATTTTTAGTAGAGACGGGGGTCTCACTCTTGCTCAGGCTGGTCTCAAACTCCTGACCTCGAGCGATCCTCTGGCCTCGGCCTCCCAGAGTGCTAGGATTACAGGCGTGAGCCACCGCACCCGGCCTGCTTTTTTTTTTTTTTTTAACTAATGCCCTCTAATATTCTCAGGATGCTTTTTTTTTTTTTTTTTTTTGGTAGAGACAAGGTCTCTTTCTGTTGCCCAGGCTGGACCAGGCTGGAGTGCAGTGGCAGGATCATAGCTCACTGCAACCTCGAACTCCTGGGTTCAAGTGATCCTCTTGCCTCAGCCTCTTGAGTAGCTGCGACTACAGATGCTTGCACCACACCCAGCCAATTTTTAATTTTTAAAATGTTTTGTATTGGTTGACAATGTTTGGCTGAAAAAAAATTTTTTTTTTGTAAATACAGGGTCTTGCTATGTTGCTCAGGCCAGTCTCAAATACCTGGCCTCAAGCGATCCTCCTGCCTTGGCCTCCCAAAGTGCTGGGATTACAGGCATGGGCCCCTGTGCCTGGCCTGCACCTTGCTTTTTAAACTTACTATTCCTTACAGAACTTTCCCTATTAGGGCACACAGATCTAGCTTGTTCTTTTTCATAGCTACATAGTATTCCATTTTATGGATGGACTGTGCACTACTTAATCTAGCAACCTCCTAATGAACAGTTGGGTTGTTTCCAATCTTTTGCTATTGCAAGCAGTGCTGCAGAGAATAACTGTACATACATCATTTCTCTTTTATGCAAGGAAATCGGAAGCATAAATTCCCAGAAGTAGGATATGGGAAAGCATTTGTAATTTTGATGGATTTTGCCAAAGTGCCCTTTTGGGGACCTCTATCAATTTATATTCACACATGTGAGAGGACTCTGTGAGAACATGTGAGAGTGGCACTGTGTCCTTACAGAAATGCCCACAGAGTATGTTATGAAACTTTTATATTTTTTTGCCAGTCTGATAAGAAATGGTATTTATCTTAGTCCATTTTGTGCTGCTATAACAAAATACCACAGACTGGATAATTAATAATGAACAGAAATTTATTGGCTCATAGTTCTGGAGGTTGAGAAGTCCAAGGTCATGGGGCCGACACCTGGGGAAGGCCTTCTTGCTTGCTGTGTCATCGGAAAGGCAAAGAGAGGGCAAGAGAACAAAAAGGGGACTGAACCTGCCCTTTTATAATGAACCCATTCCCAAAATAATGAACCCACTCCTGTGACAACAGCATTAATTCATTCCTGAGGGATTAGCCCTCACGGCTAATCACCTCCCATTAGGCCCCCCCTCCCAATACTGTCCCATTGGGGATTAAGTTTCCAACACAGGCTTTTCGGGGGACACATTCAAACTATAACAGTAGCCCAGTGCCATTTTCCTAATTTGCATTTCTTGAGTGAGTTTAAACTTCTTTTCATACATTTAAGAGCCATTTTTATTAACTTTTCTGGGAACTGTCAGTTCATATCCTAGACCTATGTTTCTATTAGATTGTTGGTCTTTTTAATCAATTTCCAGGAATTCTTGTAAAATTATCGAGATGACCCTTTGTCTGTGATCTGAGCTGCAAATATTTTCCCCCAGGTCTTACGACTTGATTTATAGTGTTTTTCCATGCTGAAGTTTTTGATTTTTATATAGTTGACTTTATCAATCTTTTTTAATGGCTTTTTGATTTTTGAGTCATGGTTAAACTTTTCCCACTATGAGATGATAAATTCTCCCATGCTTTCCTCTAGTGCTTTCATGGTTTTATTTTGATTTTTCTAGCATTTAAATCTTTGATCCCTTTGGAGCTCATGCCGGTGGTCAATGTCAGGCGAAGATCTAATTTTTTTTCCCAGTTGGCTACCTAGTTGTCCCAACATCACTTATTAAAGAGTCTATTCTCCACTTTGAGATGCCATCTTTATCAAAAACCAAATTCCCCTGTGCAATTAGGTCTATTTCTGGACTTTCTATTCCAGTCTATCGGTCTGTTTGTCTCTCCCAGAACCCAAACCAAGTTGTTTTAACTATTGAGGCTTTAAATATTATTATCTAGTAGTATCATAGTAATATGAGTGTTGCCTTTTATTTTTTTTCAGAATTTTTCTGGTATTATTCTCTCTCTCTTTGTCTCTGTCTCTCTCTCCCTCTCGCTCTTTTTTTTTTTTCTTCCTGAGGGGTAAGGAACCTCAGGAAATCTTATGAGACTTATACTCCTGTAGGGGAACAGAAAATAAACAAATAAGTACATGTCATTTGGTAGTGGTTGAGAAAAAAAAAATAAAGCCATTAAAAGGACAGAGGCAACTAGGGAGTAGTATCTAGATGGGCAGCCAGGGAAGGCCCCTGGTTGGGGGGGGGTACCTGAATGGAGAGGAGGCGGTGCCGTGGATACCTGGGGGAAGACATTCCTAGCAGGACCAAGGGCAAATGCAGAGGCCTGAGGCAGGAGCATGCTTGGCATGTGGAAAAACAGCAAGGCCACCTGTGCAGCTGGAAGGGAGTAATCAGAGGGGAGAGTGGGAGGCGATGAGGTAGCTCCTGCAGGGCCTTGTAGGTCACTGCAAGGACACTGGCTTTTCCTCTGACAACTGGGAGCCATGAGAGGGGGTGAGCAGAAGAGTGACAGGTTCTGACCTCTGTTTTAGCAGGAGCACTCAGGCTGCTGTGTGGGGCGCAGACTGCAGGCAGTAGGATTTGGGATGGGTGAATGAATTGTAATTCAGTTTCATTGTCCATCTTCCCCCACCACACTGGGAGATTTGCAAGGACAGGCACTGGGCTAATTCAGCTCTATAAGCCAAGTGCCAGGCACAGAGCAGGCATGCACAAACATTGTGCGAGGAAGAAGGGAGGGAGGACAGAGGAGACAGGAGGAGGCAGGAGAGGTAGAGTCCCCCAGGGCATTGGTCCCCAACCATTTTTGCACCAGGGACCAGTTTCATGGAAGACAATTTTTCCACAGACCGGGGTGAGGGATGGTTTCGGGATGATTCAAGCACATTACATTTATTGTGCAGTGAAACCTCTCTGCTAATGATAATCTGTATTTGCAGGCACTCCCCAGCGCTAGCATCACCACCTTAGCTCCACCTCAGATCACCAGGTATTAGATTCTCCTAAGAGAG
The DNA here is from genome assembly GCA_028533085.1 of Varecia variegata. Classification (NCBI taxonomy): domain Eukaryota; kingdom Metazoa; phylum Chordata; class Mammalia; order Primates; family Lemuridae; genus Varecia; species Varecia variegata. Next base: position 90,611,388 of record CM052444.1, on the reverse strand, counting down.
TGCACAACCTAGATCCCTCGCATGCGCAGTTTACAGGCAGAGCTTATGCAGTGATGCAAGTGATAGGGAGTGGCTGTAAATACAGATGAAGCTTCCCTCGCCAGCTCACTAGCCCACCTGCCACTCACCTCCTGCTGTGGGGCCCGGTTCCTAACAGGCCACAGACTGGTACCAGTCCTCTGCCCTACCCTGGCAGGGGGTGGGGTGGAGACCACAGCCCTAGGGGATGGCTCTACAAAGTCCACAGAAAGTAGGGGGAGCAGGGATGATGAGAGTGCCTATTCCCCATCAGAGACCAAGGCCAAGAGGAGATGAATCAGGAGGGAGCTGGGCCCCCCAACCCATTGGCTGTCCAAGCCAGGATCTGTGACCCTCTTCAAGAACCAGGTTATGGCCGGGCGAGGTGGCTCACGCCTATAATCCTAGCACCCTGGGAGGCTGAGGCAGGAGGATTGCTTGAGCTCAGGAGTTCGAGACGAGCCTGAGCAAGAGTGAGACCCTGTCTCTACCAAAAAGAAAGGATAAAAAAAAAAAAAAAAGAACCAGCCAGGCATGTGGCACACACCTGTAGTCCCAGCTACCCAGGAGGCTGAGGCAGAAGGATTGCTTAGAGCTCAGGAGTTGGAGGTTGCAGTGAGCTACATTGACGCCACTGCACTCTACCCAGGGCGAGAGAGTGAGACTGTGTCTCAACAACAACAACAAAAAAACAAGGCAATTGAACACCCCTCCTCAAAACCAATTAATAAATTGAGGAAAAAAAAAAAAAAAGAACCAGGTTATGTGCAATTAATGCTGGAGTTTTGCCACCAGAGGAGCCCTGGAGAGGGGCCGTGTTCCTCAGGGTGCATGTTGAAAGGTGAGATGACCTGGAAGAGAGGAGAGCAACTTTTCGGAATCCTGGCACACCGAGGCCCTGCAAAAGGGTAACTTGGCCCCTTAACAGGTGGTAAGTGAGGCCATGAGGGAAAGGAACCCACCTAAGGTCACATAGCAAGTAAGTGGCCCAGACTAGTTTTAGGGGCTTGGTCTCTATAAGATACCTCTTTGGCCACTGCCTAATTTGGTCTGGGTCCCTCTGCAGTTTTAGGGAGTGACCAAGTACAGAAGGAAGGGAAGATTCCAGGTATTCAGCCAGCTCTATTCTGCTGCCAAGGCACAGCTGTTGAGTCCACACTGGGGATGGGACCCAGCTGTGGGAAACAGGAGCCATGGGATGCTCTAAGACCTCAGGATGTTTAGGGCAGAATGAGTTTGGGAGCAAGGCAGGTAGACAAGAGGCACCAAGCTGAGGGGCAGAGGAAAGAGGTCAGGCTTGGAAGTTAGGCCTGACTTTGCCACTGTCTTGCTGTGTGACCTTAGGTAAGTAGCATCCACAAAGGTGCCTCAGTTTGTGCATCTGTAAAATGGGAACAGGGTCTCTTGCATTATAGGGCTGGCATGGGGGTTGAATGAAGCTATAGGAGTCCAGTGCTACCTGAAAATGCTTCCTTCCTGGATTCTCCACTCCCAGACTGGGGACCTGGTATCCTTGTCCCCAGGAGATGCTGCTTACTATTCCTGATCAAAGGGGAAATGAGCCGTGATGGTGTCTCAACTCCCAGGCCTCCAGGTGGATGCAGGTTGTGCCAGTGCTGATGCCTATGGGCTCTACCAGGCTGGGTGAGCCTGCATGGTCCCTCAGGACTGGTGAGCAGGACCTCCTCAGAAAAGGTAATCACTCTCTCTGGGCCTCAGCTCCAGGGAATCTCTTGGAGGTGGGCAGGAATTAGAAGCCTTCTAACAAATTATTGGAGTGGGCTGCTTTAAAAAATTAGTGAGCTCCCTGCCTCTGGAGGTGTGTAAGCCAAGACTGGACAAGCACTGGGTTAGAGAGTCACTTTCATCAATTCAATAAACTCCGATTGAGACTCTCCTTTGGGCCAGTTCCGTGCCCATCATTGTCATTGGGGGATACAGTAACAAGACATCCTTACCCTCCTGTAACTTACATTCTAATAGGGAAGAGAGACATTAAATAGTGCCAAGAAAGTGCATTCTCCGATATAGCAGGGGCTGGTCATGGAGCCTTGCCCTTCCACCCACAGAGGAAGTGACTTCTAAATTGAGATTTGAAGGATAAATGCGAGTTAATTAGGGAAGGGAAGGGAAGAGTGCTCAGGTCTGAGAGAACAACAGGTGCAAAAGCCTAAAGACAAGAGAGAGCCTTTACACATTGTCAAGGAGCTGAAAGTTCAGCATGGCCAGAGGGAAGGAGGCAAGAAGGGGAGTGGCTGCACTGAATGAGGTCACCTGTCACTCACCAGTCCTCAACTGAATAGGGACCAGTCTTAGGGGTCAGGATCCACTCTCTCCCATGATGGTCAAGGATGAGGAGTTAGCCACGTCTAAGGAGAGGGGATGGGGCAGGGAAGTGATCCCAGCAGAGGGAATCATATGTACAAGTCGCTGGAGGAAAGGAAAGAGAACTACAAGCTCAGTGTGGCTAGAGCCTGGTGGGAAGGGAGGGGAGGAGGCTTGGCTGAGAATAGAGACCCAGGCATTGTGGTCTTGTGGGTCTTCCTGAGTGGCCCGAGCGTCATAGGGAGCTGAGGGGTACTTGCAGGCCAGAACGGTTTTATGCAGGGGTGTGCATCCTTGGTAGGGTCATGGAGGAACATTGCCCTGGGATGCCCTTTATGGTCCCTGCAGCCCCTAAGACCTCAAAGAACCTCTGGGGAGCCCAGTCCTCTTGGGCACAATCTCATTAGAGCCATCTCAGGGAGGATGAAGAAACTCATTTGTCAGAGGAAGCTCAGAGAAGTCAAGTGACACCGCTAGAGGGCCCCGAGTGGGGGTAGATGGTTGGGGAGGATGAGGCGAGTGTGGGAAAAGAAGAGGGTGAGGGCTCGTAAGAAGAGAAAGACAGAGGCCGGACACCAGGAGATGGGGCCAGCTCTGAGCTCACCACTGACTCTTGACCCAAAAAGTCTTAGCTTCCAGGACCTCGGGGCTGGAAAGACAATTCACTCATCCTAGGATGGGGGAAGCAAGGCCCCCAGAGGTTAATTGCTCTAGGCCACAGAACAAATCAGCTGCAGGGTCAGAGTCAGGAAGGAGGAACTAGCAACTGTGGAGCTTCTAGTATATGCAAGCCCAGCGCAGGGTCACGTCATTTAATGCAGGTGTCGCTTCATTTCACAGATGAGCAGACTGAGGTCCAGAAGGCATGGCTTTTTTTTTTTTTTTTTAAGTACCAGTAATACTGAAGAAGGCATTACTTGTTCAAGGGCACACAGAGTTAAGGCTGAGAAACCAGGTCTGCACACGCCTAGTCCGCAGCTCTTCTGGGTCTGAGTTTGGGGCGAGGGAAAGAGGCAGAGCGTGTCAAGGAGAGTGAGGGGGGCGGTGGGACTGTGTTTCTGGGACTTTCCTCGCTGAGGTCAGGCCACGAAATAGCCGCGCTCCACTGAGCGCCAGGAGGCTGGGTCACACCCTGCGCCCGCCGGCTGCGGGAAGCGGTGCCGCCGCAGCGCGCGTCCCCTCCGCTGTCCCATTACCGCCTAGAACGGCGGCAGCCCCGAAAACCGCTCGGCGCCCGCTCTGCGCTTCGCGGGCTACATGAACGTGCCCCCGGGCGACCCTGACCCGCCGAAGCGGGCGCTGCGGCCGCACGATCCCAGGGTAGTCTACGCGGACACCTGGCCGCGCTCCTTCTATCGCTACTGCTACGGTTTCCACGCTGACCGCAGCGGCGGTGAGTGTGGGCGCGGCTGCCCCGCGCCCGCCAATCAGGGAGCAGCGCTGGCCCCGGACACGCCTCCCATGTGACGCCACGAAGCCGACCCCGGAAGCCCCGCCCAGTTCCTCGCGCCGAGGGTGGGGGGCAGTGGGTGGGGGCCCTCGAAGGGTGAACATAATTGGCATGTGAGTCGCTCACATTGTAACTGCCCGAAGAAATACAGGCAGGGCAAATGGATCCTAATTTTAAAATGTATTTATTCACTCACTCATCCTCCATCTATATGTTGTGTCCATCCACTCAGCAGAAGTTGTTGGGTGCCTCCTATGCGCCAGGCGCTGTGCTGGGTGCCGGCGATAGAGTGATGACCCTTGTGCTTGTCCTCGGGGAGCTCACAGTCTAGTGAGGAAGCCTGACGATGACAAAAGCTTATGCCAGTCATGTTTTTATTACAGCCATCATCAATTCTAGGAACGTAGGGTACAGGCTGCTGCAATAACCAGGTGTCTAATTTGGACTGGGCTTCAGGTCCCTGGAGAAGTTACACTGAGCCGACTCCTGGAGCAACAACTGTTCCAGGCAGAAGAAAGAGCTTGTGCATTTCCAGTGGAGTTAGGTGGAAAAAAAAAAAAAAAAGACAGAAAAGAAAAAAAAAAAAAAAAAGAAAGAGCTTGTGCAAAGGCCTTGAGGTTAGCAGGCACTCGGAGGGTTCTGGGAAGGAAAAAGAGGCCAGTATGTCTGAAAACGAGTTAGGGAGGGAAAGAAGGTGAGATGAGGCTGTGGAGGTTTTGCAGATGATATTCAAGACCTTGAAGGCCACCGCAAGGAAGTAGGATTTTCTTCTAAGTGCGGTGGGCAGCCACAGGGTATTTAGTGTTTTAAGATCTTCCTAGCTGTGTGTGGAGAATAGACAACAGAGGACACAGGGTAAGAGCAGACACTGGGAGACAAGGAGGTGCCCTCCAAGCAGGAGGGTATCAAGCTAGATAAGAGGGGGCCACATGGGTGGAAAGACATAAACAGACTCAAATAATTAGAAGGTACAATCTATAGGCAGGCTGGTTGATGGATTGAATGTGGGGGGGTGGGTGAGGCAGAGGGAGGTTAAGAGTAAGTCATTCATTCATCAGACGATTATTTGTAGAGTCCCTTGTGGGTGCCAGGCACTGTTCAAGAAAGGCAGACTCTCTGGGTTAAAATCCTGGCCCTATCACTTGCTAGCTGTTTGCCTTAGGGAAGTTATTTAACCTCTCTGTGCCTTGATTTCTTCATCTAAAATGGAGATCCTAAGAACATCCAATAGGATTGTTGTAAGGGGTAATGAGTTAATATATGCAAAACCTTGGATCTGGGTGTTTGCAGCTGGATTCTGAGGTTGGGGACTGGGACTTGGGTACATGGGGCTGGCTGCTTGGGCCTGATTCTTGGAGTAACCAAGTCTCCATTTCTTTACTGGCCTTATACAGAAAACTAAAACAGGAGTATATACTAGAGCAGTGGTTCCTACACTTGGCTGCACATTAGAATCACCTGAAGATCATTTTCTAAAATTCCACAGCCCAGGTTGCACCTAAGACCAATTGAATCATAATCACTATGAGTGAGACACAGGTATCAGTACTTTTTGAAGTCCCCAGGTGATTCCAATATACAGAGAAGTTGGGAACCACTGTGGTAGGGAAAAACAAGGAAGCTTTTTTAACGTTGGTAGTCAGGAAGGGCTTCTCTGAGGAGGTGACATTTGACTGGAGACCAAAGAGTAAATAAGGAACCATCACTGGAAAGTCAGGGTTTTGGAAAAGCCTTTGGGAAGGTGTCCCTTGGTCTAGGCATCTGCATGCCTGGAAGTGCCTTTGCCTAAGGTGGAGAAGATTGAGGGAGGAATGGGCTTGGGTTGTTGGGTTCCAAGAGAATGGATGAGTAATTGTGGCTGATTGAAGACACTCTGCCCCTTCTGCAGGTCAGCACTTGGAGCAGCTGAACCACACCACGCCCTCAGTAGCTATGGGTGCTGGAAGGCAAGCCCCACTGGTTCATCAAGAGTTCATGGTTGGTCGGGTACGCCGGGCACGGTGGCTTACGCCTGTAATCCTAGCACTCTGGGAGGCCGAGGTGGGAGGATCGCTTGAGGTCAGGAGTTTGAGATCAGCCTGAGAAAGAGCGAGACCCCCCCCCCCCGTCTCTACTAAAAATAGAAAGAAATGATCTGGACAGCTGAAATTATGTATATAGAAAAAAATTAGCTGGGCATGGTGGCACATGCCTGTAGTCCCAGCTACTCGGGAGGCTGAGGCAGAAGGATTGCTTGAGCCCAGGAGTTTGAGGTTGCTGTGAGCTTGACGCCACAGCACTCTAGCCAGGGGAACAGAGGGAGACTCTGTCTCAAAAAAAAAAAGAAAAAGAGTTCATGGTCACACCACTGTGGGGCATCAGTGGCTACCTCCTCCTGTCTGCCAAGACCACCACCTGTGGCATCACCACCACTGCCACCTACCCATCCTTCTGTGATCCGTAACTGAACAGCTCCTGGCAGATACCCCTGCCTGCTACTGAGGCTTCCCCCTCCTCATGCCTGTCCCTAGAGAGAGGCAGGCAAGGGCTGTCCACTGGGCAGACTGTGGTGAGGCAGAGACTTGGTCAGAGTCACCCAACAATGCTAAGGGGTGGTGGGCCCCAAACCAAGCCCCTGCCTCTCTGCCTCAGGCTGGCTTCAGGAGGCCTCTCTTTCCCTGCCCCCCTGCTTCTGACCCTGTTGGGAGATCTGGTTTTCCATGGTTGGGGGTATGGGTGGATGGGAGGCCGGGCACCACCCTAGACAGGCAAGTGTGTGTGAATAGAACAAAAGCAGTAAAATTGCACCAATTTGGGTTGTGTGATTATTTGTCATGTCTGGGCTGGCATTTCCCTTGGTGTTGGCTACAGGAGAAAGTCCAATAAATACATCCTGGGTGAGTGAGTGGGGACAAGCTCTCCTGTGGGGTCATTCAGTCATACAGTTAAAGAACCACTAGGCCCCTGCCAGCTTCTGACTGGGCACTGGACACTTCTCTGGGAGCTAGTGCTTGGAGCTGGGAACTGGGGGCTGGATATTTAAGGCCAAGTACTTGGGGCTGAGTTCTGAAGCTGGGTACTGGGACTTGAGTATGTGGGGCTATGTGCTTGGGCTTGCTTTCTAGAATAACTAAGGCCCCATTTCTTTATTGTCCTGTACAGATGAGCCTGTCCCCTAACCTGTCCTTTCTGCGGCTTCACAGCACATGGCTTCCTATGTGTGACCCTACCTGTCCCAGCAGCTGTCTGATCCACAAAGAACCCAGAGGGAAGGAAAACAGAAGGCTCTGGGTCTCTTCATGGGGCCTCCCTGGGACCCCTTTTCTCTGCTCCTAAGCCAGGAAGCCCATGCTCCCTAATCTTCCACCCCTCCCCCAAGCCATCTGCTTAAAGGAAGTGGCTCCTGGGTTCTTCACAGGAAGCCACAGTCCTCCTCTGCCTCCGCAACCTCCAGCTGCTGCTGGCCAGGACCCCTTCCCGGCAGAATGCAGGGATGCCCTGTGCCTAGCATCACCCTCTGCTGCCCAGCCAAGAAGTGTGGAGTGCTCCTCTCTCCTTTAAATCCTTGTGGCTCAGGTCTGGGGGGACAGGCTGTGGGTGTGGAGGGGAGACCTGATTGCAGAGAGTCTGGAATGTCACGCTCAGGATTTTGGAGGTCCCTGAATTGTAGGACTGAGGGCCTGAAGGGAAGAGGTGGGGGCAGGCCCTGCAGGGATCCTCAGATAGACCACTCCTGTGAGCTTCGGGAGCTTCTGCTGCATAGCAGGGGCAGGGTCTATTCATTTAGGTCCCTAGCCACCGCGGAGGGGCCTGCCCTTGGAAGGGCGCTGGGTAATAGTGGAGCTGCTCCAGGCTGAGGAAGGCAGATGAAGATTCCAAGGTGGGGCTGCACTGCCACCTGGTGGTCAGACTAGCACATAGCACCATGAAATTGTGGGAGCCTCTGCGGGGAGAGGGAGTGGACGCGACGTTCAAGGGTGTGGGGACCTGGAAGGCCCTTTAAAGAAGGGAAATCCCTAGATAAAGGAATTTGTTAAAAAGCAAGACACGCCAAACTTGAGTGCTTGAGAAAGCTATTCTAGGTCTGGATGAGAGTCCAACTCCTCTCCTTCCCCATTTTACAGACTAGGAAACTGAGGGAAATGATAAGGAAAGAGGACCTTGATACTGTCTTATGCCAAGTCATTCAGAGATGGGATCTATTTCTGGACTCATCTAAGGTGTGGTCCTAGAGTGAGGAGCTGCCTTGCTAGTTTCTAGTTACCCTCATTTGTGACCAAACATGGCATCTCCCAGCATCATCACCCATCACTTTAGTCATCAAAATTGGCACCACAAAGTGGCTTTTGGCTGCTTCCAAAAATAAAATTCACCCTAAGAGGGCTAGGATCTGACAGGGCCAAGGAGACTCAGAAGCATGTGCTGCCAGCTCAGCAGATGTTTTAGAGCAGGAAGCTCCAGAGACCATGACATCCAACAGCCACCACCCCTGTTTTAAAAACCAGGAAGTTGGGACTCAGAGAAAGTAAGTAACTTGGCTGAGGTGACCTGCATCTCTCTGAAGGCCATTGCCAGGGAAGCATCTAGAGGTGACTGAGCATCTCTTGACTTGTTGCACTAGTGAATCCTGGTGTGTGTTCATCATTCTGCCGCAGGCTTTGTAGACGGGACGATTGTGGTCCGTGAAGGCTGGCAAAGGTGAGAGTGGGTGAAAGGATATAGGGGCAAGGAGGTGGTGAGAGGGTGGGATAAGAGGAGTCATGGATGCTTTTGGGGGCTCCTCATTTGTGCACTGTGAGCTCCAAGTAGGTAGGAACTAGGTCTCTTCCACTGTGGTGTCCTTAGCACCTGGCACAGTGCCTGGTGCAGACTAAGAACCCAGTGAACACCTGCAGAATGAAGGCATAGACTTACCCTGCTCGGGTCCAGGGGGAGCCTGTGGAAGGTGGAGTCTCCCGATAAAGGACTGCTCTGGTCATTTTCTTTCTTTCTTTCTTTTTTTTTTTTGAGACAGAGTCTCACTCCGTTGCCCTGAGTAGGGTGCCATGTCATCTGCCTGGCTTACAGAAATCTCAAACTCCTGGGCTCAAGCGATCCTCCTGCCTCAGCCTTCCGAGTAGCTGGGACTGCAGGCTGCACCACAACACCTGGCTCATTTTTCTATTTTTAGTAGAGTTGGAGTCTCGCCGTTGCTCAGGCTGGTCTCAAACTCCTGAGCTCAAATGATCCTCTGGCCTCGGCCTCTCAGAGTGCTGGGATTACAGGTATGAGCCACCGGGCCTGGCCAGGACTGGTCATTTTCAGTGTCATTCAGCCTTAGGACTGCTGAAGCCTCAGATCTAAACTCCTGGGAGCAAAGCTGTCTCTGTCTCAATGCTATCCAAGGAAATAAATGAAAGGGGGTGCTTCTGGGATGAGAGACCCTAATTTGGTGCCTACTTTTGGAAGAAAACAAGAACATTGTCTGTGAGCCCCAGAGACAAACCCCAACTAAGTTGGATGATCTAAAACCTGGTTGTCACTTGGCTATTTCCTCTGTGTTTTATGCAAGTCCTTAACCATAATTATAATTACATTTACTGAGTGCTTTGCATGTGCTTGGGTTGTCCTTCCCTTCCTAGTCACAAGGCCTATGGGCTCATACGCAAACTGTTGGTCCTGTCCCCAGAGTTCTGTGAGGAAAGGGAGGCCTTGCTGACCCCTCAAAAAGCTGATGTCATACCCTTTCCCCAGAGCAAGGGTCTGGCCTGATATTCTCCACCTGAGGCGAGCACGCTGGTGCTTCCTGACAGAGCGGAGACCTGGCTTCTCCATCGCTGCCTCATCAGAGAGGTAACCAGAAGCTTCTCTCAGCGAGAACAAACTGAGCTCTCCCTCCCCAGGCGCCTGGTGAAATCGAGCCTGCCATTCCTGCTGTGACGGGGGAGCAGGAGGCTGTGCTGGGCAGGAGTCCAGAGGAGGTGATGTCTGAGCCGGGTTTACAAGGACGGAAGGGACTTTTTCAGGCAGATCAGCTTCAGAAGGAATTCCAGGCAGAGAGAACAGCATGTGCTAAGGCCCAGACACAAAATCAACTGGTTTTGTTCCAGGAGCTGTGGTTGACTTGATGGGAAAAAGGGGGTGGGGGGTGTGGATGGAGCAGGCCAGAGCCAGATCTTGCTGGGCTTCTCATTGCAAAAAATGATTCACAGAAGGACAAAGTGTTTTCTGGGAGATGTTTATTCTGTTTTCTCACCTATGTCATTGTGGAGAGGGACAAAGAAAGTGCTGGATTCTCACTATCAGAGGGAGGGCAAGGAGGAAGGAGGGGTTCCTGGGAGCCGCTGGCTACTCCTCATCCTCTTTCTTGCTCTCCACGTACTTGTGGGCAGAGTAGCCCAGAAGGGCACCAATGTTGCCCATGAGGACACTGCTGCCACCAGCCCCTGTAAAGCAAGCACAGATGGGTCGCTGGGGCCCAAGCACCAGGTCTGGGAATCCAAGTGTCTGGAAACCATTGGTGGAGTCCAACCCCCTGGTTTCCAGATGGAGAAACAGAGGCTTAGAGAGGGGATGGGGCTTCTGCAAAGGGAATTCTATTTCCACCCTGCCTTGCCATGCCAAATCAGAGACGTGTTACAGAGATGAAAAAGGCAGAAATAATGGCTCCTTCACTTCCAGTCTGCAATGAAAACACCACATCATTCATGATGCTAACAGCCACCTTTGGGGAGCCCTCACTGTGTGGGTACTGGGGGTTCACAAGCAAGGGATCATTTCCTCCTTGTCACAGGCCTGTGACATGTGAGAGGACACGGGGCATCTTATAGCACAGGGATGTCCCTGGCCTTGTGGCCCACACCCTTCATCTGCCACTGCAGGGGGTGGCCTGCTCTGTGTCTTCCTCTCTGCGCCCTCCCAGAAGGGCTCTCTCCTTTTGGGCTGTTCTTTGGGCTTTTGCCATCCAGAATTGAGAGAAGATGGAAGGTTCAGAAAGGCAGAGGGGAAGTTTGTCAGGGGCAGTTTTCTCTAGGACTTTGGAGGCCTCAGCGGGTGGGGGAGAGAGGGAGAGAGAGAGAAAGAGAGAAGTGAAGGTGATTTTTTTTTTTTTTTTGAGAGTCATTCCAAGCTCTGTATCTGTCCCCTTCGTGGTGTTCAAAAAGTGCATGTCAAGACCAGGGTTGGTGTGAGATTGACTCCGGTGGTTCTCTCACATTTCTCAGCCACTGTGGTCTCTGAGAGTGAGCAGATTCAAAAAATGTTAACCCGAGGATGACCATCCGGATTTACAGTTGAGGGAACTGAGGCTTGTGACTTGGCCAAAGCATCAGTGAGGCACCTGGCCTTAGAGGCTAAAAGCAAGGCTTCTGGCATCATACTGACAGGGTTTGAATCCTGGCTCTGATTCGAATCCTAGCTGGGGAAAATTGAGTAAATTACTTAATTCCTCGGTGCCTCAGTTTCCCCATGTGTGATGAAAATAAGAAGAATATCCACCCCACGGAGCCGAGTTAGCCTGTGAAAAGGACTCAGAACAGTAAAGAACGTCTCGGCCAGAGGACCGCACTCACCGAGGCTCTGCAGCGTGGCCACCAGCCCCCCAGCGGGTACGGCGCCCCCGTTCAGGACCGCAGACCAGCTCATCAGCGAGGCAGCCACGGAGTTGGCCGCGATGCCGGCGCCGGTGAAGCCCAGGAGCGGCAGCGCCGAGACGGCGAGCCCTGGAGGAAGAGGAGGCGGTGAGCGAGCGTCGGGCAGGGCCCCGCCCCACCCCGCCGGGGCTCTCGGCCCTCCAGACCCACCTCCTCCGACAGCCATGTAGGTCAGGGTGCCCCAGATCCCCCAGTCGCTGTCCTTTGAGCTCTCTTTTTCTTTTTTGCCTGCGGGAGAGCGGACAAAGTGGAGCCGGGAAAGGCGCAAGGGTCCCCTACTCTGTGCCTGGTGCTCCGGACCGCTCCCAGAGGTGGGACCACCATTCTCCCATTCAGAGAGCCTCACAGAGGAGAAGGGACTTTTCCCTAGGTGCCAAGCCTGGCACAGAACCGCCATTGAGTAAATTTCGGTAGAATGGAGTAAGTGACAAGAGTAGGGGGATTTGAATCCGGGACTCAGGCTACAGCAATTGTCCCCTGTAACAGCTCCTCTAGTTCAGAAGCACGCCAGGGCCTCCACATCAGGCATTCTGACACTGTACACAGGATCCAGAAACTCTTCCCTTCTTCATCCCACGCTCCTCCCACCCTCCGGGGTTCTTACCTGCTGCTCCCCCGACGCAGGCGAAGAGTAGCAGGTAGCACAAGAAGAGCGATACCGCCTTCTGCCGCATGGTGGCGCCGCGCGCAGGGTTTATCGCTAGACCTGCGGCTGGGTGAGAGGCGGAGACGGTCCTCGGAGCTTTTTTGGAGCTCAGCAGCTCCCTCCTGCAATTCAATTCTGACACTATACTGTCAGATCCCACAGACTGCGGGCTCAGTCCCCAAGACTGCCAGTCGAAAGCCCCAGGTTGTTTTACCTGTGCTTCCGAGTGACAGGCTATTAATCGGAGTTCCCGCAATCCCCTCCTTGGGTTTGATTAACTTGTTAGAGCCACTCAGGGAAACACTTTACTTACGTTTACCGGTTTATTCTAAAGGATATTACAAAGGATACAACCACCTGCCTAGGGCTGCCATCCATTAAATAATTAGACTCTTATTACTCAAAAGACACATGACTTTGAAGATGCCAAGGATTTTAGGAGTTGTATGCCAGAAAACAGGGGACAAAGATCAAGTATTGGTATTTCACAGTATCACAGAGGGTAATGGAGCTTGCCCAAGGTCACACAGCAAACTGTGCAACCTAGATACACATTCAAGACTGTTGGAATTCAAAACCTATGCTCTTTCCTGTATACCACAAAATGAGAAAATACATATGCCCCCCCAAACTCACCTCTAATGTGATTTTTGTCAGCTCAATGCTATTTCCTTAAGTTAAAAATAAACAAAAAGCCTCCCACGTATTGAGCACTTAGCAATTTATGGCACAAGGTCTATTTGTACCTATAAAAAAACCCGTGAAGTAGGTACTATTATCAACCATGTGTTATAGATAAGGAAACTAAAGCTCAGAGAGGTTAAGTAATATTCCCAAGGCTGCCCAGCCAGGAAGTGGCAAAGTCAGCATTTAAACCCACAACTGACCGATGCCCAAGCCCACCCTTTCAACAACCACTCCAGATTGCTTCATCTATCCTTAAAGATGAACTCTCTGTCACATTAGATCCTACAATAAAGGGGCTTCAGAAATCATCCAGTGCTTTGGATAGGTAAGGTAGCTTACTTTTCATCTTACAGAGAGGAAGTAACTAAGGCCCCAAGAGGTGGAGTGACAGGGTTAAGGCCACAGAGAGAGCTGGTATGGCACCTATAAGCTGGGTCTCATGCCTTTTGCCATTTCATATCCCATCTCCCTAAAAGCCCCATCCCATGCCCTTAGACTAGCCCCAGCCTAGGGCACTAAAAGGGACTCAGGGCTGCTGCCTCCCTGAGGAATGGGCGTCCTGGCTCCCGGAGCGTGAGGCTCGCAGGCAGGCAGCCTGGCAGAGGGTGGCAGCTTTGATACCCACACTTCACAGCTCCTGGGTTTACCTTGGAGGAGAGAAGAGAGGTAATGTTCCTGCTGGAGCCTGTTGGTAGATGGAGCAGCATCGAGCACACAGCTCTCAGGCTGCAGGCTGGTTTTTTATAGTCACATTTGGATGCCCCCATCTTGCTCCAGGCAGCCAATCCCTGTCAAGGTTTCCATTTCCCCCGCACTCGGCTGAGTTTCATTTTCTCCTCTGTGCACTGCCTGCTGGCAGAAACGTGAAATTCAAGCTGGGGACTTTGGGAACAGATAGGAGGAGTCAAAGCATGTCTCATATAGTAGGACCATAGCCCTTCGGGGCTCAGTGAAGCCTGACCGATGGCTCCCCTTGGGGCCCAGAGGTTTTTCACAATCCAACCCAATTAATAACAATACCTAATTTAATCATACTTAATTTAATAATGAGTACCTCATTGATTGAGCACTTGCTGCATGCCAGGGCCTGTGCAAAGTTCTCTATGTATACAATCTCTTTCCAAAATCCCACAACAATAGTCTCGTGACATGTGACATACCATATACCGGTTTTTTTTGTTGTTTTTGTTTTTTTGAGACAGAGTCTTTCTCACTCTGTCCCCCAGGCTAGAGTGCCGTGGCATCAACCTAGCTCACAGCAACCTCAAACTCCTGGGTTCAAGCCATTCTCCTGCCTCAGCCTCCCAAGTAGCTGGGAATACAGGTGCGCACCACCACGCCTGGCTAATTTTTCCTATTTTTAGTAAAGACGGAGTCTTGTTCTTGCTCAGGCTGGTCTGGAACTCTGGAGCTCAAGCAATCCTCCCTTCTTGGCCTCCAAGAGTGCTAGGATTACAAGCATGAGCCACCGCGCCCGGCCCATATACTATACTGTTTATAAATCCCACAAAACCTTGGAAATGAAATCATTTGTTCCATTGTTCTCTCTCTTGGGCTGGGTGCTTCTGGGTGATGGGCATATGGTGACACCAGTGAAGCCCATGTTCATGTGGCCAGATTCGTACACCCTTAGCTTTAAAATGGATCTCCT
>CM052444.1:90579745-90596501 GCA_028533085.1 Varecia variegata | reverse complement strand
TGCCCACTCCTGTAGTTCCATCTATATGCCCCTTGCTCAGAACTGCTTATTCCTAGTCTTCCAATCTGCTCTTCCCATGCTCTTGACCAACTAGCCAAGCCATTTGCCACTTATTAGGAATCGGTGTGTGTTTGTACCTTAGCCCAGCTCTCTCCACACAAAAGGGATAAGAAAGTATACTGCTTATAGTTCTGCCCCCTGGGAGGGCTCACTACTGTCCTTCTGGGTGACCCCCAACTGGGACTGTAATCGTGTGACACATTTTCAGCTTGTACCAAAATACTAACTTATCTGTGAATTGCGTTCAACTCTTTTCCTCCTTTGTCAGCTGGTTGCAGGGAACCCTCCAGGAGGCCATAAGTGGGGTCAAAGGAGAGGTGTCAGATACACAGAATTAGGTGCCATGGAAGCCCCCCTGTTCATTTAACTCACTAGTGCCTTTTGGACTCCTTTAGCCTTTGAATATACCACTTCCATCACATCTTGAATTATTGCTGTGTCTTTCTGATGATGTCTAACTTAAGATATGTAGCCACCTGGCATCCGGTGATCACTATTGGGGCCCAGTGACACATCAGGAACTTTGTTTCCCAAATGGACCACAGTGAGCTTAGCCTTACTCCAGAGTCCTAGCAGATCTCACTGCAACTCTCCCGTTTGGACTGTTGGAGACTCCCTACAAAATCTTTATCAATCTTTACACAGAAACATCCAGCAACATTGTGTCTGCAGGATCATTTAATCCCAAGTGGCAGTATAGCTTGTTTTGTGGCCTGAACCTGCTGTTCAGCTAAGAGGAAAAAAAAACACTCAAAAAAAACCCCACTCAACATGCCTTTTCTATTCTCTCACTTAACAACAACAATCAACACAGAAAACTTCTGTGACCAAATACGTGGAGGTTTTCCCCTACACCAAGTAGCAGACACCAGGTTGGTGTCCTCTGATTCAATTCTGACACTGTCTACCTTGAGATAGTGTTATTAGGCAAAGTGGGCTCGCTGCCCAGTGCACACAGAAGCCAATATCGTGGCACCAGCTTTTGAGAAAAGAAAGGCTTTGTTGTAAGACTGGCAGTGAGGAGACAGAAGGTGGACTTAACGCTATCTCCCTGATTTGGGGTCTGGGGCAAGTGTATGGACTCAGAGGGCAAGAGGAAGGATTTAGGAATGTTGGCTTGGCAGGGTCTGATTGGAAGGCTTTAAATCTGACCATCCACTGTAAGGTATGTTGAGGCAGATTTTAGCCCTAGATCTTTTGGGCCAATGAACTCACTTTTGAAAGAGTCCTGGCATTTAGGTTTTGGTCATGTCCTGGTCTTTTTGGTTTTGAGGGGAGGAATCATTGGTTTTGAGTGTTGTTAGAGGTCAAGCTTTTTTACTGCACATGCCTGGGCTACATGACTTGCAGTTTTTGGCTCTATTATACCTATAAGGTGACTCGACATTTTGTTATTGACAGAATAGGCCCTGTTTGGACTGGTCCCGTGGTTATAATAGCATCAGATCCCACAGGTTGAGGGCTCAGTCCCCAAGGTTGCCCCCACCCCTGTATCTGTCACAAGTCTGGGCCTCTGCAGAGAACTTCTGACTGACAGGCTTCAAGGTGGGGTTTCATGACCCTTTCTTTGGGTTTGATTAATTTTATAGGGGGGCTAACAGAACTCTGGGAAACACTTACTTACATGTACTGGTTCATTATAAAGGATATTACAAAGGATACAGATGAAGAGATGCATAGGGTAAGGTAAGGGGGAAGGGGCACGGAGCTTCCCTGCCCTCCCTCACACGCCACCCCCTAGGAACATCCACCAGTTCATCTATTGGAAGCTCTTCAAACCCTGTCCTTTGGGTTTTTGTGGTGGCTTCATTATGTAGACATGACTGATTAAACCGTTGGCCACTGGTGATCAACTTAACGTTTAGCTCCTCTCCCCTCCCCAGAGGTTGTGGGGTGGGGCTGAAAGTCCCAGCCCTCTAGTCCTGCCTTGGTCTTTCTGGTGACCAGCCCCCATCCTGAAGCTACCTAGGGACTCCCAGCCATCGGTCAACTCATTAGTGTACAAAAAGACATCACTTTGCAGATTCCAAGAATTTTAGGAGTTGTATGCCAGGAAACAAGAATGAAGACCAAATTTATATGTCACAAAATCACAGTCCACTCCCCAGTCTCCAATACTGCATCCCTTCCATCAAAAGGATGTACAATTCAAAAGACACTGCCACGTTACTAAAATTCCATTCAATCATTAATAATTAGTCCAGTCCATCATATTGTATAAATGTCTTCCAGGGTGAGATCACTTTGCAGGCTTCATTCAATCTTGTCGGTTTCCAAAGCAAGCATGGTCTTGGCAAACATATAGCTTCCCCCTTTTAGGCAACTGGCATAATTGAGCTGAGAGACAATGTCATCTCTTACTCTGAGCCTCGTTGGAGGTGTTAATGTAATATTGGATTTCCCTCAATTCATAACCCATTTATTCATTTCTTTACCCTCAGCTACTATTTCTCCTTCTCTCCATTAATATCCAAACTTTTCTACCTTTGGATGGGACTTCAGAATTGCCACTGTGCTGGTCTAGATTGCAGGTAGCAATACTAGTCTAGCAAGCACCTCCTCCTCAGTCCACTCAGAAAGATAACATAGGTGTAGAACTTGTGGGCTGTTTTCACCACCAGGCAATATAGCTGCATTTATTGTTAATCATAATTTTGCATAACCCTCCTCCATCAGGCTCTTAGGAATTTTGGCATAAATTTTAAGATACAGTTATAGTTTCTTGCTTAGGAATCATCCCTGCTTCCAGCACTTGTGGTTGCAGCCCTGGTCCTAGGAATACTACATCAGGTAGGGGAGGGAAAAAATGTTTTTTTAAGTGATTTGGAGAAAAAAGAAAAAATATATATAGTTGTTATACTTGTGTACTCCTTTGGCAAGAATTACATAGTCATTCCAGCATCCTCCCCACCCCCTCTTCCCAAGATCCATCAGAAAAACAGGAAAATCTAGTGGGGACATTCC
Organism: Varecia variegata; assembly: GCA_028533085.1. Classification (NCBI taxonomy): domain Eukaryota; kingdom Metazoa; phylum Chordata; class Mammalia; order Primates; family Lemuridae; genus Varecia; species Varecia variegata. The sequence goes on along the minus strand of CM052444.1, from coordinate 90,593,477 downwards.
TTTAATGTCATGTCACACTCGTGTCGAGTGTGAGCACACACTCTATGAAGGTGTGGAAAACAGCCCTTCATGTTTTAATCTCCCTCTGTTTTAGACAATCGATGTTTTCATTGCCTGTTCCACTTCTCCATTGAGCTATTACTTTGAAAAGGATCTCTCTCTGCCCATTGTTGGACATTACAGGCTGTACACTGTGTTCCTTAGGCTGAAAAAATGATGGCCATCCATCCAAATCCATGCAATATCTTCTGTTCTGGTTTTTTAATGGCACTCTGACCATTTGCATCTTCTACTGGGTAAGCACAGCCCAGTCCAGGCTGGGGGCGGTGGCTCATGCCTGTAATCCTAGCACTCTGGGAGGCTGAGGCAGGAGGATCGCTTGAGCTCAGGAGTTCGAGACCAGCCTGAGCAAGAGTGAGACCCTGTCTCTACTATAGAAAAAAGAAAATTAGCCAGGCATGGTGGTGTGCATCTGTAGTCCCAGCTACTCGGGAGGCTGAGGCAGGAGGATTGCTTGAGCCCAGGAATTTGAGGTTGCTGTGAGCTAGGCTGATGCCATGGCACTCTAGCCTGGGCAACAGAGTGAGATTCTGTCTCAAAGAAAAAAAAAAGCAAAGCCCAGTCCAGAGACAGTGTTTATTCTTGTCAAGACCCATTTGTAGCCCCCTCAGGGCTATCAGTATCGGTCTGGCTTGCTAGCTATGTTTAGGGCTTTTCCACCAAGGAATCTGCCCCATAGCCATCAGCAGTCTCTGTCTGTCTTGCTGGCGCACAGAGCAGTTCTTACTGGCATCATGTGCCTGAGAGGGAGCAAGAGGAACACGTCTAGATTCAGCCCATCTCTGCACTGCTGCAGTACCCCCAAATCCATCATTTCGTGGATCCAGATGGCCACCTCAAGGGAGCACATGGTGGGGGGATATCTGCTTGTCTATTCCAGGTACCTTCCGAACCCAGAAGGGGGTTCTTCTGATGGGTATCCAGATGTCCTACATTAACACACCCCTCAAATTTCCATAGGGTTGTTACCGAACCAGACTGGGGTCCACTCACCTGGCACAGTAAAGCCAAACACTGGAGCCAAGAGTGGCGGTGTGAGGAAGAGGCATTTTATCGCAGGCATCATGCAAGGAGAATAAGCAGCTGACCCTTAAAGCCTGAACTCCCTGATGGCTTACAAGCCAGGGTTTTTAAAGGCAGGGTACATTGCAGGCAGGCAAAATTGCAAATCATATATGGAGGTTATCCATTGGCCTGGGCCAAAAAGGCAGGATATCTGAAATAGGGTGTGTGTGTGATAGGTGGATTCAGAGATTCTTGGATTAGCAGAAAGGAATGTTAAGATGAGTGTGACAGTGAGTGGGAAATTTAGGGCAAAGAACAGGGATCAATTCCTCGGTTCCCCCTTATCTGCATTTTCCATCCAGTGAGTGTTTCTGAAAAATTCAAGAACATATGTTAAGTTTCCACAGGGAACAAAAACACCTCCTGACTCTGGCTTGCCTGGAGGACCACTGTTATTCCTGTGCACGTGTTAAGGCTAGCAAGGTGCCTGGAACTCCCCCTGAAGGAAATCAAGATTTTTCTTTATTTCCATGCTTGGGGGGCCTGGCAGGCCCCTAAGAGGGGCCCCTGCTTTGTCTCAGGGCCAGGCCCTACATGCCAATCTCTTTAATAGACCAGCTTTCTGTTGCCCTCTTGCTTGAGTGTGTGGCCAGGCCATTGGCCACTGCCTGTGAGTCAGTTAAAGCCTGAAACAGGGGCTCCTACCACTCGCTGTTCAATTCTTCCATCGCTGTTGGGAAAACGGCATGTAATTCAGACCACTGAGCTGATTTATTTTTACTTTCTGTCCACCTAAAATAATCAAAAGGGTCAGAATCTAATTTAAAGAGAGTTTATTCAAGCACAAAGTTCGAGGAATACCAACTCCAAGAAATGGAGTCTGTGCTCCAAAGTAGGAAAGTTAAGGTTTCATTTATATAGGCAGAGACAGAGGAGGTTTTAGCAGGATTACATTTTTCATTCAAGGCTGGCGCATAGTTACAGCAATTTGATTGGCTATTGGCAGTGTTTCTTTCTAAGAGCATACTTTTCACATTTTTTATAGAGGATGTAAGAGTCATGGGTTTTCTGCTATCTAGTCTAAACAAAGCAGGACAACAAGGGGAAGTTAATCTATTACAAGGGTTGTTAATAAAGCAGGCAGGAGGTTTTTGTACCTGACATTGTTTAATTCTCTCTAGTCATTCTACAGAACAAGAAAAATAAAAAAGCAAGTTAATCTCTAAACTGAGGAACAGAAGTAGTAATCATACGTGACTCAGATCACAGTCACGTCTCTCTCAAGGCTTAATGTGTTTTGGCGGTTCCAACAACTTTTAAATTTTATTTATTTTCATACTTCTTTGATCAGAGTAGCAGCCTTCCAAACAGGATGTTGTCCATTCAGCTTGGAACTTCCATTCACAAACGAGGTCAGTTGAGAGCTGTTTATAGGGCACCGTGGAATCCAGCAGCTCCTCCCACAGTTCGAGTCAGTCCTAGGGAAAAAGAGGGTCCCTGCTTGTACCTCTCCCTTGCATGCCCCAGGTAGCATGATCCTGCATAAAGCACTTCCATTTTATTATGGAACTCTTCTGAACACTGCTGTCCTCATTCAAGTGATTGTCTGATGTCACCTGAGATAGCATGGGCATTTCAGGTGTCAAGATCATTTTATGTCCATCAGTCACAGGGATAGCTTTAGATAAAGTCCTATAACAAGCTATTAATAGTAAATGCCCCTCTGGTGGAAATTCTCTAGTCCAGAATCCCAGGAGTCACCCTGGCAGGTGCTCACAGGCTTTTGCCAGGAGCCCCGGAAACACTGCACAGAGGGCTACCAGCCTCTATCCCTGCCAGCCCTCCAGGCTCCACGCTCCCCTGCGTGGGCTCGGGTTCCCAGTTAGCATGTCCCACTGAAATTGCTCGAAGGGCAGATTTACATGCCTTCTGTTTTGCAGTGCTGGGGGGGGGAACGTCCCCCAGTCATGTGCAATGTCCAATCCCACAAAAGCATTTAGGTAAAGGAGACACAACCACGTCACATAAAGCCTGTTTAAACATTCCAACTTTCATAATTCTATCAACCTTTACGTTTTTATTTTCTAGTCTCAGGAACTTCTCCACCCCCGGACCATTTTACCCTCTCTTGTGCCAAAGGCTTTGGGTTCTCACCAGGGAGTCTTACGGTGGCTTTTGTCCAGTCCACCAGGCTGGCTGTTGCCTCGCGCCCCGTGTGTCTGGATCACGTAGAGTCATCTGTGATTGTTCCATCGTGAGCTGTGAGTCTTGCATCAACCCAAACATGCTCTTCTACTCTGCAGCATTTAAAACTGTTTAAATTGTTATGTTCACAATCCATTTTAGTAAAAGTTCCTCAGGAAGCTGATGATACTGAGCTGCAAACTGAAACAATTCCTTTATACTATACCCTCTAGTCTCAGCACTTACTTGCTTTTGTCTTTCCCCTACATTGGCTATCTTCTGGGTAGCCACAGGTCTCAGAGGTACCTTCTGTTGTCCCTGCATAAGTTTTCCCCTGGGCGTCAGCATGGGGGGTACTGGCCAAAGCTCAGACTCACTGAAATCTGAGCTTGTTCTAGCATCACAGTCAGACCCAGCACTCTCTCTTAATGCCATTTTAGCTATTATAGGTAACAGTAACCAAGGGATTGAACATTTTTATCTTTTTCTTATTAATTTGCATTTCCTTATGCATGTAGTGAGCAAACTCCCTGGGTGTTGGATCCATCTCCAAATTCCATTGGTGACTTACCTTTAGTAACTGAGCGCGACACTACAGCTCCAAACCATGGGTGACCACGTGGCCCTCAGAAACCAAAGGTTCCTCATACTCCACCCTTTCATCTTTTCTCTTCCCAAACCACATGTTTCTGTGAGCCAGGGCCGTTCTAGCAAATCCACTTCACTGACACCAGTTCTGAGAGGAAAAAAAACAAACCACTCAGAGTACTTTTTCTACTTTCTCACTCAATAGTAACAATCAACACAGAAAATTTCTGTGACCAAAGGTCGGGGGTGGTTTTCCCCACACACCAAGCAGCAGACACCACCTGGGTGTCCTCCAATTCAATTCTGGCACTATCTATCTGGAGATGGCATCGGGTCCCACAGGTTGAGGGCTCAGTTCCCAAGGCTGCCCCCAACCCCTGCCAGACACCAGTGGTAAGTCCAGGCTTCTGGAACTTCTGACTGACCAGCTTCAAGTTGGAGTTCCCAAAACCCTCTCTTTGGGTTCGATTAATTTGCTAGAGGGGCTCACAGAACTTGGGGAAACACTTATGTTTACTGGTTTATTATAAAGGATATTACAAATACAGAGGAAGAGACGTATAGGGCAAGGTATGGGGGAAGGGGCACAGAGCTTCCCTGCCTTCCCCAGGTGTACCACCGTCCAGGAACACCCATGTGTTCAGCTATCAGAAGCTCTCTGAACCTTGTCCTTTGAGTTTTTACAGTGGCTTCATTACGTAGACATGACTGATTAGACCATTGGCCACTGGTGATCAACTTAACCTTTAGCTCCTCTCTCCTCCCCAGAGGTTGTGGGGTGGGGCTGAAAGTCCCAGCCCTCTAATTCTGCCTTGGTCTTTCTGGTGACCAGCCCTCATCCTGAAGCTACCTAGGGGCTTCCAGCCATCGGTCAACTCATTTGTGTACAAAAAGACATCACTTTGAAGATTCCAGGGATTTTAGAAGTCGTATGCCAGGAAATGGATGAAGACCAAATACATATTTCACAATATCACAACAGCCTTCTCCTGCTCTTGACACTACTCACAATTGGCACCATCCAGCCACCCAATAAAGGGTTAGAGAAGTACTTCTGTGTGTATATATTCTGCCTCTAAAATCTAAAGACACCCACCAAGCACTGTTGCTCTTTCTAAGTGTAGGGTAGATGAGGCAGATAACTTGAACTCAGCATGCCCCAAACCACTCAGCTCCTAAAAATGTTACCAATGTCACAGGACCATGAACCTTCATGTACAGTAGTCCCCCCTTACCAGAGGTTTCACTTTCCAGGTTTTCAGTTACCCTTAGTGAACAGTTGTCTGAAAATATTAATGGAAAGTTCCAGAAGTAAACAATTCATGTTTTAAATTGTGTGCCATTCTGAGTTGTGTGATAAAACCTCTTACCATTCTAGTCTGCCCACCAGAGTACCCACGCTGGATACACTGCCCGACAGTTAGTCATCAACATCACCATGGCCCAGTGATCCACGATCACCCAAAGCAGATGATCTTCCTTCTAATCATCATCAGAAGGTCAATAGCAGCCTAATGCTGTAACCAAAGCAAACTGAGGTCTGCTCACCTGGCGCAGCAAAGCCACTGATGCCAAGAGTTGTAGCTAGAGAAAAAGGCATTTTATTTCATGGCATCATGCAAGGAGACTAGACAGCTAATGCTTAAGACCTGAACTTCCCAATGGCTTACAAGCAAGGGTTTTTAAAGGCAGGGGTACATTTCAGGAAAGCAGAAGTTGTAAGCAAAATCATAAACCAAATACATGGAGGTTTATACATTGGTTTGGCCCATGGATGTGGTCCCTTCCAGGCCCCTCAGGAAAAAATCTAGAACAAAGAAAGGCAGTCATATAGCAACAAGCTGAATGGGAAAAAAAAAAAAAAAAAAGAAAGGCAGTCAGAGTTCAGTTCTCACTTCCCCCTTATCTGAGGTCTATGTGATAATGGTCAGTATTTTCTGTCTGGTGGGGGTTTCTGAAAAACAATGCAAGAACCTATGTTAAAATGTTTCTTTTAGTTTCCTATAGGGAACCAAAACACCTCTTGACTCTGGCTTGCTTCGAGGACTTCCTTTACCATCTGCTTGCTTAGCACCGTGCTCACTTAATTTTCAAGGCTAGCTAGATGCCTGGAATTTCCTTTGAAGGGACTCAAGATTTTTCCTTCATGCCATGCTTGAGGGACCTGGCAGACCCCTAGGAGGGGCCCCTGCTCTGACTCAATGCTACATCACAATGTCTACATCATTCACCTCGCTTTGTCTCATCGCGTAGGCATTTTATCATCTCCCATCGTCACAAGAAGAAGGGTGAATACAGTACAATAATATATTTTGAGATAGCGACCACATTCACACAACTTTTATTACAGTCTATTGTTATAAATGTTCTATTGTATTAATTATCATTGTTAACCTCTTACTACACCTAATTTATAAATTTATTACGGGTATGTATATATAGGGAAAAACATAGTGTGTGTATATGTGTGTGTGTGTGTGTGTGTGTGTGTGTGTGTGTATATATATATATGTATGTATATATATATATATATACTAGGTATATGTAGGGTTGGTACTATCCATGGTCTCAGGCATCCACTGGAGGTCTTGGAACGTAGCCTCCAAAGACAAGGGAGGACTACTGTAATTTATCTTCTACTCTCTGGCAAACGTGGTGCTCCCCACTTCCCATGTGTGTCCAATTAGCATGATGATATCAGTATAGTTGGACCAGCATGACGTTCTGTGGAGTGTCAAGGCGATCAAGGTCCCTTAAGACTGTATTATAACAGAGAGCTGGGAAGTCAACAAAGCCCTGAGGGGAGAGAGTGAAGGGGCTATCATGGTTGTGGTGTAAAAGTAAACAGCCTTTGGTCAACTCTTCTCATGGGTATTGAGAAGAAGCATTCATCAAATCAATAATCATACACAGTGCTAGAGGTTGTGCTGATTTGCTCCGGTAAAGATACCATATCCAGTAGAGCAGCTCTGATGGGGCCATCACCTGATTAAGTTTAGGGTAGTCTATCCATCATCCACCGTGATCTATCAGTTTTTCCGGAGGCCAAACAAGTGAATTGAATAGCTATATGATGGGGAACACAACCACTAACAAAATATTAGAGCAGAAATAATACTGCAGAAATAAACTGTAGCATAGTATCATGGTTAATTTTGTGTGTTAACTTGGCTAGGCCACGGTACCCAAATATTTGGTCAAACACTAGTCTAGATGTTGCTGGGAAGGCAATTTTTAGATGAGATTAAAATTTAAGTCAGTAGACTTAGAATAAAGCAGATTTACCTTCCATAATGTGGGTGGGCCTCATCCAATCATTTGAAGGCTTTACAAGAAAAAAGACTGACTCCCCCAAGGAAGAGGGAATTCTGCCTGCAGTCTGCCTTCAGCCTCAAGCTCCAACATCAACTCTTCCCTGGGTCTCCAGCCTGTGCCAGCCTACGCTGCAGATTTTGGACTTGTCAGCCTCCACAATTGCACGAGCCAATTCCTTAAAATAAATCTCACTCATATATATATATGTGTATATATATATACACACACATACACACACACACATATATATAAATGTATATATACATACATACATATATATACACACATATGTATATACACACATATGTGTGTGTATATATATGTGTGTAAACCTAGATGATATAGCCTACTACACACCTAGGCTATATGGTATAGCCTATTATTCCTAGGCTACAAACATGTACAACACGTTACTGTACTGAATTCTGTAGGCAATTGTAACACAATGGTAAGTATTGGTGTCTCTAAACATATTTAAACAGGCTGGGTGCAGTGGTTCACATCTGTAATCCCAGCACTTTGGAGGCCAAGGAGGATCACTTGAGTCCAGGAGTTCGAGACCAGCCTGGGCAACATAACAAGACCCTGTCTCTACAAAAAATTTAAAAGTAGCCAGGCATGGTGGCACACACCTGTGGTCCCACCTATTCCAGTAGGCTGAGGCAGGAGAATCACTTGAGCCCAGGAGTTCAAGGCTGCAGTGAATTGTGATTGCACCACTGCACTCCAGCCTGGGTGACAAAGAGAGATCCTGTCTCAAAGAAGAAAAAAAAAGAAAAACAAAACATATCTAAACATAGAAAAGTTCAGTAAAAATATGGTATTATAATCTTATGGGACCACTGCCGTGTATGCAGTCTGTCATTGACTGTGGTACATGATTGTATATGAATGTGTGTACGTGCATGTGTTTGTGTGTGTATAGTTATTAAGTATGAAATATCTGATTTCCTTAAGTTTGACAGTTGATATCTCTGACATTTCACTTTGACATTTGTAGTTTTATTTTTTTAATTATTTATTTATTTATTTTTTTTGAGGCAGAGTCTCACTCTGTTGCCCGGGCTAGAGTGCCGTGGCGTCAGCCTAGCTCACAGCAACCTCAAAGTCCTGGGCTCAAGCAATCCTACTGCCTCAGCCTCCCAAGTACCTGGGACTACAGGCGTGCGCCACCATGCCCGGCTAATTTTTTCTATATATTTTTAGTTGTCCAGATAATTTCTTTCTATTTTTAGTAGAGACGGGGTCTCGCTCTTGCTCAGGCTGGTCTCGATCTCCTGAGCTCAAGCGATCCTCCCGCCTCGGCCTCCCAGAGTGCTAGGATTACAGGCGTGAGCCACCGCGCCCAGCCTGCCCCTTATAACTTGATCCTGGATCTGATTTTCCACAAAGTCTTCCCTTCACCACAAGTAAAAGATTTAATAATTGTAATGCCAACTGAAGGCCAGGGTTGTTATCACTCCACTAACTACCAGGAATGAGGTCTTTATTGCATTTGTATCGGTATAAAATCCAACCCCCAAATCATACCCTAAATATCTCTTTTGATACTAAATGTCAGCTTATGTTCCCTAGAAAACAGAGGATGAATCATAAGTTGTATGCTAATGTTTTTTGGGGGATTGCAATCCTAAGGAGCAAAAGTCTGCACTTTGGCAGTGTGTTAACCCTTTCCACGGGGTAGTTGCTGGAGAAACCAGAGCCTTCACAAGTCCTGAGTCAGACATGAGTGTTGAAGCTGCTGTGGTCTGCACTATGGCAGGCTTAATTGAGTTCATGTCAAAGACTAGCATTTGCCTCCCAATGAGGCTGAGGCAGCCAGTAATGTTTGGAGATAAGGCAATGATGTTGACTGCTGGGAACTTCTGTTGGGAGACATCTAAACTGAGCCTGGCACAGTCAGAGTAAGTAAGGATTCTGGCATTTACTTAGAAGCTGTTGGAGGGATTTGAGCAGAGGAGTAACACATCTGTCTGACCAGGGGGGCAGGGACAGAAGCAGGAGGACCAGTTAGGAGTCAACTGCACTAACTCAGGGGTATCAGTCAAGGTTCTATCGGAGAAGCAGAACCATTAGAAGTGGTATAGAATAAGGGATTTATTATAGGAATTTGACCTGGTGCAGTGGTGGGTGCTGGTTAAACAGCTTACATACAGCTGTTTCTTGTGCATCTGGTGTTGGGCTAGAAGTCATCAAAGCACATAACTGGAAAGAAAGGGTGGACATGAAGAGGGGGAGGGCAAGGTCAAAATGGAGCCCATGAAGATGAACTGGAATCCATGAAAACAAACTAGATCCCCCATTGGTCTCTCCCCACCTCCAGGCATCCAGTTTTGATGAAGACCTGCAAGAGAAGCTGTTGCCCTTCATCATATCTAGCCCAGGAGTTAGAGAAGATGAAGGTAGAAATCCAGGGGGAGCTGGAGTGGCTGAAGGCCAAGCTGCCACCTCACACCAATGAGGGGAACCAGCCCATCAGTGGAAACGTGCATGGGCTGCAGTAGCACCGGCCCCCTATGCTGCATTCCAGTTTCAAACTGGTTACAGCCTCACATCTGCTTTCTAAATCTTAACCAAATCTCCTTCTGGTGCTAAATTCTCACCCAAAACTATACAGGAAAGGGAATTCTGGGAAACAAAGTTCCATCTTAGCTAAGTTGACAAAATACCAAGCTCATCATACCAGGTGAGAAATTAAGATGGCTTGGACCAGAGTATCAGCAACAGGGATGTGAGAAGTGCTTTGTGAAAGCTGTCAGAATCAAAAGGGAGTCATCCAATGGAGACAGTGAAGGCCAGAAAGGAAGGGTTCTCATGCATGAATGCCTCATAATAAGAACTACCACAAAAGACGGCAAAAACCAGAAACTTACTCAAAGGCCACCACAACCTTACACATAGACAGAGCTAATTCTGCTAGGGTATCTGTCCAGCAACTGCCTATCTAACCTCAGACTGGAACCATCCTTGTTATTGCTCCTTGTAACCAAGGATAATTATCTCAAAACAATTATGTAATCTTCCTCATTTTTCCATTAAAAACCTCATATTCAGGGAAGGTCTTCCTTTACCTCCCTGAATGCACACACAGTTTACTATAGCATGCATGTTCCCATTGCAAACTTCATTCCCAAATAACTATCATTTTCTTTTAGAGAGCCTCTCTCTGTTATTTAGGTTGGCAAATCTGGTGTCAGAAGTGGGACTGATGTATGATCACTGGAAGAAATTGGTGATTCTTGGAACCAATGTACAGTACTCATTTGAGCTCTTTGAGCTCCCAGCTTCCATGGATCACCTTTTTCTGTCCTAGTGAGTCTTCTCTCAGTCATACCCAGCTGGACTGATGTTTTAGATGATGGTGACTGCTCTATTGGCTGCAATGCCAGCTACTTGGGAGACTGAGGTGGGAGGATTGCTTGAACAATTTGAGGTTACAGTGAGCTATGATTGTGCCAGTGCACTCCAGCCTGGGTGACAGAATGAGACCTCATCTCTAAAAAACAAAACAAAACAAAAACAAAAATAAAAATCAGTCCAAACTCCTGAGATTTTCCTGACAGGGCTATAGGGCTTATAGGATTTTCTTTGCTCTCAAGAGATTAGTAAAAAATGAAATGGGATTCTCAAACATTAAGGCATGCCAAGCTTTCTTGGACTCCAAATGGCTACCTGGGTTTTTTCTCTTGCATGTTTTTAAAGCAATGGCCATCATGAGGATCGTTTGAACTCCCCATGCTTGTTTTTCTTAAAACTGAGTTACAAACTGCAATTGTAGGGTTAATATGTAGAGGCTTTTAAGCTATCTCTCTTTTTTTCCCCTGCCTACTCTGAATCTGCTGACTTTTTGCCCCATTTCTGTTAAAATAAAAAACTCACTAATGCAACTGTCCTTTTAGTTACAAATTAAAACAAAAACATGGCAAAGCATATCTGACATTCAAATTGTTATTACATTCCAATTAAATGTAAACACCAAGGAATTAACCCCTAATCTTATCTGAGACTAAAGAAAGGGAAAAAGGAAGGGTAAAAGAGGCTTATTTTAAACTGCTATGGAAACTGTTTTATCCAAAATTTTGTCCACAACCTTCATAAGACTACCTATCAGAATAAATGAAAATCTTAAAAGTTTAGTCATGTGAACTTGTTCCATTTTGTCAAAATATAATTTGGACCCAGCTGTCTTTTTACAAATTTGGTAAAGTTTATTTTATTGTGTTTTACTGTCTCATGACTAATTTTTAAAATGAAAGCTATAAGATCTTTATGTGTATATGTGTTTATGTGTGTTTATTCATGTATACATGTATTATATTATACATTGTGTTTATAGGGTAATATTACATATGGCATAGTCAGCTAGAAATCCCTTAATAAATTCTATTCAGAGGCCAGGCGAGGTGGCTCACGCCTGTAATCCTAGCATTCTGGGAGGTGAGGCAGGAGAATCATTTGAGCTCAGGAGTCTGAGACAAGCCTGAGCAAGAGCGAGTCCCTGTCTCTACTAAAAAAACAGAAAGAAATTAGCTGGACAACTAAAAATATACAGAAAAAATTAGCCGGGCATGGTGGCACATACCTATAGTCGCAGCTACTCGGGAGGCTGAGGCAGTAGGATCGCTTGAGCCCAGGAGTTTGAGGTTGCTGTGAGCTAGGCTGACGCCACGGCACTCTAGCCCGGGCAACAGAGTGAGACTCCATCTCAAAAAAAAAAAAAAAAAAAAAACTTTAAGTTTCTTACTTAGGTGAACACCTGATATTAAACAGGCTATAACAATGGTTAACAGGGAAATAATTTGAAATGATGATTAGCTTTGTTTAATATCTCATTTTTATAAGTAATTTAGGTACAATTGTTAAAATGAAGTAAATTAGGTAAGTATAAAGAGGATAGATGTTTACAAATGAACTTTTCATATAATTTGAAATCTTAAAGTTATGGTTTTTTTTTTTGAGACAGAGTCTTGCTCTGTTGCCTAGGCTAGAGTTGAGTGCCGTGGTGTCAGCCTAGCTCACAGCAACCTCAAACTCTTGGGCTCAAGTGATCCTTCTGCTTCAGCCTCCCAAATAGCTGGGATTACAGGCACGTGACACCATGCCCAGCTTCTTTTTTTTGTTTGTTTCTATTTTTAGTTGCTCAGCTAATTGTTTCTATTTTTAGTAGAGACAGGGTCTTGCTCTTGCTCAGGCTGGTCTTGAACTCTTGACCTCAAGCAAACCTCCCACCTCCTCCTTCCAGAGTGCTAGGATTACAGGCGTGAGCCACCAGGCCCAGCCTGTGATCCTGTTTTTTTTTATTTATTTATTTATTTATTTTTTATTTTTTTATTTTTTTTATATTTACTTAGCCAGCCATTGTTGCCTATGTGATCCTGTTTTGATTAAGTGTTCTGAACCTTTTGAATCTTTGGCATGCTTTCCCAAGATCAAGTTCTGAATTAAGTCATTTTTTTTGACCTTGAACTAACTTTAGGATGTTCCAGAGGGCCCTAGAACTTCTCAAAGATTCATAAAAAGAGAGATATTGAACTAAATCAGGCTTAATTGAGATGTTGAATTATATGGGAAATATTATCAAATGATAAGTGATGTTAGATCTTTCAGTTACATTTATGAATATATTATCAATATAAATGTTACAAAATTATATAAAACTCTTCGAAATATAATATGTTGTCAGTCACAATTCCTGGTTGTTACGCTGAATGCCATAAAAATAACCATATTTCCTTGTCAATTTCAAGTTATCGTAAACTTTCATCAGATTTTTAACCATAGCTATTATAGTCTCTGTCATCCACAGTTTTGAGTCTGCTCTAAAAGCATTTGCAATTAGATTCATGGAAAAGACTCTTACAAGCAGTCTTAAAAACAGGTTATTAAGTTTAAAGTTAAAAGTTATTAAATTTTACGATCAACGGGCTAAAAAAATTTTTCAAAACTCTAATAAACTGATAAATTCATGAAACTGCCAATCAAGATGAAACAAAACAAAAATTAATTACATGAGATTAAGTAACTGATAAAGATTATGTTTTTGTGACTTTTATTTAAAACACTGTTGGTTCTTAAATGTTTTGTTTTCCAGATTTAAGAAAATTTTCTCTCTTAAACTATCTATAGGGTACAGCAATTTGGAAAAGTATACTTTTGCGAACAAAGTGAAAACATTTACTTTTTCTACAGATGAGTAAACTAAGGCAAAGAAAATAAAGAAAAAAAAAAAAAAGAAAAAAAAAAAAACATTTACTTTTTCTCCCTACTTGATCCCTCCAAAATTTGACAACTATTCATGAGTATTCTTATGGTAACATGGTTAGTTACATAAATTCATTAAAAATTTACTTTCTGGCCGGGCTTAGTGGCTCACGCCTATAATCCTAACACTCTGGGAGGCCGAGGCAGGAGGATTGCTCGAGGTCAGGAGTTTGAGATCAGCCTGAGCAAGAGTGAGACTCCATCTCCACTAAAAATAGAAAGAAATTAGCTGGACAGCTAAAAATATACAGAAAAAATTAGCCGGGCATGGTGGCACATGCCTGTAGTCCCAGCTAATTGGGAGGCTGAGGCAGTAGGA
>CM052444.1:90559695-90579245 GCA_028533085.1 Varecia variegata | reverse complement strand
TTCCAAGCCTGACAGTGAGTGAGGACCAATTGCCACTTCCTCACAGGCCCAGAAACCAAAGTCTTCCTTGGTTTGTCTTCCTAGCCTCAAGAGGTTTGCAAATCTGAGATTCCTATGTAATCCATTGCTATCCTTGTTGCACTTATGTAAATAATCAGAGCAAAATTGATGAGACTAAATTTATTTTGCAAATAAATTTGTCTTACTCTGATTCTCTTTCGTAAAAATCAGGATGACTATGGCGAGGAAAGTTATGTTTCTTAAAATAAAAGCCGTAATACTTTTCTTACTTGATTATTGCCCTGTACATTGTTTTTGAGTTTTTATTAGCTACTTGTAGACTAGACTAGAGCTTGGATTCTCCTAGGTTCCTCCAATCTAACTTCCTTCCATGGAATTACTAAAAACAGGAACTGCTCTATTCCTAAAGCCCTATAATTTTAAATGAGATGAATTTTAAGGAATAAGTCTCATGCCTGATATATGGGCCACACAAAAAGTTCATCAAACTGCCTGATGCCATAGCCAGACACATTCAAACTACAAACCAGAAGAAAAAATTCACAATTTCATGCCTTAGACAGTTTTTCCCAAGATGTCAGAACAAGATTCAATGTTTTAATGAGACTCTTACCCATCTTAATGCCTACCTTTTTCACTTGACAAGATAATGGTGTAATTGAAATTTCACAATCAATAGCTTCTGCTGGTAGCTTGACAGAACCTGACCTGAGAAATCCTTTAGTTCACCTAGTGGGTACCTTTGGCAGTACTCGTAAGACAACTATTGCTCACTCTCTGCTTTAAATCAACCCAGTCATGGGATACTAGGTGATAAAATCACTCTATATTATGTATTGGTTAAATAAGGAAATGTCTGCGCTATTGCTAATACTACATATGCTGTACCTGGATAAATTCCTCTGGGGAAGTTGAGACCCAAATACACAAAATAAAAAAACCTGGCCACATGGTTACGTCAGGTCTCAACTGATTCCCCATATTCATTTAATTTATTCAGTTGGTTGCCTTTAAGCCTAGGTTCATGGCTCAAAACTATTATGCAAACTGAGATTATCACATTACTATTATTTTCCTTTTTAAACTTTGTACCTGTTATTTGTAAATTTCTGCAGAAGTATAACTTCTAACAAAATAATGCTGGCCCAGCACTTGGAGATGATAGCCAATGCCTATGAAACAGATAAAAATGAATTTAACAACGGACTCTAGGTAGACTTAGCCTGAGAGCTCCTCCCTCCAATCCTCCCTTGTTGCTCAAATGTGATGAAAAGGATTTTGACACTGACTGGTAGTTGCTAATCACTCCCTCCAATGTGAGACCAGAGCAACAATCCAGGAAATGTCCAACTTGGCACTGAGGGACAATCAAAACCTAACTACAGGATGATTGATCAGTGATGCTTTTGGAGAAGATCTTGATCAAAAGCGGAAAAGATAAAAGTTGCCAGAATCAAAATGGAGTCACTTGTGTTAAAAACCTTGACAAATGGACCTGGGGAAGGCCACAAAAGGAGGGCTCTCATGCACAAATGCCTGATGGCAAGAACAATCGCAAAAGACTCTGCAAAAACCAAAATCTTGCACAAAGGCCACCAAAACCTTACATAAAGAAATACATCTGTAAAGATGTCTGCCCAGCAATTACCTGTCCAACCTTGGACTGACACCATGCTTGTTATTGATCCCTGTAGCCAAGGATAATTATCTCAAAACCATCACGGAAGCCTCCTCATTTTTCCTTTAAAAACCTTTGTCTTCCTTTACCTCCCTGAAAAAGCACATAGTTTGCTATGGCATACATATTCCCATTGCAATGCCCACATAAACATAATTTTCTTGATTTACAGTTTTTACGTATTTAGGCATGTGGTTAGGCATCCCGGGAATGGGAGCTCCACAAGGGCAGAATCTTGGTCATATTCATTGCTGTACTTCCAGGGCTAGCTCTGTGCCTGGTACTTACTAGATGTTCAATGGATGTTTATTGAATAAATAAAATAGAAATTAAATCTAGTGGGGTTTGGTTTTGTTTTGTTTTGAGACAGAGTCTCACTCTGTCACTTGGGCCTAGAGTGCAGTGGCATCAGCATAGCTCACTGCAACCTCAAACTCCTGGGCTCAAGTGATCCTCCTGCCTCAGCCTCCTGAGTAGCTGGGACTACAGACATATGCCATGACACCTGGCTAATTTTCTTCTATTTTTTGGTAGGGATAGGTTCTTGCTCTTGCTCAGGTTGGTCTCAAACTCCTGATCTTAAGTGATCTGCCTTGGCTTCCCAGAGTGTTAGGATTACAGGCATGAGCTACCATGCCTGGCCTAGTTTTCTTTTTTTTTTTAAGAGACAGGGTCTCATTCTGTCATCCAGGCTGGAGTGCAGTGGCAGGATAATAGCTTACTCAAATTCCTGGACTCAAGCAATCCTCCTGCCTCAGCCTCCCAAGTAACTAGGACCACAGGTGGGAGCCACCATGCCTGGCTAATTTTTTTTTATTAGTTTTATTTTTTGTAGAGACACGGTCTCACTATGTTGCTCAGGCTGGTCTCAAACTCCTGGCCTCAAGTGATCTTCCCACCTGGGCCTCCCAAAGCGCTGGGATTACAGGCGAGAGCCACCACTCCCAGCCTTAGTTTTTAAAAATGTTTTATTTCTGACCTTGTGGACTGAAAATTCATACCTGCAACTGAAGCCAGTTATAACTTTTATGAACTCCCCTCCTCCACCCTCCTTAACATGAAGATTCTCTGCAGATTGTGAGTAAGTAATTAAGCAATGACACTCTGGAAGAGCTGACCCAGTTGAAGTTGAGTGTCCTCTCTCTGAACTTCCATGATACCCTGGGCACAGTACAATTCGTTCATTCAATGTTGTGTGAATGGATAGTTATTTTGTTCTTTCACCTTTCCTTTTGCAACTATGAACAATACTGCTAGAAATATTCTCTTCTCCCATTACTCCCCCAGGGGCACACCCAACTGCTGCTGCCAAAGACATATGGAGGAGGAAAACTAAGACAAGTGGAGAAGGGGCAAGTTTTCACAGGGTAGATATTTAGGAAACATCAGTCACTGTCCTCACTTTAGTCTCTCAGTAGCTAATGACACTGTGACTAGTGTCTCCTGCTCTTCTCTAGGCTTCTGTGAAACCACTCTGTCTTCTCTGGACTGTCTTGCTCACAGTTCCTTTGCAGGTATCTCCTCCTTGAATGGATGGAGTTCCTCTTGACTCATGACGAGGCACTGCTCTCCTCTCTCTCTGGACTTCCAAGGTTATATACAGTCTCAGGGCACCAAATACCTGCTGATCTTCATCCCAGACCTCTCCTCTAAGAGATAGACAGAATAGAGCCACCTGCCTACATGGTGTCTTTCCCTGGATGTCCCTCAGGCATTTAGAATTTAACATGTCAAAAAACTCTTGGTTTTATTTCTGAAATCTGTCCTTCTAGTCTTTTCTTTTGCTGGAAATGATACCACCCTCCACACATTGATCATAATTTCTTCCTTTCCCTCACCACCTCCCAAATCCAATCCATCCCTAAGTCCTGTTGATTCTGCCTCCAAAATATATCTTAAATCTGTCCACTTCTCTCCACTGTTAACTTTTAAGCATCAAACCCCTGGACTCAAGTAATCTAACCATCATCTCCCACCTAGATGACTGTAATAGCCTCCTAAATGATCTCTCTGCCTTTACTCCAGCCCCCTGCAGTTTATTCTTCTAGCGGCCAGACAAATCTTTTAAAAATATAAATCCAATCACGTTACTTGCCTGCTTAAAAATTGCCAATGGTTTCTTTCCCACTGTACTTTGCAACATATCCATATCCATGTTAGGGTTTACATGGCCCCTGCCATCCCTGCTGACATCTCTAATTGCTCTCTGGCCTACTGAACCCTAGCTATAGTGGTCTTTTCTCTGTTTTTCTTTTCTTATTTTTTAGAGACAGGGTCTCACTCTGTTGCCTTGGCTGGAGTGCAGTGACCTGATCATAGCTCACTGTAACCTTGAACTCTCGGACTCAAGCAATCCTCCTGCCTCAACCTTCCGAGTAGCTGGGACTACAGGTGCACACCACCACACCTGGCTAATTTTTAAAATTTTTTGTAGGGATGGGGTCTCACTTTGTTGCCCAGGCTGGTCTCTAACTCCTGGCCTCAAGTGATCCTCCTGCCTTGGCTTCCCAAAGTGCTGTGCATATATACCTGGCCTCTTCTCCTTTTTTTTTTCTTTCTTTTCTTTTTCCTTCCTTCCTTCCTTCCTTCCTTCCTTCCTTCCTTCCTTCCTTCCTTTCTCTCTCTCTCTCTTTTTTTTTTCTTACCAGTCATCTTTTATTTGGAGGTTAATTCTCACTAGGATATGAAAGGATTCAGCAATGATCGAGTTCCTCACGGAGAGTGCTGTGCCAAAGAGGTCAAGGTCAGGAGTGCAGAGTGCACCCCCTACACAGGCCCCTCTTCAGTGGTACTTGCTTGGCTCCCCTTGTGTTTGAGCTCCTTGTAAGAAAGGCAGTAGTTGAAAAGCCCGTAAGCATTTTCAGGTGGCAGGGTCTGGGGAAGGGGCGGCGGCGCCACGTCCGGCCGTGAAGGTGGCAAGCAAAAGCCCCTGAAACAGCCCAAGAATCAGGCCAAGGAGATGAACAAGGAAGATAAGGCGTTCAAGCAGAAACAAAAAGAGGAGCAGAAGAAACTAGAGGAGCTAAAAGCGAAGGCCGCGGGGAAGGGCCCCCTAGCTACAGGTGGAATTAAGAAATCTGGCAAAAAGTAAACTGTTCCTTGTGCCTGAGGTGATGATGACCCTTGATTCTTATTTAAACATCTGGATTCCCTGCCATAACATCTTCTACCACCTATAGCTAAAATGAAGTGTTGTCTTGCAGCCTATTGTACATTTAAAAAATAAATAAAAAATAAAAAAAAAAAGGAAAGCACGTAAGCTGCCAGCACCATAGAAACCCCAGCGACGCTCCCCTTCTTCACGTTGATGTACTTGTTGTAATACCGGTAGTAACCTCTTTGAAAGGCTCCAGCAATGCCTTTAGGGGTGAAAACCCACATCAAAATCCAGCTTGGCAGGTCCCCTAGTTTGACATCCATGAGTTTCTTCTCCTGCACTGGTACCACTGACGCCATCTTGGAGCCCTGGTGTCCGCTGTGCCCTCTTCTCCATTTCTTGAACATGCCATGCTGGATTCCACCTCAAAGTCTTCTCCTCTTCCTCTGCCCAGAACATTCTTGGCTAAATCACAAGGCTAAGTCCTTCTCAATCTTTAGGTCTTTAACTTCTTAAGAGTTTTTTCCCTGACCTTTCCCTGAGCAAGTCCCCTACCTTCTCCCCAGTGTGGAGTATGTGTGTGAGAAGGGAGGCTGGGTTTATATGACTCAGGGGACCAGCATCTCCCTAGGAGAAATGCAGTTTCTAATACTTCTAATACTAACATTTATTATTAGTGTGCTAAGTTCCATGTATTGTTTCTTGTTTGTTTTGTTTTTAATGTGCCCAAAGTCATACAGCTTCTAAGTAGTAAAGCAGAGATTCAAAGTCAGGCACTCTGGCTCCCGAGCCTGCATTCTTTTTTTTTTTTAAACAATTTGACGTGAAATTCACATAACAAAATTAACCATTTTAAAGTGAACAATTCAGTGTTAGTACATTTACAGTGTTGTACAACCATCACCTCTGTCTAGTTCCAAAACATTTTCGTCACTCGAAAGTCAAACCCCTTACCCATTAAACAATTTTCCCGCATTCTCCTCCGTGTACTGTTCTTGATCCTCACAATGGCCCAATTGTACAATTGAAGAAAATGAGGCTCTGAGAAGTTCAGTGATAGGTTCAACGTAGATGTGGAACCTTCGTTTTCTGATTCCAGAGCCTAAATCTTTGATTAATGCACATCTTTGGGGGAACCCACATGGCTAGACTGGGCTTTTTGAGAGAGTTAATTTTGTTGGGGCACACAAATAGAAGCGTCTTCAATTGTAAAAAGCATGCATTGAGGTAAAACTGCAATTAGTTCTGTACAGGTGGTTGGCAGAGCCAAAAGTAATCTAAGCCCAAGAGCAGCTACGGGGCAGGACTTGGAAAGGTCAGCACTGCAGGAAGCTTTGCCAAAGCCTCAAGAACAAGAAGTCTGTCATGCCTTGGGCAGCCCCTGTGAGCGCCAAGCTGGGAGCCAAAAAGAGGCGGAGGAGCCCGAAGGGCGTGGCTTCCTTCCAGGGGCCAGGCCCTGCCAGGAAACCCCAGGTGGTTGCTCACGAAACAAGCTGCAGGAGCAACGGGAGAAAACAGTAGAAAGCAGGCCTAGGCCAACTGCATCCTACTCTGAAGGGGCCTCCAGGCCACAGGGACTCCTGAGTATCCGTCTTATGCCTCCTGGAGGGACTGTCATCTAATATCCCTCTTCTGCAACATAGGCGTGCTCTTTCTGGGGCTCCCCTTTTCTCTCAGGAGGTCAATGACCCTAGAATCCCTTCCTTTTTAGGGGGTCGGAGGGCACCCTTCTAAGTTGCCCCTCGTAGTATCCACTTCTTCCTTGGATGACAGGGCTGGGCGGACCCCTCCTGCTCCGCTGATGGAGGGCTTCTTGTACAAGCTCCCCACCCTCTCTGGGCTCTGGGTGGTGACCGAGTTCTAGTTCAACAATGCTACGCCGTCGAGGCAATAGCGCCCCTCGTGCTCCCAGAGGGCAGCTCCATGGAAACCAAAAGATCACAACTCTATGGAAGTATCGCGAGAAGGGCTGTTGCGCCCGTGGCCGGGGAAAGGCGGAGCGAGGGCGGGAACGCTGAGAGAAGTGGGAGGAGCCTGGGCGCTTCCGAGGTTCGGGTCGGAAGACAGTCCCTCCAAGCGGCGCCCCCGCGTGACTGCGCTTTACATAATCGCGGCCTTGCGCGTCATAGTGGCGTACTCCCGTCCAGACCGAATCAGAGTCGCCAAAAGCTCCGTGTTCCGCCCCTTCCTGCTTGATCGACGTCGAAGTGAACCAGTGAACAGGCGTCCAGCACCGCCGCGCCCGCCCCAGCCTGCCCGGGTCCGCCCCGGTCCGCCCGCGCCCGCCCTCCCGCCTGCCGCAGCCTGCAGCCTGCCGCCGCCAGGTTGTGCCTCAGACTGTCAGATAAAGCCGTGGGCCGGCCGGCGGGGCGGTGAGCGGGGCCCGGGCCGGACATGGCGGCGCTCTACGCCTGCACCAAATGCCACCAGCGCTTCCCCTTCGAGGCGCTGTCTCAGGGGCAGCAGCTGTGCAAGGTGCGCGGGCTGGGGCGGCGGCCGGGAACTGGGAACGCAGGAGGCGCGGCCCGGAGCTCCCGGTTCTGTGGGGACGCCGGCGGGGTCCACAGGGCAGGGCGTGGCAGGCCCGCCTAGCTGAGGAGCCGCACCCACCCCGCTGGGGGCCAGCAGGGCACGTGGGGGAGTCCCGGGCCGCGTCCAGGCCCCCGCGGCCGGCGTGTCCGGGTGCTTAGCAACCGCGGGGGATTGTTCTCGGACCCCGTCAGGTCGGGGGAGGGGAAAGCGGGTCTCCTGCTTGCCCTGACCGTCCGCCGCGGGGATCCCTTTGGTCTGCCTTCACTGCCGCCGCTGTCTCCCTGGTTACAGACTGTGGGACCTCCTGCCCCTCCTGGGACTGAACTCCAGAGTTGGGTGCTGCCTGGGAGGAGTGTCTCGAACTCCGGCGCCGAGTCTCGGGCACTTTTCAGCCAGTCTTAGTATCAGAGGCGGCAAGGTTTTATTTTTTTAAAAGCCCCACAATCAAGCGAACGAATCTTTTCAGCATCCAGTTGGTGGCCTTCGATCCTCACCCTAACCAGCTGCTGATCAGTTTTTTTATCCCTGAAGGTCCAACTTCTGTTTTTCTTTTTAGTTGCTTCATTCCACTTTGCCTATTTAAGTGAATAGAGGTGCTGTGAAGCAACATTTAAAAAGTCACTAAACCGGCTGAAGAGTGATGTTGAGATAGACCCAGATAGTCTAGAGTTTTTGTCTCTGATTTGGATAACTCATAATTGTATGTCCCTGTTGCCTCAGATGTCCATAACTTTTGCCACTCTTTGTTTACCAGGTCTGAGAGAACGCAAGTGCTGAGTGCCCTTTTTGGTTTCAAAAAAATCCAAAAACAAAACATAGTAGTGTGTATATATGATTTGTATACATAAAAAATAATGATTTTAATCCAACACTTTCATTTCATGAGTAAGCCAGCTCAAAATCACACAGTGGCAGAAGAACCAGGCCTAGAATTCAGGGCTTCTGATTCCCAGTCTGGGGCTTATTCATGCGTGTTTATTTTATAATTTATGACTAGTTCCATATAAATTCTTGTTTAACTCCCACATCAACAGCAGGGCAATGATGCTGACATTACAGAGGAGAAAAATAAGGCCCAGAAAGTTTAAGTGACTCACTCAAGCATAGTAGCTATGCTAGGAATAGTACCCAGGTCTTCTGCTTCCTACTGAAGGCTGTTTCCGTTTGTGACTGCCTTTTAAAATTATATCCTCATTTCATTTCAGGAATGTCGGATTGCACACCCTGTTGTGAAGTGCACCTACTGCAGGACTGAGTACCAGCAGGAGAGGTAGAGTTTTCTTGACCATGAAAGATGTTAATAGGCTTTTTCCTCTTAAAATCTGTAATTGATTGCATTTCATGTATAGATCTGTAATCAATTACATTATACACAGATTCTGTAGTATACCCAGATTCTACAGTTTCTAAATATTTAGGTATGTAGTCCATCTTCAATTAATTTGTTTGTGGAGTGAGATACACACTGCAGGGTGTATCATAAACATATTGTTCCATTTGATTACTTAAAGTTTTGAAGTTATTTTTCGGACCCTTGATCATTTTATATTGTGGTTATAATCTTTTTGGCACAAGAAACCAATCCCACGATACGATATCAAGGTATCAGCTGGGTAAAGAAAAAAAAAAAGAAACCTATCCCACAATAGTAAAACATGAGCCTCATGTTCCCATATGTATATATACATAGCTTGAAGAATTTTTAAGCCCAAGTAGATACTTTTGGAACCGTAATAATCCTGGTAAAGGGTTTCTTAGCCCTAATCCCATTTGAAACTCACTTGCCTTTACACTTTACTTGTGTGAATCTCATTTTTAAAAGTGTGAAAAACGCTTAGGTGTGAGTGGCCAAATGTCTTCGGGGGACTTTTCCCTAGCAGCAAAGTGATTTATTGGTATAGCAAGTTAGACTTTTGTGGAACTTTTATAATTTTAGATGATCCTGGCTTTAGCAGGGTGGAGTCTATTTGCTAGTTTATTTACTTTTATTTTTTTTTCACAAAATCCTCATGTCTAATATTTGCTAGTTTATACATAGGCCCAGAAGCCTAATTTTAATAAACCTCATTTCAAGTCTGCAGATATTTTCTCCAACATTTTGTTACAGATATTTTCAAACAGGAAAAAAGATTGAATTAGTGAACATCTGTATACCCACTACTTAAATTCTATAATGTACATTTTACTCTATTTCCATCTATTCATCTGTTCCATTGATGGATCTCTATCCATCAATGCCTCAGACCATTTTATTTCTGAAGCATTTTAAAGTTGGAGATGCAGACATTGGTATATTTGGTACCTAAACACTTCATGCGTATGATTAACTAGAGTAAAATATTTGTTTACAGTTTTTTTTTTTTTTTTTTTGAGACAGAGTCTCACTCTGTACCCCTGGCTAGAGTGCAGTGGTGTCATCATAGCTCACTGCAACCTCAAACTCTTGGGCTCCTCCTGCCTTAGCCTCCTGAGTAGCTGGGACTACAGGCGTGTGCCACCACGCCCGGCTAATTTTTTTGTATTTTTGGTAGAGATGAATCTTGCTTAGGATGATCTAGTATTCCTGAGCTCAAGCGATCCTCCGGCCTTGGCCTCCCAGAGTGCTAGGATTACGGGCCTGAGACACCGTACCAGCCTTACATTTCTTTCCTTTTTTTTCTTGAGGCAAAATTTGCATATAGTAAAGTGCTCAATCTTAAATACATCATTCAATGAATTTTACAAACAGTATATATTTGTGTGATTCCAAACCCTATCAAAATACGAGATGTTACTATCACTTCAAGAGAATCCTCTCATGCTCCGTCCCAGTCAATCCCCATATCCTTGTTTCCCCCAGGCAACCACTGTTCTAATTTTCATTTCCACCATAGATTAGTTTTGCCTGTTCTAGAACTTTATATAAATGGACTCATAGAGAATATGCCCTAGAAGCTTTATGTTTTAGTTTGTACATTTAGGTCTATGATCCATCTTGTGTTAATTTGTGTATGTGGTGAGATATGAACTTTGACTCTTAATTTATACCACACACAAATTATTTCAAGATGGATCGTAGAGATAATTTTTCTTTGCATGTTTTCTAAAATGTCAGGAGCATTTGTATAGATTGACATATACCCCATTCCTTCGGTAATAAATCTAGGTGTAAATCAAAATACTGTTCAATATCACAGGATCTTTGATGCTACTCTTTCTAGAGATCTCTTTCAATGCCCCTCACTTCTTTTGCTCCCTTTTTATTTATTTTTATTTTTTTCTTTTGGCAGGTGAGTTGTTACACACCCCTTGGCAGATTCTGACTTCCATAGCCATCGTCCTGCTTATTGCCTTTTTAAAGTGGCAGCAGATTGCCCTGTAAAATATTTTGTCTGAGTATCTTATTTTAATTTTTAACGTTTAAAAAAAATTTTAGCAAATGTTACCTGATATTTATATATTTTTGAGACAGGATCTCACTCTGTTGTCCAGGCTAGATAGAGTGCAGTGGTGTTATAGCTCATTGCAACCTCAGACTCCTGGGCTCAAGCAATTCTGCCACCTCAGCCTCCCAAGTAGCTGGGACTACAGGCA
The DNA here is from genome assembly GCA_028533085.1 of Varecia variegata. Lineage (NCBI taxonomy): Eukaryota > Metazoa > Chordata > Mammalia > Primates > Lemuridae > Varecia > Varecia variegata. The sequence goes on along the minus strand of CM052444.1, from coordinate 90,568,344 downwards.
CATGCCACCACACCCAGTTAATTTTTTTCTTTTTTGTAGAGACAGAGTTTTGCTATGTTGCTTAGGCTAATCTCTAACTCCTGGCCTCAGGCAGTCCTCCTGAAGTGCTAAGATTACAGGTTTGAGCCACAGTGCCCAGCGTTAGTATCTTAATTTAAAAAGAGAATTTTTTTTTTTTTGAGACAGAATCTCGTTCTGTCACCTGGCTAGAGTGCAGGTGGCATCATCATAGTTCATTGCAACCTCAAATTCCTGGACTCAAGTGATCCTCCTGCCTCAGCCTCCTGAGTAGCTGGGACTACAGGTGTGTGCCACCACACCTGGCTAATTTTTTCTATTTTTAATAAAGACAGGGTCTCACTATTGCTCAGGGTGCTCTTGCACTCTTGACCTCCAGTGATTCTCTAGTCTCAGACCCTCAAAATGCTAGGATTATAGGCATGAGCCACTGTGCCCAGCCTAATTTAAATATTTTTGACTCTGAGGTTTTTCTTTTGTTTAACTTTATGGTCATATTCATAGGAATTTTATGGGAAAATAATCACAAAATACAGAATAGACTAGATTTTTATGTGACTTTATTTTTAGCCTCAAAGTATTTGAACTGTTCTTACACATCAAACATTTTGTTATACCTCCCCAAGTGAAGGGTTAGACTTTATTCGAAGATGATTTTTCCCCCAGGTAGCTTTATTACTTCAGGAATTTAGGTAATACTATAACTGTTGGTTCTTCACAAGGCAAAGGACGTTTTTATTTTTGTCTGTGCTTCACTCTTACGGAAGTTGGAAATATTGACAAAATATTTGGTCATAGTGTCTTTTTCCCCACTCCTGAGGCTTTCATATGCTTTTACTTATAAAGGAGAACACAGATGGAGTAAGGTCAACATGGATAGAATTTCTTAGTTTATATTCCAAACACATACTTTATTTCTCATCTCAAATTTCTCAACTATTCACCTGAATTAAGAATAATTAATTTTTTATACTAGTCCATTTCAGTTTAACTTAATAATTTGAGGGTCTTCCCCATATCTGATAATTTTACCTAGTGATACTTGAGGATGTTTTAATCAGAAATAACTCACTTGCCATGGTGTTGAATTTTAATTTTTTTTTTTTTTTAAAGACAGGGTCTTCCTGTGCTGCCCAGACTGTACTTGATATGCTGGGCTCACACTGTCCTCCTGCGTCAACCTCTTGAGAAGCTGGGACTACAGGTGTGCTCTACCACACCTGGTTTCACTCTCCATTTTAACCAAAGCCTCATTTTTTATTTGAGATAATAAAATTTATAACCACGTAATGATTAAGAGTTATTGGCCAGATACTCAAACTTCAGTTAACCAGGTGTCCAGACCGTATTTCACCTTGTCCCTTAGCAATGAGCAAATGCCTTGGGCTTAAGGAAGAATCATTTTTTAGACGTTCTAAGAAAAGCTTTTTGTCTCTTTCTTCCTTAACAGTAAAACCAATACAATATGCAAGAAATGTGCTCAGAATGTGCAGTTGTATGGAACGGTAAGTAGGATTTCTCTGAACCTAACAGTGAATACTTGGGTCTCTTGGAACCTTACCTTCTGTGGACTGTTAATGTCAATACGATATTTTTATTAGAACAAATAGTTGTGTGTAATATATCTAGTACTTTACTTCAGCTTTCAAATTTAGCTAATATTTATTGTTAAGGAGTTCTCTGTTTATAGTCACTCTGCCAGGATTAAGGTTATAATTTTCCTTGAGAGGCTTCAGTGACCAATATGGAATGAGAAGGGGAAAGATGAATTAAATGAATCCTATGATTTGACCTCTTGGTTTGGTAACAGTTGATTATTCATTTTGTTTCTTTTTTTTTTTTTGTAGAGACGGGGTCTCGCTCTTGCTTAGGCTGGTCTCAGGCTGGTCTCGAACTCCTGACCTTGAGCGATCCTCCCGCCTCAGCCTCCCAGAGTGCTAGGATTACAGGCGTGAGCCACATCGCCTGGCCTTGATTATTCATTTTGATGAATGATTTTTTTTTTCTCTTAGTCTTAAGGTTCAAGATACTATGTCCCTGTAGGCATTCTCTCAGCATGTTTATACACTGATAATGGCAAAGACATCTTTTCAGAAATTTGGAAGCACTTGATGGTTTCCCCAAAGAGCTGGTTCTGTTGGATTTCTCATAGAAGTCTCAGCGTACACACTAATGGGTTTTTGTTATTTGTTCATTTATTTATTTTAAAATCAATAGTCCTTTGTAGAAAAATGCTTTACATAGTGTTAAGAATTGGGCTTCATTTGATCAATATAAAAGCAAATTTATGAAGTTCAGAATACATTTTTACCATGATTAATGGACTAGGATTACTCCTTTAAAAAAAATGCACTGGTGTTTTATAATAATAATAATACTTACTTGACCCTTTTTTTCTTCCCTCTTTTAGCCCAAACCTTGTCAGTATTGCAACATAATTGCAGCATTTATTGGCAATAAATGCCAGCGCTGCACAAATTCAGAGAAGAAGTATGGACCACCCTATTCTTGTGAACAGTGCAAGCAGCAGTGTGCATTTGACAGGAAAGATGATAGAAAGAAGGTAAATCTCTGTGTTTTTCATGACTTTTTTTTTTTCCTTTCAGAGAAATTAAGGTGGCCCAATTCTGTTAAAAAGACGTATAACAAACAAAGATTTTTCACTTTCTTTCCTGTTTCTGTTATTAACCTGAAAGAAGATACTCACATTTGGTTTTCTTCATTCATCTAATGTGGATCATTGTATTCTAACATTTTGTGAGAATCTGAATTACAGTGATTACTTCACTAAGTGAAATGGTGATTGACAGAATTCTGTAGAACTCTGTAAAGAAGAGATTGTGACTGAAGCAAGATGGAGTGGTGTTACCAGTTTTACTATCTGGCTCTTTGAATGTTTCTGTCTGTTGAAGTTAAAAATCACAAGAAGATGACACTAGAGGGAGGCTCTATGTGGAAGGATGGTGCCTTGGTCATTTTACTTTTCTGCTTAAAATCCTCCAGTGGTTTCCTGTTGCACTTAGAATAAAATGCAAATCCTTTCCATGGCCTGCAAGGCCCAACATCCAGCTCTCAGTCTCATTTTCTGTCACATTTCCCACCTCTCACCTTATTCCAGACTTCCTGGCCACCTTTTAGTCCATCAGACATGTCAATCTCATTCCCATCTTTGCGCTGGCTGTCCTTTTGCCTGATGTACCCTTCTGTAGAGTATCATAACTGGCTCCTCATGTCAGGTCTCAGCCCAGATACCGCCTGCTCACAGAGACCTTCTTTTACTCACTCCCTCAGTGACTCTTTTATCATATCAGTCTGTTTTATTGTCTTCATAGCATGTGACGTCATGAAAAATTGGGTTGTTTATTTGCTTACATGTTTGTCTGCCCCTCACTAGAATGTGATCTCTTTGTCTATCTTGTTCTCTGCTATATTTTCAGTGGCCTGGCAATGGTAGGTGTTCAGGAAATATTTATTGAATTAGAGAATGTAGTTCAGAAACTCTTTTTCGGAGGCCAGAGGTGCTTTTGAGAATGGCTGACTCTTGCTAACCAAATTCACTAATTTATAATGGAAAGATATAACTTTCCAGTGACCAGAATACTCCTGCCTGCCAACCAGGGTACCTCTTCCCTAAATCAAGATACTGGGAAAGCTGAATTAGTAATCAGGAGGGTAGCACAAGCTTTGTAGTTTCCCAGACCTGGGTCCCATCCCAGTCCTGGGGCTAGCTAAATAACCCTGGACAAGTTATTTACCCTCATCATGCATAGATGTCTTCATCTTTCCCAGTGGGAATAATGGTAGTTACTTTACAGGGATATGGGGAAATTTAATTGAGATATGTATATAAAACACTCAATATTGAGCCTGGCACATAATGTATTAATAACTCAACAAATGCTACCTCTATTATTTTTAATTGGAATAGCCAATTCTTATTAATCTGGTTATACTAGAATTCATTACATTTCTTCTTTATTAGTGACAATCCTGTTTTAAGGGTTTGGATAATTTTAGATATCCACAATCACATGTTCATAAACTTTAAGAGAGGAGAGCTAAATTTAGGAATTTAGAGTAGGTAATCTAGGCTCAGAATATGTGGATTGAAATCTTAGTTCTGTCATTTATTAGCTGTGTGACTTTGGGCATGTTAATCTGTCAGTGCTTCAGTTTCCTCATCTGTAAATGGGGACGATCAGCCCTCGTGGGTGTCACAAAGGTCAAGTTATTATGTGTAAAGCCTTTACAGTGGAATCTGGTACATGATAAGTACTCAAACTGTTACCTATGATTATTTGTTTTTGATAGTTTAATTCTCAGAGGATTATCTTTTATTTTTAAAGTTTGTTTTTAAAGGAGAACTCCTGGCCTCAAGTGATCCTCCCGCCTTGGCCTCCCAAAGTGCTGGGATTATAGGCGTGGGCCACCGTGCTGGCCCAAGAGGAGTTACCATTTGAGTTGAAACTAGGAAGGTGAGAAGGTAGCAGCCATGGGAAGCTCTGGAGGGCAAAATTCCAGGGAGAGGGACCAGCTGTGAAAACACCTTGAGGCAGAAATGAGCTTGGTTCATGGGAAGAACAGAAAGAAGGCAGAGTGAAGAAGGGAAAGAGAAAGGAAAGAAGGTTCCAGAGGCACGTAGGGGCCATAGTTAAGTAAACATAGGCCATGGTACAAAGTTTGGATTTTATACTAGATGTGATGAGAAATCATTGGGTTTGAAAGAGGATATGATGAGATCTACGATTAAGAAGCCCTCTGGTGGTTATGTGGAAATGGTTTATTGGAAGTAGGATAATCATTTGGGTTGGGGAGCAAAGAAGATTTTGCTGATAAGATAAAAACTTAAGATAAATGATGATGCAGACTACCCATGTTCAAGATGGGACATGAGATATAATTTCAGGAATAAGAAATGAAAGCTATAAAATTCCATAAAATATCAGCATACTCCCTTCCCAACCTGAATAATTCACCAGCCCTGCCTGCCTTGCACCTGTCCTAGACTTCCTTATAATGGTTTTGCAGTCCTAATGCTGCACAGAGGCATCCCAGTTTCAGAGGATGGTGGAGGCCACATTATACTTTCCTAGCTTTGTGCCCTGCCGCCTGGTACAGAGGAACTTCTGCTCAAAGGAATCGACTTTTTCTAATTCAGACAGTGCCATGGTTCACCAGGGACTAGGTTCCTGGAAGCTACTCATCCATTGGTCTTTCTTTCCATCTGAGAGAAAGTTTTCAGCATACCATTTTGTGAGCCATTTTTAAAGTAGTAAAACTGAAGTTTGAGGGGGGATGGGTTTGGGCTGATGTTGGCCAAAGGATTTCAGTTACATAGGAGGAAAAAGTTCAGGAGATCTATTGTACAACAAGATGACTATAGTTAATAACAGTATATTTTTGAAAATTGCTAAGAGTAGATTTTAAGTGTTCTCACCACAAAAAATGATGTGGGGTAATATATCATTAATTAGCTCAATTTAGACATTCCATAGTGTATCCATATTTTGAAACAACATGTTTTGTACAGTAAACATCTACAAATTTTGTCAATTAAAAAAAAACCTGGAGGGCGGGCGCGGTGGCTCATGCCTGTAATCCTAGCACACTCTGAGAGGCCGAGGCGGGAAGATCGTTTGAGCTCAGGAGTTTGAGATCAGCCTGAGCAAGAGCGAGACCCCGTCTCTACTAAAAAAATAGAAAGAAATTATCTGGACAACTAAAAATATATAGAAAAAAATTAGCTGGGCATGGTAGTGCATGCCTGTAGTCCCAGCTACTTGGGAGGCTGAGGCAGAAGGATTGCTTGAGCCCAGGAGTTTAAGGTTGCTGTGAGCTAGGCTGATGCCACGGCAGTCTAGCCTGGGCAACAGAGTGAGACTCTGTCTCAAAAAAAAAAAACCTGGAGTATAGATTTTGTATTTCATCTCTTCCCCCTGCTGAGTTTTCCTTAATGAGCACTGTGGGCATATTTGTGTCTTTGGAAATTCTTGTGTGTGGGCATATTTGTGTCTTTGGAAATTCTTGTGAGAACTTTGTTCTGGTCTGTGTTTGCTAAGTTGAGGAGAAACAAAAAAAGTATTAATACATAAAATTAGCAACTGATACTTATTAAGCAACTCTTATGTGCCTGGCACTATGCTAAGTCCTTTACCTACATTATGTCACTAAATCCTTTCAATAGCCCTCTTTGACTTGCTCAGGATCACACAACTCGTAAGTGGTATAGCAGGGATTGAACCCAGAGGTCCTAGCTCCCGATGACACATTCTCAGCCAATGTAGTACATTCCCTGTTCTTTATCTTTGTCTCCTCATCTTTCAGGTAGATGGGAAATTGCTGTGCTGGCTGTGCACACTTTCATACAAACGGGTCCTTCAGAAGACCAAAGAGCAGAGGAAACACCTGAGCAGCTCTTCTCGTGCTGGCCATCAGGAGAAGGAACAGTACAGTCGCCTGAGTGGTGGCGGCCATTATACCAGGTAACCCCAAGGTGTGAGATAGGACTAGAAGTGCTGGTAGGTCAGATGTAATACTCACACAATCAGTCATGGAACATACTACCTCACATAAATTTTCCTATTTTCTGTCCAGTTACTCACCTGTAGGAGGAAGCTCATTTGTTATATTTTATAAAATTCCTGTATCTTCCAAGGGCAGGAGAGATTTCTGTAATGTCAGGATTTCTTGACTTTGTATTTTTTATTTTCTTTGACTTTGTATTGTGTCTTAAAGGTTTGTGGAACTTATTCTACTTTCACATGTAGTGTTCTTCTCACAGAGTGGATTATCTCCCTAGAATATTGGACATTTCATTTTCTGAAGGATATAGTTTTTAAATTTGTATTTGGCCAGGAGGTTAATAGATGTTCTAGGCTTGTCCTGGTGGGGTATAGTCAAGAAAATGTCCTTTCATTGTTTTCAGTTTCCTTTCAGAGTCTCTGTAGTATTGTTAAGAGTTCTGGCTCTGGATGAAATCCTGGCTCAGCCAAGTTCCCTGTGGGGCTCTTGGGCAAGTTTTCTCATCTGTAAAATGAGGGAAGTTATAGTGTTACCTCATGAGGTCGTTGTGAAGATAAATTATATAGCGCATGCATAGTGATTAGCTTTGTAACTGCCATACAGGAAGTATTCAATACATTTTAGTTATTTTTGGTTATTATTACTGTTACGACTGTTTATTCAGCAAACATTATTAAGAAATCTCATGGGCCAGGGACTCTGCCAGGAATGCAGAAATGAATGAAAGAGTCATACTGCTCTCTAAAAATATGCAGTCTAGTAGAGAAGACAGACTTGTAATCAAATCATTTCAATATAACGGGATGGCTACCACAGTGGAAACACGTCAAGATACGGACATGAGAGGCAGTAGGAATTAACTGCCTTGAGATGTAAGGGAAACAGGCTTGGAGAAGAGCTAGCGTTGGAGTTGGATCTTAGCATGAGTTGGAATCATCAGCTAAGGAATGGGCAGAGGCATCTTAGGCTGAGAGAGTAGCATTTGGGAAGACATGAGACTGCATGGAACCCTGGAGAGTTGTGAGTTCTTTTATATTGCTGAAGTTTATGGTTGGGAGCTGGGGAATGGGAGGAAAAGCAGTTCTACAGACCTGGTAAGGAGCGTGAACTTGATCCTAGGGTTAGTGGGAAGCCACTGAAGAGATAATAGGCAGGGGAGGGGCTAAATCTGCATTAAAAATTAACCATGGCCAGGGCTGGGCACAGTGGCTCTTGCCTGTAATCCCAGCACTTAGGGAGGCTGAGACAAGAGGATCGCTTGAGGTCAGGAGTTCAAGACCAGCCTGGGCAACATAGCAAGACTCTGTCTCTACAAAAAAAATTTTAAAATTAGCCAGGTGTGATTGTGCCCTCCTGTAGTCCCAACCACTCAGGAGGCTGAGACAGGAAGATCACTTGAGTCCAGGAGTTCATGGTTTCAGTGAGCTGAGATTGTGGCACTGCACTCCAGCCTGGGTGACAGAGCAAGACTCTGTCTCTTAAAAAAAAAAAAAAAAAAACACACAAAAAACAATAACCTCATCGCCTCACTCAATGGAAACGGCAGATATTCAGGAAAATGCTTTGAAGGGAAGATAATGAAAAACTTAGATAATCTGATGAACAGATACAAGGCAGGAGCTGAGTGAGTAAAGGACAATTCCCAAATTCTTACTTGGGTGAGCAGGTGGATCCTTAATTGGGAGAGAATACAGGAAGGGGAGAAGAGAAGTTCAGTTTTGATAAATTGAGTTTGAAGCACCAAGAAGAATTACTTAGAGGAGCTTAGCCTAGAACTCGAAGAGAGGTCTGGACATGGGCCACTGGTAGCACATAAGAATCACTGGGAGTAGGGATTATTTAAAATGCAGATTCCTTTTTTAGCCTTTTTCTATGGACACTTCAATACCATAAAAAAATGCAGATTCCTGCTGCCCCACCAAGAATTTAATTCAGTAGGCTCTAGGGTAGAGTCTAAGAATCTACATTATTTTATAAACATCCCAGATGATTCTAATGCAGGTGTTCTGGGGAGCACCATTTACAACCACTATGATAGGTAGTGTTAAAACCTTGCTCTTGGATTAGAGGCAGAAAACAGAACTCTAGAAGCATTTAATATTTAAGGAT
>CM052444.1:90543440-90559595 GCA_028533085.1 Varecia variegata | reverse complement strand
AAAAAAAAAAAAAAAAAAAATTTAAGGATAGAGAACTAAGAAGCAGCTGTGTCAAAAGTCAGAGGATGACCAAGTGAGGAGAAAGTTTCAATAATGATGGAGTGGTCAGTGATAATGAAATACTGAAGAGAGATCATATAAGGAAAGGTCTGAAGAATCCTTTGGACTTTGCAGTTGGACGTCCATCAAAGTAAAAGGATTGCATAGCAGGGATAGGCTTCTAGCTTTTGTTTTAGGACCAGCTTTGGTGAACTCATTGGGGTTGAAACTGGTTTTTAGTGTTGTTATGGGACTCAGATACCAGTAGGTTCACAGAGATACAGTGAAGAAGAACTAGAGTAGGAGTGCAAATATGTTGACCTGGTTTCTAGTGCCAGCTTTACTACTAACCAGCTGTATATCTTTTAGTAGACAAGTTAACTTTGATGAGCTGTTTCTGCAAAGTAGAGATAATAACTTATCTATACCTCACTGAATTATAAGATGCATGTGAGACAGTGTAAAAGTACTTTCTAACTGTAAGACAGATTATACTTCTTATTGAAGTTCTGTTCTCATGGTTATTAGTAAAGCAGGTAATATTTAATTAAGGCCAAATTTCCTGTGGAAACTATATAGCTACCCATGCATCCAGGACCTACAAAATCAACACCTTTGGTAGATTTTAATAATCAAGAATAATTAGCTCTTGCATAGAAGAGCTACTGTCTTACATGGTCCATTTGACAGACTTTCATTGTGATATTTTATTAATCTTTGCTTTCTAATGTGTGTGTGTGTCTATTTTTGCCATTAAAAGCCAGAAAACACTTTCTACATCTTCAATTCAAAATGAAATCCCAAAGAAAAAGTCCAAGTTTGAGTCCATCACAACTAATGGAGACAGGTGAGCCAGCTGGATTATGTGTGCGCATACATTTGAAATGCATACACAGTTCCTGAAACAGGAATACATTTTAGGGTGTGCCTTGGATCTAGTCTATGGCTGTCAATAAACCTTTCAGGGGTGCTACACTAGCCACTTCATAGCTTATAAATAAACAATATTGATATTTGTTTATAAATCTAATCTTGTCATTAGAAGATCAGAACTGGATTTAATAGCAGTTGAATTCTTCAGTTCATTAAATAACTCCCCTACAATAATTCAAAGAAGTGAAGGGTTGGATGCATTTCTTTGTGGTCTGTGCCCATAGCTTCCTCCAGGCAGGGCAAGAGTTGGTCTCGAGAGTCAGAACAGAGACAAGTTGGGTCAAGACAGTGTTACTAAGTTTGTGAGTGATGATCCATGCTTCCTTAGCTTTCAGAAAGCCATCCCAGTGTAGATGCTGGATCAGGAGAGAATGAGATGTGTTTAAATTTTTGTTTCATTTTTGGCCTGTCTAGATGCATATTTTTATTCCTCCCTTTGCTCTCTCCCTCTCAGCGATGCTTCCCCTTATGAGCTGCTTTGTCTTAACGTTCAGGGCACCCCATCCGTGTTGGTGCAGTGGACTTCTTCCCAACAGTCTTGGGGCCAACCATTCATTTCCCTGTTCTTCTAGGCCCAGGCATCCTGAAGTGAGACTGTCTGACATGCTTTTCCCAAAAATTCCTGGAATCATTTCTATTCTGAAAACTCCTGTTCACAGTTCTCCCTCCCAGCCAGTAGTGGATATGGGAGCAGACCAACATATAGGTTTACCAGGACTGAATTTTGTTTATTTAGGGAAATACAAAACATCTGTGAAGTTTACTCTTTCCCACTGCCTTTTTCCTTAACTTGATTTCAGACTCTACAAGATGTTTACAGCGAGTTTCATTGATTTTAAACTTTAATTCAAGAAGCTTAATTTAGGGCACAGTAGCTCACGCCTGTAATCCTAGCACTCTGGGAGGCCGAGGCGGGAGGATTGCTTGAGGTCAGGAGTTCGAGACCAGCCTGAGCAAGAGCGAGACCCCCATCTCCACTAAAAATAGAAAAAATTAGCCAGTCAGTTAAAAATAGAAACAAAAAATTAGCCGGGTGTGGTGGCTCATACCTGTCTGTAGTCCCAGCTACTTGGGAGGCTGAGGCAGGAGTATTGCTTGAGCCCAGGTGTTTGAGGTTGCTGTGAGCTAGGCTCATGCCATGGCATTCACACTAGCCTGGGTAAGAAAGCCAGACTCTGTCTCACAAAAAAAAAAAAAAAAAAAAAAGAAGAAGCAGCTTAATTTAGATATTTAGATTACATGGGGGAAGGAACCATAAAAACCGTCTTTCTGGTCAGTCTTACTGTTGTTTGAGCAGCCAGTCTGGCCATTGTAAAGAAACTAGATGAGGCACAAATTGTCCATCACCTTAAGGAATGAACTTCTTGCATTGCTTTATAAAGGCCTACGCCGGGATCTTTGACTTTAGGGTCATCATTTCTGTTTTGTGCTCCTTTATGATCCAAGCTGTGTTGGAATGGTCTGGAACAAGCTCATTCATATCCTCTAGTTTAACCAACCAATCCTAAAGTTTATCTTCTTTTAGCTTATTTTGTTCTTGAGCTACTGCCACTATTCTTGCTGTCTATTGCTATGGATACACCAAGCTAAAAACTCATGTTTTCTGTTCAGATGGTTTTATTGCATCTGGTCACCAGTAGTAACTGTTTTCCTCAAATAGGATGATCCTTGACTCAGGTACATGGTATTTCATGATGTCCTCCAGGAAAGAGATTAAAAGATCACTTTTTTCTTAAAATGACATACTAATTTTTAAATGTAATTTACTCTTATAATTTGGAAACTTTTTTCTGCTGCCATAAAAATTATTTTCATAAATATACAAATTCTATTTGAATGTTCCTGCATTAGCAACCTTAACATTCTATTCTACTTGTTTGCATTTTTTTTTTTAGATGTACATAGCACAAGATAAGTTACATTTTGCTATCCTTTTTACTTTTTGTGTTTTTTCTGCTTTTACTTTACTTTGAAAAAAACATTCTGACAATCTTTTGTGTTTTGAACAGTCCTTTTCAGATGTCATGCAAGCCAAACATTTTTTGTACTGCATACCTATTTCAATTCAATTCTGTACCAAGTATAATCAATCTTATTTATGAAATATCTATTTTTGTGGCTGCCTCATAGTTTTTAATTAATCACATCCACTTTCTGACTCTACTTTTAAAATATTCATATACTTTTAAATTTATGCTCTTATTCTTTTATTTTTATTCCCCATGTCTCTGCATGTTGCTCCCCAATACTTTTCCATTGACCTTTCTATACTACCACATTATCCTCTTATTTGTTTATTAAAAAATTTTTTCTTTTCCTGCTAATCTTCTCTGTATTGTTCCAATTTTAGTATATGTGCTACCGAAGCAAGCACATCTCTTACTTATTTAATACTGAGGCATATTTGATTATTTTTCCTCCTCTTTTTCTTTATCTATTAGCCTTCTATATCATATAGACAGAATACATTATCTTAACTTTCTCTAATGGTTTTATAATTGTAAGATGCCTTAGTCTGTTTTGCATATTTACAAGATCCACAGCCTCTGTCTTGATATTTCCTAATTTGTTTGTTGAAATTATAACAAAGACTTTTCAATTTGAGGAAAATATGAGTTAATTTCTAGCTTTCTATACTTGAGAAAATGTACCAGCTACTTTTTATTCATATTTGTTTATTGTCCGTAGACAATAAAAAAGCAATCTAAACAGTGGGTGACACTCAGGCACACTTTGTGGTTTATTGTTTCTAAAGGGCATTCTTTTCTCTTCCTTGTAATTTTATTTTATTCTGCCTCTGAAATGTGCCTGAAAGATCAAACTTATTTGAGGACAGACTCAAGACCAACATGTAGGGTCATAGAGAAGCAGATTTTGGCTCAATCTGAGAAAATTGTTCTTACATTAAGAACTTTTGTAAGAGACAAGAAGTTTCCCGGAGAAGTAGTGAGTTGCCCGTCACTGGAGGCATTTGGAAAGTGACTGGATTTTTTGCCTTACTAATCTAGCCATCTTTTTTCATTTCCAGCAGTTCTTATTGAACCAGGAATTAGAGTTAGAGAGGTCAGGTCCTAAGGATAGACTGGACTGGTTTGTCAATAATTTATTGGTATGGGAAGAATCCTCTCAAGAAGCAGATAGAGCAGAGCATTGGGAGCTTTAGGGATTACAAAAAGTTACCTGTACTAGTTCACTACTCCATTTCATTCATTGCTCTAGTTATGGGTTTAAATAGACCGTTAGGTTGAGGGAAGACAGGTCCTTGGCAGGGTTGAAGCAAATATAAGGGCTCTTCCAGATCTGGAATTGGCGGATACTGTGATAGTCTTTTCAGTACTCTCTCCTGCATGCCTTGTTTTATTATTTTGCATTGACTTTTTGTTATCTAGTAATTCTGCACATTCATCAGTTATGAAAGCATTGATTCATTCTTCCTCTGCCTTTCTTCTCATATGCTTCATGTAGACTGAGGCAGGGGTGGAATATTCTTATCAATGGACCATGTCTTTCAATTCTAGCCATAGAAATGACTTGGTAACTATGAGGAAGTAAGTCCAGTGATTAGGCCTGCTATTTGGAAATATTTGCTAATAGGAAAGATCCAACAGCAAGGGGGAACTACGAATTGTTGCTGTATTGACATAGGCAGTATTCTAACGTATGCTTAGGAAAAACAGGTTTGTTTTACTAAAAGATTGTCCTGGGAAAAGTAAAGAGCTTCCTTTGGGAATTCTCTAGAAAAGGGCAGGATTTAACCCTTTTGGTTATGGATTCCTTAACTTGTTTTGTGTCTGAGACACATTTGACCAGCCATTGAAAGCTATGGATCCTCACCCTAAAAACCACCCATTGTATGTGTAGACAAGATTGTACATATAATTTCCTTATTAAGAGACTCTGCTAAAAGAACATAGAATGCTCCAGTGCTGTTGCTGGGAGGAATCTGTTGAAAACCCAAGTTGTGATGTGACTCTGGAGTTTTTCACCTCTTTGTTCCTTTCCTAACTAAATGTCACAGAATTCTTAATATTGGAAATGACAGCTGGGCACAGTAGCTCACTCCTCTAACCCCAGTATCTTGGGAGGCCAAGGCAGGAGGATTGCTTGAGGTCAGGAGTTTGAGACCAGCCTGGGCAACAGAGCAAGACACTGTCTCTACAAAAAATACAAAAGTAAGCTGGGCATGGTGGTGCTTGCCTATAGTCCCAGCTACTTGGGAGGCTGAGGCAAGAGAATCACTTGAGCCCAAGAGTTTGAGGTTGCATTGAACTATGATGATGCCATTGCACTCTAGCCTGGGCAACAAAGCAAGACTTTGTTTCAAACAAACAAACAAAAAAGGAAATGACAATCTGCAGGCTTCTTGATATTAGGGATGGCAATCTGCAGGCCAGTTGTAGCGTGGGGGAGTTGGCTTCCTTCCCATTTATTTCATCTTTGTTGATAAGGACTGACTGCTCCTGGGCAGGAATGCAGCAGCTTCTCAGCAGCTGTACCATATCACAGGGCTTTGGAGCAGAAGACAAAGAGCTGAAAGAGAAGCTCTATGGGGAGCATTAAAGAAGAATGCATGAGGTTACAGTTTATAGTTTATCTGGAATTTAATTATCCAATCACAAAATTATGACCGTTTCACCAGTAAATCATTGGGGATCTTTAATCTACCTGAAACAATATCCTTGGCTCTTGGGATGTGGCATTTATTTTAGTCCTGAATGTGAGAGAAGATGCTGAGGGAATGTTGCCGGGTTGTGGTTTTGGTTGGTAGAGTTATTTGATGACCACCTCACCTGTGCAGTTCAGCAAATGCTGTCAAGCCCGGCATGTATAGAGCAATGTGCATAATGCTAGGAATTCAAATAGTTACTCCTGCCCTTGAGGAGCTTGCAGTCAAGTATCAAGGATGTATCAGGTAGAGAAAAGTTTATCCATCCAAGTTATGATTTCCCTCCCCCCCCCTCCATTTTTTTAATTTAGCTTTTCCCCAGACCTGGCTCTGGACTCACCAGGCACTGACCACTTTGTCATCATTGCCCAGCTGAAGGAAGAAGTGGCTACCCTGAAGAAGATGTTGCATCAAAAGGATCAAATGATTTTAGAGAAAGAGAAAAAGGTATGGTTTAGTTAATGCCTGTCAGACCAAAATGATGGAGGGGTAAAATATATGGGATGGGACATGATGTTAACTCTGTTTAAGTGATATTGTTGGGTGCTTACCATTGACGCTTTGAGAGATCCCATGGCAAGGCTGCGATATCCTGGGGAGAGGCTAGCTGTCTGCCAGCATGACTCCTGGGATGGCATTACCTTGGTCAGTCCACTCCAGTCAAGTGGATTTAGAAAGCTGATTTTTCTTAGCACTTAGAGGGAGCTTCCACTTCTCACAGAGGACATTTGTTAACCAGGCTTACAGAGTTGATGAATGAAACCATGGTGTCCACATCTTAATTCACAGTGGGGCAGGTGACAGCATATTACTCTTCTCAGGATGAGCTATCTTAGGAGATTGTAATCAGAAGGTGCTGAGTGAGCATAGAGTTGGGACAAGTGGAGGTAGTTATGTAATTGGAATGTTTAATGCCATCAGGCTAAAAGAACCTGATGTCTCCATCTGTGTCATGGGGATGACCATGTCTGTGGCACAGTAGTGCTCAAAGTATGTGGGCCAGGTCTTCCTCCTCCCTAGACAACATTCCAGTAGGACCTTTTCCATGACTCTTAGATCACTGTGCTTCCATTGCTGACAACTCCCTTAGTAAGTGACCCATTCTTTAAACACATTAATATCTTAGTTAATGTCTTCAGTGTTAATATTGTATCTTCACATAGAATATCTTCAGTCTTAATATTTCTAATATCTTACTATCCTCAGAGTAAGATCAGTCTTATTCTGGTCTGAGTCATCCTCCCTCTTTAAAGGAACTTTTTACATCCTTGCTCTGATTCATTTCCATTATTTATCTTATTTACAGGTTCTAGAGAATATCTCATTTTTGCCTTAATAATAATAGCTAACTTTTATTGGATGCTTACTTTGTGCGTGGCTCAATTCTAAGTGCTTTATATATATTAACTCATTTATTGTTATAACAAACCTTTGCGGTAGGAATTATTACCATAATAATTTCATAGATGAAGAATGCCTCCAATATTTCTCCTCTTAGAGTTCTAATTCCTTCCTCCTGATCTTTTTTTCCCTGAGACTGTATGTTGTCTTGTGCCAAGTTCAGAATGCTGTGATTTGTTCTGAATGGCCAGCTAAGACATTTATTTATTTTTTATTTTTTATTTTTTTGAGACAGAGTCTTGCTCTGTTGCGCAGGCTAGAGTGAGTGCCGTGGCGTCAACCTAGCTCACAGCAACCTCAAACTCCTGGGCTTAAGTGATCCTACTGCCTCAGCCTCCCGAGTAGCTGGGACTACAGGCATGTGCCACCATGCCCGGCTAATTTTTTTTCTGTATATATATTTTAGTTGGCCAGATAATTTCTTTCTATTTTTAGTAGAGACGGGGTCTCGCTGTTGCTCAGGCTGGTCTTGAACTCCTGACCTCGAGCGATCCACCTGCCTCGGCCTCCCAGAGTGCTAGGATTACAGGTGTGAGCCACCGCGCCCGGCCCAGCTAAGACATTTATAATGTTAAATCCTTTACGTGCATTCTTTTCATCTAATTTCTACCTCATTTTACAGATGAGAAAACAGCTCCAAAAAGGTTAAATAATGTGTCCAAATCACATAGCTAGTAAATGGCAGAACAAGG
This sequence comes from Varecia variegata, assembly GCA_028533085.1. Lineage (NCBI taxonomy): Eukaryota > Metazoa > Chordata > Mammalia > Primates > Lemuridae > Varecia > Varecia variegata. The sequence continues at coordinate 90,551,864 of CM052444.1, read as the reverse complement.
GAATGAACCCAAGTCTTTCTGATTCTACTGTTCTTTCTACTGTTAGGCTTTCTCCTGCCAGTAAGATGGAGATTCATGGGAAGAGACCTGTGTTCTTTCCACTTTACTCCATGACTGCCAGATCAAAATGGACCCAAGTATATTCTCTTCATGGGCTAGATCAGATGGCACATAAGAGGATTTTTGTAAAATAGAGGCAAAATGAACACGTTTCTACTGCTTTGTAGAGTTAGGGTTTTTAAAGGGCAAAAGCAGATTGTTTTCCATAGCTTTCAGGATCAAGGTCACACTCCTCAGCTTGGAACACATTCTCTTCCACATCATGCCTGCCTATCTCTATCCTAATCTCCTGCCATTCTCCAGGCTCATTGGCCAGTTGAATAATCCCTCAGTTATCTCTCACTTCTCTGCCTGTGCCCATACTGTTCCGTTTGCTTGGATGCTTTGCTGTTCACCTTTTGTGCCTGTTGCTACTGTACCTCGAAGCTCAGTGCACGTATCACCTCTCTGATATATTAATATTATAGATGCCCCTTCTGTGTTCTCCTCGAATAGCATAGTCAACAAATGGGGACCTAGGGTTTGAAATCTAGCTCTGTCACTTGCTAACACTATGTATGATCTTGGCTAACCCTACCTAACCCTTTCTAAACCTCAGTTTTCCCATCTATAAAACAGGAATACTCCCCCACAGGGTTATCATAAAGATTGAATGAAATAATGTAATCAAACAGTTTTCCTGTAACATGGTAAAAGTCCAGTAATTGGCTATAGCTGTTACGCTCAAGGTTTCTCTTAAACCATCAGTCATTTCATTGTTTTATTTGGAGGTGAGTGTTTGGAGGGTTGTTGACATATGTTAAAAACATGAAATCTTTTTTTTTAATAGATGGAATTTAATTTTTTTTTCCTTTTTTTAAATTTTATTTAAATTTTTTTTTTTTTGAGACAGTCTCACTCTGTCACCCTGGGTTCCATGGGTAGAATGCAGTGGGGTCATCGTAGCTCACTGCAACCTCAAACTCCTGGGCTCAAGCGATCTTCCTGCCTCAGCCTCCCGAATAGCTGGGACTACAGGTGTGCACCACTGTGCCCAGCTAATTTTTCTATTTTTAGTAGAGATGAGGTCTCACTCTTGCTCAAGCTGGTCTTGAACTCCTGACCTCAAGTGATCCTCCCACCTCGGCTTCCCAGAGTGCTAGGATTACCACCTACCACTTAGCATGAGGCACCACACCCAGCCAACACATGAAATCTTAATCTAGTGATTAAGTTTCAGAAGTCTTAGTTCTTCTGGGCAGAGTGGTGCACACCTGTAATACCAGCTACTTGGGAGGTCTGAGGCAGGAGGATCCCTTGAACCCAAGAATTCGAGATCAGCCTGGGCAACACAGTGAGACCCCATCTCAACAAAAAAAAAAAAGAAAAGAAATGTCAGTTCAGGATTTTGTGTAATCTTCAGGAAAGCTTTAGAAAAAAATAGGCTATGGAACCCTGGCTTTGAGTCAGGTATGGATCTGCAGGAGTGCCCTGGATTTCATTAATTTTGGGGACAATTTAGTTCTCTGATAGCAAAATATTTTTTATTACACAGCAATTTCTTCTGGTCATTCTGCCTTTTTTCCCCTTAGATTACGGAGTTGAAGGCTGATTTTCAGTACCAGGAATCTCAGATGAGAGCCAAAATGAACCAGATGGAGAAAACCCACAAAGAAGTTACAGAACAATTACAGGTAACTCTAGTGTATCTAACTGCTTGTATTTTAAGTAATCATCTCCTAGATTTCTTTTTTCTGAAAGTATTGACAAATCACATTAATCCTTCTTTTAGATATTTTGTATTGTTTTACTCTTGGATGTGTTCTGATCTTTTCTCTTCAAAAACAGTGGAATTAAGGCCGGGCGTGGTGGCTCACATCTGTAATCCTAGCACTCTGGGAGGCCGAGGTGGGTGAATTGCTTGAGGTCAGGAGTTCGAGACCAGCCTGAGCAAGAGCGAGACCCTGTCTCTACTAAAAATAGAAAGAAATTATCTGGCCAACTAAAATATATATAGAAAAAATTAGCTGGGCATGGTGGCGCATCCCTGTAGTCCCAGCTACTCGGGAGGCTGAGGCAGAAGGATTGCTTAAGCCCAGGAGTTTGAGGTTGCTGCGAGCTAGGCTGACGCCACGACACTCACTCTAGCCCGGGCAACAAAGCAAGACTCTGTTTCAAAAAAAAAAACAAAAACAGTGGAATTAATAAATGAATTCTTTGGTTTTGAATAAACCAGATGTGATTCCAGATGTCTGAATTATAAATTCTGTTTATCCAGCTCATTAAGGCACTCTGTGGTTTGTATTGCATAAAGCATCTTTTTGTAACAGTGGGTCCCAAGAGATTGAGGTACACTGATTAACCTCTAGCAAATACTTTCTTTTCCCTGAACAAAGTGTCAAGCCCTAGAGCTTTCTGTTGTTTTCCACTTCTAGAATTGTTCATCTCTTTCTGACTCTCTACATTGTCTGCCTTAGCATATGCACTTACTCTGCATAAAAAACATATCCCTATCATGTTTCAAATGTCCTTCTTATGCTGATTTTTTTAGGCCAAAAACCGAGAGCTCCTGAAGCAGGCAGCTGCCTTGTCCAAGAGCAAGAAGTCTGAGAAGTCAGGAGCTATCACCTCTCCGTGACAGACCATGAGGAGGCTTCCTAGCAACAGCGAATGGAGTTGTCCTAGGTTAGGGTTGGTGACCTGGCTGTTCTCTGGGAATTGCAAGCTTTCTTAAGAAATCTCTATTTTATTACAGTTATCCTTCTTTGTGTGATTGCAGTGGGCTGAATGGAAACACCTGGTTTGTGCTGTGTTATGACTGCATGCTTGAGTGTTTGGAGTTTCAAGCTCTCTCTCTCTTTCTCTCACTTCTAGAACCTCTACTCTTCTTCCTCTTCTTTTCCCTTCTCTCTCTCTCTATTTTGGTACTACTCTTTTTTTTGTGGTAGTCACTGCTCAGTGTAATGTGCAGAATGATTTTTTTTTTGGTCCATCATTGCATCCTGCCATACCCATGAGCAAATCGTTTGGCATAAATTATATATCACTGCCACCTTCCGAACTTTGAAAACTGCCACCTTAAGACTTGGTACAATGGAAGAGGCTTTCTCTCTCCAGTAAACCTTTTGCTTCAGGGTATCGCTTGGGTTTTTTTCCAGGTATATTATGTATGAACTTTGTACTATGTATAGCCAGAGTTTTATTTATTTTTTAAAAAAAGAAACTTTTTCTTGATAAAGGAATAATGGTAGCCTAGCCAGTCCTTCTTGTAAAAGTGATGCCTCTTGAAAAAAATAGTCCTATTCTCTAGCTTTTAGTAAAAGAATCAGATCTTTTCTTTCTTGTTACCTTGGAGTCTTAAAAACTGATTGCTAAGTTGAAACAATTCAATGCATAAGTATGGAGTTAAGTGCCTTTTGGAGGATTTCTTGGAAGAATATTTAAGGAGATACTTGAGGGAGATAGCAAAGATTTGAACAGTCTGTCTTTTTAAGTAAGGGCAGAAAGAAAGGTTGTCCAGGTTGTACTGGACACTTCCCTCCCCCACCCCTTTCCTGATTGTTTTATGTGATTGATTTTAAATTCTCACACTGCCACTTTTTTAAAAAATATCTTTTATTTGCTTGTATCAGTTGTCATACTGAGCTACTGTCAGAGAGCATTTTTTTACATGAGCAGATTAAAAATGGAATAATATTTGAACCATAGAGCATTTCTGGGGTCAGCATGAGCTGCTCAAGTAAGGACTCTGAGTCCAATTGGGAGAAGTGACATCACCATACTTCTCCCCACTCCTCCTCACCCACCCCAGCCTGTACACTCCTGCTTTGAATGGAAAAGTGGAAACAGGTACTTCTTAGAAGCACGTGGCCTCAGCCGGACTTGTGTGTGCCCTGTCTTTCCTTCTTGACCGAATAGGCACATGGATTTACTTTTCCAGGAAAGGGGATAGATTTGCATTTCGACCCATACTCTCAGGTCCTCTCTCTGGTGTTTGTGAAAGGAGTTAGGGATGTATAGTTGTGCCATGAAACAGCAAAACTGACTATCTTGGAATCATTAATGCAGGGTGTACTAGAGTTAGAAATAATCATGAGGGAAGATGACATTTGTACCTCAGTCTACCAAAATAGTAGCAGTAAATTTTACTTGCTAGGCATCTCCTAGAAGCGGATGCTGTATAATTTGTGATAGCATTCTCATGAGTGGAGCCATGCACGTAATTGGACTGAAATGTGGAAATGGGTAGCTTCCTTCTGATAAGAGATACAATGGACCATGTTGCTTATATATCACCCTAGTAGGGGATGTAATTCCCTTCTAAGCAAGGGAAACGGCAGTGCTAAATAGTTTTATAACTTTTTGAATGAGAAACTTTTAGGTAAAGATAAACTGTCAGATAGTATTTTTCAGATGCATTTGCATTAACTATGGGGAAAAGATTGTGAAAAATGATAGTCATGGTTTTTTTTTTTAATTTTAAAGACTGAAATTCTGTTACATGAACTATGACAATATAAAAACACATATTTAGTTTTATACTAAATCCTTTTTTAAGGTCTTGGCATTTAATATAAAGCAAATCCACACATTTTCTAACTTTCCATAAGTTCCAAAAAGGGAAGGAAGAAACCTCAGTCTTGAAATTTTGATTTTTAAAAATCATGACACTGTTTTACCATGAAATTGAGTAGCTAATTTTTGGTAACACTTTTTGTTTCTTTGTATGTTTGTAATAATGGACATTTTAAAACACGGGAATGTTTTAGTTTGTACAGACTTTCACAAATGTGTGTTAATAAAAATTCATATTGACTCAAGTATAATTGTTAGGTTTTGTTTTTATTTATTTCTTGCTGGTTCACCAATAGACATATCTCATTATCCCCTTTAACCTAGAAAACACTTTGTCTTGGTTGTAGACTTAAAAAATTAAAAGCCTAACTGTAAAAAATTAAAAGCCTAACTGTGCTAATCAGGAATTTCCTGTCCATCAGAATAAACTCAGTCTCTTGAAAAGTGAGACTGCTGTGTTGTGCTATGAAGTCAGACTGCGTGGATTTGAATCCTGTCTGTACTTACCTCAGAATTGTGAGGATTAAATAATACATTTAGAAGGCTTTAAAACAGTGCTTGGCACGTAGTATGCTCTCAATTTTGTAAGCTATTATCATCTATGCCTGCTACAGAATCAGCATTTTCTGTTTCCTCAGAGGGAAGACGATAGAGAGACAAATTAGAATGAACATGTATGTTCACTTGTTTTTTTTCCTTCCAAAGTCACTTTCTCCCAAGGTCAGTTCTAGGCCACTAGAACATTGATGCAGCCCACAACTTTTATACCTCTTTTTCAACTCTACATGATCCACCTCACCTCATGCATGTCACTTTATTGCACTGATTTCTAGAGTGCCTTTTTTTTTTAGGGATAGGGTCCCGCTATGTTGCCCAGGCTGATCTTGAACTCCTGGCCTCAAGCAATCCTCTCATCTTGGCCTCTCAGAGTGCTAGGATTACAGGCATGAGCCACTGCACCCAGCCCTAGTTTTTTATTATTATGAACAAAGCTGCCTTAAACATTTGATAGAGACGTTTTCATTCTTCTTACGTAAATACCTTGGAGTGGGCTTGCTGGATTGGTGGGTTGTATAGTAAGTTTATAGTTAACTTTGTAAGAGACTGTCAAACTGTTTTCCAAGGTGACTATACCATTTTTCATTCCCACCAGCAAAATATGATGAGTGCTAATATTAATACAGTCTTATTTGCAACCCAAGTGAATTTCTCCATTGACCCTTCCCTACCATTCCCTAGGTAGCTCACCATACTGGTGATAATGATATTTTTAAAATGAAATTTATTTACTGAAGTATAGCATATGTACAGAAGAGGGCACATCACAAGTATATGACTTGATGAATTTTCATAAAGTAAACACACCTACATAACTACCATCCAGATCAAGAAATACAATCCTAGCAGCTCACCTCATGCATCCATTCCTATTCCCTCTCTTCCTCAAAACTATTAATATATACTATTCTGACTTTTAATAACATGATTAATTTTGCCAGATTCAAGCTTATTAAAACTGGAAAGATGCAGATTGTACTCATTTTGTGTCTGGCCTCTTTGGCTACACATGTTTGGAAGAGGTTACCTGTGTTCACATACCTGTAGGCCACAATTTATTCTTGTGCTCTGTAATACCACAGTTTATCCATCCGACTGTTGATAGACATTCGGGTTGTTTCCAGTTTGAAACTAGTAAAAATAAATGCTGCTATGGACTTCATAACAGCCCCAAACTGGAAACAATCAAACATCCATCAATAAGAGAAAGGACAATCAAATTGTAAGTATATTCATATGAGGAAATACTATTCAGCAATAAAGAAGACTAAACTGCTACATGCGACATCATGGATAAATCTCAGAAACACTATGTTGATTGAAACAAGCCAAACACTAAAGAATTATATATGTCCAAGCATAGGTAAAACTTAATCTATGGTGGTAAAAATCAGAAAGTGGTTTCTGGTGATGAGGGAAATTGGAAAGGAGAATATGTGGCTGATGCAGTGGCTCATGCCTGTAACTCCAGCACTTTGGAAGGCTGAGGCAGGAGGATCGCTTGAGTCTAGGAGTTCGACACCAGCCTGGGCAATATAGTGAGACCCTGTCTCTACAAAAAACAAATTAGGCAGGTGTGATGGCGTGTGCATGTAGTCGCAGCTACTCAGGAGGCTGAGGCAGGAGGATTGCTTGAGTGTGGGAGTGTTTGAGGTTGCAGGGAGCTGTGCTAGAACCACTGCACTCCAGTCTGGGTAACAGAGTGGGACCCTGTTTCTAAAAAAAAAAAAAAAAAAAAACCAACAACAAATGGAGCATAAGTCAAGGAAATTTTCTGGGGTGACAATGAAAATGTTCAAATCTTGGATTGGGTGGTAGTTACATGGGTGTATACAAGTGTCAAAATTCAGTGAACTGAACACTTAATATCTGTGCATTCTATTGTATTCAATAGGTATTGTATATCAATTATAACTCAATAAAAATTAGGTACAGAAAAATGCTGCTTGGTCCTAAAAATGCTGCTATAAACTATACCTGGGTTTGCAACATATATGTTTGCATATCTGTTGGGTATGTAGTTAGGATTAGAATTGCTGGGTCATAAGGTATATACAAAGCCTGGCTCTTCACTTAACAGCTGTATGACATTGGGCAAGTACCCAGAATCTCTCTTGCTGGGTGCAAATCCACAAAGACGATTTTTGTTAATCAACAAAAGGACACAGTGCTGAGAAGTCTGTTCTCTGAAGTCACAGATTTTCAGAAAATTTGCTGTTTGAATTATTATTCCATTAAGAATGGAAAATACCACTCTTACCTGGATGATCTGAGTTACTTTGACACAGAGGAACAGCCTCAATTTCTAACCCAAGTGCACAGCTTTAGATAACAGGTTTCCACATACAACATTCCACATTTATCTTCGCATTGTAGTTTCCAAGGAAACAGGATCCTGACTCCTCTTGCCAGCTTAGGCCTGATGATAATCCCTTTACACAGAGATGCTTTGAGGTTATCAAAACACTGCTTCTTTTAAATTTTACACTTCATCTTTCCTCCAAATCCTGGAATAACTCTCTCTTCCCATGTTTGGTGACATGCCCCATGATTCCTTTGGTGTGCAGTTCCCTTGTAGCAGCAAGTTATAATAAACTGAACTTTTTCAGACCACAGGTGGTCTTTATAAGATGGTCTTTATCTTGGAGATTACTGATAATGTATGCAAAATATGTTCACATTGCCTGGCACCTGATAGGCATTTAAAAATGATAAAATTATTATTTTTATCATTCATGTATTAATTCAATAAATGTTTATTTGAAGTCTTGTATTTGCAAGGTACAGATTTACTCCTATGAGAGATGCACAGGTGGAAAACCACTTTTATTTTACATGGAGAAAGAAGACAGCAACTGTATCTTCAATTCCTAGGAGAAAAATACCTTTACTGAGCTTCACTTTAAATAGTGTCAAATGCAAATGAAAAAATTCTCAAGACTATTTCATAAAAAGTGCAATTTACATGATTTGCTATAGGATTTGGCATAAAACTATGGATTCAAAGAAATGGTAGGGTTTTAATAACCAAAATGAGAGCCCCTCAAATGTCATCTGTCCCTTTTTAGAGAGTAAAAAATGCCCTCATAAATGTTCCATTGAAAAATAGAGGCCGGGCGCGGTGGCTCACGCCTGTAATCCTAGCACTCTGGGAGGCTGAGGCGGGTGGATGGCTCGAGGTCAGGAGTTCGAGACCAGCCTGAGCAAAAGCGAGACCCCCATCTCTACTAAAAATAGAAAGAAATTATCTGG
>CM052444.1:90518154-90542940 GCA_028533085.1 Varecia variegata | reverse complement strand
CCGTGGCATCAGCCTAGCTCACAGCAACCTCAAACTCCTGGGCTTAAGCGATCCTACTGCCTCAGCCTCCCGAGTAGCTGGGACTACAGGCATGTGCCACCATGCCCGGCTAATTTTTTCTATATATATTTTAGTTGGCCAGATAATTTGTTTCTATTTTTAGTAGAGACGGGGTCTCGCTCTTGCTCAGGCTGGTCTCGAACTCCTGACCTTGAGCGATCCACCCGACTCGGCCTCCCAGAGTGCTAGGATTACAGGCGTGAGCCACCGGAGGAAGTAACTTTTGATTTCATGGCTGGATAGTTGGGCTGGTGGTAGTGAAACCAAGACGTATAACATCAGAAATCTGTTCAGTTTGCAGTCTTGAAACATCTGAGTGTCCTAAAAAAATCATCTGTCCTTCTTTCTGCAGACAGCATAGAAGCCAATGTGGAAAGCTCAGAGGTGCATGTCGAAAGAGCCACTGATCAGTTACAGCGAGCTGCTTACTATCAGGTAAAAGAAGGTACCAAAGAAAGTCACTCTGTGCTGCAGACTTTACGGGCCATCACAGCACATTGACATGCTAAGAACAGCTGCAGCCTTTTGCTTAGGTTTAGGCTAAGGAAAGTAGTCATAATTGTAGTCCCAGTTCCATTTTTAGTATTTCCCTTTGCAAATAGATCTACAAAAAGTCATCAAACCTTGAATAAACTTACCAGAAGCTTCTTAGCTGCAAAGCTAACCCCATAAGCTAGCATGACACCTAAATCAGGCTAATTTTATATTCTAAACAGCCAAAATGTGTTTCAGATAGAGGAGCAGTTAAAGTAGGGCTTCATAGTTACTTCATGTTGTCTGTTGCCACAGAGAATGGACATAGAATCAACTTCGACTGCTATTTATATATGAATAAATAGGGGTTAATCATTATGGAGCTGTTCCTATAAAGTGAAATCCTTTTACATTTTAGTTGAAACTCTGGTTTTCTGGCTTATCTGGGTCTTTAATCTCAGTGTACAAAACTGTGAATGAAGTCCTTCTTATTTCCATCAATTTGGTGTTGCATGGCTTTTCAGAAATGAATAGCATTTCAGTCATTTTCCATGTTCCTGGGTTAGCTTTATTTTACCTGGGAATACTTTTAAAGAAATTTGTATTTCATAATAGTATTTCCTTTAAAAACTATGTGATGACTTTAGTGTCTAATAATGAAGGAATAATTAAGTAAATTATATACATCCACTTAGTTGTATTATATGAGATTTAAGAGATGTTTATGAAGAGTTTATAATAGAAAAATGTTTATGCTAAATGTTAAGTGAAAAAATATCAAACATCATACAGTGTGATTCTAATTATGTTAAATAATAATATATATGGATAAAAAGATCATAAGGAAATACAATCAAAATGTTGACAGTTTATCTGTTAGCAATTATTTTCTCTTTCTGTTTGCCTATATTTTTTACAATGAACATAAAATTTTATAATAGGTATAAAACTGTTATTAGAATACATATACACAAATAACTTAGTGCAAATAATGCCTAGCAGCATAGGTATAGCTCCTTTGCAAAATTGTATTTGGGGACTTGGAATTAAAACTTGCACTACTGCCTAGCACTAGTGACTGTTAAAATTTTGGGGAAGGTCTCTACGTATTTGTGCATGGGTAGAGTTAATTTGAAATTACAAGGAAGCAGATTTATGAAGCACTCTTGGAGTCTTAGATATAAAATATTTTACTTGTTTCATGAGTGTCTTCTTTACATATTTCTTTCCTCAGAAAAAATCCCGCAAGAAGATGTGTATCCTGGTGCTTGTCCTGTCAGTGATTATTGTAATCTTGGGACTTATTATCTGGCTAGTTTATAAAACGAAGTGATTGCCTCAGAGCCTTCTCCACTGAGCTGTTTTCAAGGGCAAGTGCTTGTTGAAGTCTTGCCAGAACAAACTGATCACAAGAAGAGAGCATACACCAGAACGTCCTGTAGTAATTTAGTTAGAAACTAACTACTAACTAGTCCTTGGAATTAGTGACCTATGGAGACAGTATTTATCAATTTATTGATTTCTCAAATTAGGAATTAACTTATGTGAATTTGCTTTCTCTTGTATTCTGATTGCCCTTCATCCCAAATGTTTACTGAAAATTCCATTCTAGATATTTTTGTTTTGACAGGTGACACTACAGTCTCATAATATTGTCTTTTATGTGTATACAAAATATACCTTTTTACTTGCAAGTGAGATAGAATTACTTTCTTGCACCCAGCATATTGGGGTCTGTCAGAAACTGGGCCAGCAATTTTTATTATTTAACATTTTAATTTGGATTTCTAGGAAGCCTATTCTCTATCTGTTTTGAAAGATTTTGGCACTATATTTAACTGGAAAGTAAAAAATTGTACATGAGATTCCGATTAAATGAGAAGTATCTATTTGAGCTGGCCAGTTGCTGGGTACATGTTACTAATCTGGGTTTAAAGTTTACTTCATTATCTGCTAGTGCCATCCACAGCAGCCCGTCCTTATGCACACTAAGCCATCTTGTCCACTTCTTAAAGGGGTTAATTTAATTAACATTACTATGCTCTATGGAGTCCCTCTCCCACCTGTCTGCATAGAAAGGGAGAATTAGACATAGCATGCTTTTGAAAAGCAAACAGGAATTGTTTGGAATGATTTAATCTTTTTATTGTTGTTGTTATTGTTTGCTTGTGGTTCTACATTCCTGGTGAATGATGAATGTTGCTGTCAAAAGACTGCCCCCTACCATATAAGGGTTTCTGGGCATTTGATAGCAGGAAGATTTTAAAAGATAGACTGAAGTTGGTTTAAAACTTAGTCCTGTGAACCTGGCGATAAAGCAAAGAAAAGGTTCGTTTTTGTAAATAATACTGGTTTGGAATAGTGATGTTAGACTTATCCTAATTTATGAACAAGCAATTAATCTCTCCATTAGACAAAAAAATGTTTCAATAAAATTGCTGTCTTGTAATATAAATGTTGTCCACTTCCCTTTTTCACAGGCCTAGAACAGTTAAAGGGAACATAATTTGTTTAGGCTTTTGCATAAGTGTGAATTGGGCCAACAACCTTGGTTCATTCTTTAGTGAATTAGAGGATTTGGCTACCGTGGGTATATTTATATTCATTTACTCCATTCCCGTTAATGTCGCTTAATCTTCTAAACTGATGTGAACAGTAGGGAAACAAGGGCCCGAATGCATAAATTTCTTTGCACTCTTGCACTTACTTAATACAAGTAAAAATTTTTTAAAGCTTTTGTAGTAAGTTTTTATGAGTTAACATCCTGATGAGGTAGGTATTAGATAATGTACTGCCGTGAGAAAAATTGAGACTTGCAAGAAGACTGGAGACCAGGTGCAGGTTGGTTTGGGGGTGGAATAGGTGTTGCTGCCTTTCCTTGAAAAATAGGATAGAGCTGTTGGGGTGGCACAGTGGCCTAAGCAACAGCTTCAGAGATAATTCCTTGGTTCTCTGATCACTGCCCTTTCAGCTTCAAATCGCAGTTGGACTTGGATACATCATTTGTAACATTCCAGGAAAGAAAAAAAGCTTGATTGTGAAAAACTATTTGCATTTGGGTAAAATAAAATGACCACAGGTTGTTCTATAACACTATGTGATCCAGTGGTAGTTGTAGTGGTGGTCACGGGGACCAAATATGAACGTGGCCTAGAATTTGAGATAGTTTCCAAAGAGGTTCTACTAGATGGTCCTAATAAACCCATTCACAGAATCCTCTGTATCTGTGCTTGATTATCACTGGGGGCATCATCATCTAGGACAGTGGTTCTTAGCTATGGCTTTACATTAGAAACTTTAACAAAATACTAATACCTTGATCCCCCCAACTCCAAGATTCTAATTTAATTAGCCTGGAAAATGGCTTGGGCATAGGGATTTTTTTTTTTTTTTTTTAGACAGAGTCTCGCTCTGTTGTCCAGACTAGAGTGCTGTGGGATAAGCCTCACAGCAACCTCAAACTCCTGACTTCAAGTCCTCCTGCCTCGGCCTCCCAGAGTGGCAGGATTACAGGCATGAGCCAACGCGCCCAGTCGGGCATAGAGATTTTTAAAGGCCCCAGGTAATTCTTATGTGTTAACCATGGTTGAGAACCATTGGTTTGGAGGTTAAAAACTAAACTGGGGTGCAAAAGACCTGGATAATCTTAGCTCTGTCATTAACTTGCTGAGGGTATTTGGACAAGTCACTTAATGTATAGGTTCCAAATTTTCTCAGTGCTTTTCCAGCTACAAAATATTCTGATTATAAGAATCACAGGGGTTTAGTCTGAACATGCAAATTGTATGTTTGCCTCTATATTTCTTTCCTTTTCTCGTCCCCTTTTCTACTTCCTTTATGGACCATTCCAGGAGTACTGGGTAGATCTAGCGTTCTCTCTTCAAGTGAATTAAAACTATAGTACTGTATAGGGTAAAGTAGAAATGTCATTCTGGGCACTTCATCTGGGAATGTTCCAGAATAAGAACTTGCTAGATGCTAGATTAATGCTCCCAGGGCATGTGTGTGTGTAGGTGTGTTTGCTAAGGGGTAGGGATGGGAGTGTTTGCCCCCTGCAATGCACAATCTTGCTCTCAAGATAAACTTTACACTGCCTCGTACACTGGGCAAAAATATCAAAATGAAATTACCATTCAGTCTGTGCAGAGTAAAACACTCTGAGCCTCCTCTATTCAATTTTTTTCCCCCTATTCAGACTGTCCTTAGCTATACAGCTTTTGCTTTTGGTCACTAAGTACAGACCAGAACCTATCTCAGCTCTCAATCGTGTTCCCTAAGGCTGGGAATCAACTGTTTCTTCCCTGCTTTTCCAAGCATGTTTAGTGCATCCCTAGACTTCAAGGATTTTTCAGTATTGCTTTCCAGCATCAGAAAATATGGCTACTTTAGGCCGGGCGCGGTGGCTCACGCCTGTAATCCTAGCACTTGGGAGGCCGAGGCGGGCGGATTGTTTGAGCTCAGGAGTTCGAGACCAGCCTGAGCAAGAGCGAGACCCCCGTCTCTACTAAAAATAGAAAGAAATTATCTGGCCAACTAAAAATATATATAGAAAAAATTAGCCGGGCATGGTGGCACATGCCTGTAGTCCCAGTTACTCGGGAGGCTGAGGCAGTAGGATCACTCAAGCCCAGGAGTTTGAGGTTGCTGTGAGCTAGGCTGTGTGCCACGGCACTCACTCTAGCCCGGGCAACAAAGCGAGACTCTGTCTCAAAAAAAAAAAAAAAAGAAAGAAAGAAAATATGGCTACTTTAGAATCTCCAATTAACCAGGAAATAGTTTGAAAGATTTTTATTTCCAACCACTGATCCCACTTTTAGACCAACCGGGTAGTTCATTTTAACACTTTGTAAAAATGAAATTTGATTGGCGATGTGGCACTTAATTTTTAAAGAATAAACTTGCAATACTACAATTTTTGATGTTGGGCTGTGATTAAGGATCAAATTTTTTTACCAGTCCATGGAGAAATGAGAAAAATGATGGTTTTTAAAAGTTCCATCTGAGTCTGACATATTATTATTATTATTTTGAGACAGAGTCTTACTCTGTTGCCCAGGCTAGAGTGCCGTGGCATCAGCCTAGCTCACAGCAACCTCAAACTCCTCGGCTCAAGCAATCCTCCTGCCTCAGCCTCCCGAGTAGCTGGGACTACAGGCATGTGCCACCATGCCCGGCTAATTTTTTCTGTATATATTTTTAGTTGTCCATATAATTTCTTTCTATTTTTAGTAGAGATGGGGTCTTGCTCTTGCTCAGGCTGGTCTCGAACTCCTGAGTTCTAATGGTCCACCCACCTCGGCCTCCCAGAGTGCTAGGATTACACGCATGAGCCACCGTGCCCAGCCTAAAAGAATATTTTAATATTATAAAAATGAAAAGGTGATGCTATTAGATGGCAGACTTCATTTTTAAATCTCTGGAGTTGGCAAAATAAAAGTTGACATTCCTATATTTCTTTTTCTGGTCTGTGACATCTCTAAAGTCTGTGAACTACTTATCTCAACTAGCCCCACCATTTTACAACTAAAGAAGGTAAGGCCAGGAATGGCAGTTTAATACAGGAATTTAAAGGCTTGAGGAGGTGCTCTGAATGTGAATGGTCATTTTTGGGATAATATTTGAGCCCTTACTACTAGTAAATTACTATGCTAGATGCTTTACATTGTATCTTATACCCCAAAACCATCTATGAGATGTATTTTCTTGTCTCCCTTCTAATGGATCAGGAAACTGAGGCATAATAAGTAACCTGCCCATGGTCATACAACTTGTAAGTGTTGGAGCCATGATTTGATCTCAAACACTCAGACCTCAAAACTGCACCTTTAGACACTATGTACTATCCCTGTGCATCATTGATACAAAGTGTCCTGCTCACTAACTCTTCCATGAAGCTTTCCCTAAAAATCTGGAGAAGTGGCAGTTTGTACCCAACTTTTCATAAGCATCCTTTCTTCCGTCAGCACTGTGAACTTCACTTACCACCCTGCTAAATGAAGCCTCCTGCTTGTACTATCCATACACACACAGGAAATTTTGTCAGTTTCTCCATTTGATCACTCAAATCATATCAAAGATTTGTTTTTAAGTTTTCTGACATTAGTACGCTCCTAATATCTTTAGATTCTACTCTAAGGACTATCAAAGAAATGAATCTTTCTTTGTTGAGATACCAAAATCCAAAGGCAGCTAGCCCATCAGTCTTTCCATTTCAAAAGGGTAAGGGTCTAGATTGTTGCCCTCCAGTTTGCTGGTCTACTCTGACATCACTGGTGCCCAAACAAAGAGCATTTTGCTATATATGGGCCTACGTAAGTGTAAGGTCCCACTACATCAGAGGCCAGTGTGAATATCAGCTGTGGTGGAAACGGGATATGGCCAAGGAGTAAAGAATTATAAGGGTAAGAATAATTAGCTTTTATGTTTCTTGGGTATATGGTCAGCACTAGAAGAATCACACACAAGCTGAGAAATTGAAAGGCAAAGTTGACATAGATGTCACCGGGTCACTGATAGCTAGAAATGGCTTCAGTACCACCTCATGCCTGAAAGGGACACAGAACCTCAAAGGCCCAGACAATCTGTAGATAAAAGTATCTTATTCTTATTCTTTTTTTTTTTTGAGACAAGAGTCTCACTCTGTTGCCCGGGCTAGAGTGCCATGGCATCAGCCTAGCTCACAGCAACCTCAAACTCCTGGGCTCAAGCAATCCAACTGCCTCAGCCTCCCGAGTAGCTGGGACTACAGGCATGCGCCACCATGCCTGGCTAATTTTTCTATATATTTTTAGCTGTCCATATAATTTCTTTCTATTTTTAGTAGAGATGGGGTCTCGCTCTTGCTCAGGCTGGTCTCTAACTCCTGAGCTCTAACGATCCGCCCGCCTCAGCCTCCCAGAGTGCTAGGATTACAGGCGTGAGCCACTGCGACCGGCCTTGAATAAGCTGATTTTCTATTTAAGATCTAGACAACCAATAGCAGGGAATCAAGAAAAGAAATACTTTCATTAGCCAGGTATGGTGGCATGCTCCTGTAGTCCCAGCTACTCAGGAGGCTGAGGCAAGAGTATCCCTTGAGCCCAGCAGTTTGAGGTTGTAGTGAGCTATGATGACACCACTGCACTCTATCCCAGGCAGCAGAGCGAGACCCTGTCTCAAAAAAAAAGAAAAGAAATACTTTCATCATAGAGATTCCTTAGCTTGCTGAGCAGTTCCTCTTGCTGAGTGAACAATAACTTTGCAATTGTTTTCTTTAAAAAAGAAAAAAACTACAGGTTAGATACTCCTCCGAAGTTTTCTACAAAAGTGGAAAAGAGGTGCATCAGTTGCATGCTAATAATAAATATGATTGTACTAACATCAAAGTGTGACATTAGTGATTAGTGAGTATGGCCTTTGGTGTCATAGATTTAGGTTTGAATTCCCCTCACCAGGGTGAGGCTAGGCAACTCAATTTCTCTGAGCCTCTCCTCAGGGATTATAATAATACCGATCTCAAGACTGTTGTGAGGATTAAATGAGATGATTCATATAAAATACATAATTTGCCCAGATAAGTGCTAAATAGACAAAGCCATCACAACCAGAGGCCTCGCTGATGGTCTCTTTCAGCCAGCTAGTGGCCCTAGGGCAAGCCAGCAATCCCAAAGCTTCCTTGCACAATGCAGTCACTGACCAAAAGTAAAAATTCCAAAGGGGACACAACTTGATTAGCCATTTGAACCATGCACAGTGATGTTCTGGTGGCCTGCCTTGTGATTACTGGATCTGCTCATTGGCTCCAGCTTGTCCAGAGTTTTTATAAACCCCTTCTGTAGATTCTCTGATAATCTACAGAGGCTCTCAAGGCCCAGACTTGGATTAGAAGTAGGGTGCAGCTTTCTGGAGAAGAGCCGGAAGAGGAAAAACAGTAAGTGATCACTCTAATCTCCCAGTTTTACCCTCTAGAGTCTCCTTAGATTGAGGGCAAAAGGCTGACAGTGCTAACCTAAACCCTAAAGGAGGATGCAGCGGCAAGATTTTAAAGCCCAGAAGCGTTTGCAGGAGAACGTCGGAGGAGACTGACACTCCTCCCTACAAGCCCCTTTGCCTTTGACACCTCCTGGCTAAGGAAAACTCTAACCAGTAGAGACTCTCAGTTAAGGCCAACACTCTCAAACACTAAAAAAGACTTGAAAATCAGCTCAGTCCCCACTGGAAGCACCGCCCCGCTCACGGACATGCGCGCGTGCGTGAGCGCGCGTGCGCATAGGCTGCTGGGATGCCACCTCCTACCCCCAATCCTGTCTTCCAGTTTCCCGGCGTGCTTCAGGCCCGCCAAATGGGAGGGGGAGACGCAAGATGGCGGCAGCCGCGAACTCGGGCTCCAGTCTCCCGCTGTTCGACTGCCCGACTTGGTGAGTGGCGGGGCGGCCAGGGCTGGAGTGGCCTGGCCTGAGCTAGCCTGGGCTGGAAGGGCGGCTCGTTTTTTGTGGCGAGCCAAACGGCTCAGAGACCCTGGAATGGTTGAGGAAAAACTGTTCGCTGCGCCGGGCCGGGCTACGTGTGGAGCGACTGGGAGCCTGGAGCCCGGGCCCAGGAACTGAAGAAACCTGGGGTAGAGGGCTCAAAGGCGCCCTGCTCACTTAGGCAGCCCCTTGGGCGGTCAGCCGGTGGCCGGGGCGCTTTGGGGCCTTGGCCTCAAACTTACCCCCAACTCCCGACTTGAGTGTCGGGTGCTCTTGTGGAGCATGGTACCTGGCCCCCTGCTGTAAGTCCCGAGCGGACTCGAGCGAGCTTCCCAGCCCCAACCCAACCTCAGAGCCCCGCATCCCTGTGTCGTTGCTGCGGTATCTGTCTCCCACAGACTGGGAGCTCCCTGGGGACAGGGATGGCGCTGAGTTACCCTCGTGTTCTCAGTGACCAGCGCGAAGCCCAGCACAAGTGGGCATTAGGAATTGTTGAACCCTTTTCATCCCTTCAGAAGTTCTTGGGAATAATGGAGTAATTTAATTTGGTATTTGAGTAGGGTACAAGATGAATAAATATGAATTGCCTTGCAAGGAGACGCGTCTGAGTTAAAAGCTTTTTCTGCTGTAGCTAATCACAATGTATTTTGTTTATATTACTCATCTGTTTCCCGTTATGTTGAGATCCTCAAGGGCAAAGACTGATGCATTTTTGTATTCTCAGCTCCTAGGCCTAAGTCAGGCACACAGTAGGAATTCAGAAAGTATATTTTGGATATAACATTCCTTTCCCTGTTTCCTGGACAAAATGGGCTTTTGTCCAGTCCACTGTCCTTTCAGCAACTGCCATAGAGGGGTTGGGGCAGGATTGTGAGATGACTATGTTGCATCTTCAATTAGATAGACAAGGATACATTTTTTATGTGCAAATGTAAAATGTAAGGGCTCTGACACGGTTGTTCTTTCTTCAAACTTCAAATTAGCAAATGCAGGAAGCAAGTGAATGTGTAACTATCTTCTGGATCCCTTTGCAATTTTGGAATATCCAGTTGCCTCAGTCTACAAATTATATGTCCATTTTGGTCCCTTGCTGTATTAATTTCAAACTTTGGACCAGGACAGCAAACAGAAGAGACTGTTTAAGATCACCTACCATTTCATTAGGGTCTGGTATGTACCAGGCACTGTGTTAGGTGCTTTGACATGTGTGTATCCCTTTTGAATGGTATGACTGTAGGAGTATAGAGAAAAGTTCCCTTAACCATGCTGTTGTAGAAAGACTTGCTCAAGAGTAGCATATATCTTGTATTCATTTGGTACCTGGTTTCATGTGACATGATATTGAATTGCCCTAATTCTCTGATTATGCACCTCAGATTTGGTCTCAGAGCTCAGGGCAGTAACCTCTGCTTATTCTGTGATGGGACTAATCTTGACCATCTCAAACAACAGCTGATTTATACTACCTTTATATGGTATTAGGGTAGTGGCAAATCTCAGATTCAAACTCCAGATAACCATACTACCCCAGCTATAGTACTTGCACTCTCTGTGCAGCTTTCTCCTAGGTGAATATGCAGTGTTAAAATATAAGTTTCTTTGGTGCTGCTCTA
Organism: Varecia variegata; assembly: GCA_028533085.1. Classification (NCBI taxonomy): domain Eukaryota; kingdom Metazoa; phylum Chordata; class Mammalia; order Primates; family Lemuridae; genus Varecia; species Varecia variegata. Next base: position 90,532,346 of record CM052444.1, on the reverse strand, counting down.
AATACGGATCCACTAAAATCTGTTTTAGAGCAATTGAATCACTGGGGACATGTCAAACGTAGAATGGAGCTGTAATAACAGTGAAGCAGATGACATTTCTGCTTGAACATGAACTAATTATAGGCTGGCAGGAGAGCTGCAATGTTGAATGGGACAATGATTGTAAATAGTATTTATGAACTCATCCTGAAAATGCTTTTTTCACACTTATTTTTCAGGGCAGGTAAGCCCCCTCCTGGTTTACATCTGGATGTAGTCAAAGGAGACAAACTAATTGAGGTATGGAAATACAAGTCTTCCCCCTTTTTCCCCACCACACTAAGGATTTTTGCCAGTGACTCATTTTCCACCCCCTCTCCTGTGCTTTGTTTTCCAGTAATGCTACTTTCTTTCATCCTGAATTATTTTTCTGTTAAAAGCACATAGTAATATAACACACTCAAAGCTCATATCTACCACAGACACTCAGTTTTTTGTGACTTCTCTCACCTTCCAAATGGTGGAAGGTGGATGGGCTCTAATCATACCAGAGGCCTTATTAACTTAGTGAATTCTCTGAGCACATGGAGTTGTGTAGAAGATACACAATATGTAACAACTGAAGAAGAGGAAAATGAATGAGTTTAACTTTTAAGTTGTTTGTATGAAATTCAGGACCAACCCCTTCAAAGAAATATGGTAAACTAAGACGCTTGCTCAAAAAAGGGAATGGAATGGTGGTAGAATTCATTCATTCATTCAAAACATTTATTGTTTAGTATGTGCCATTTACTGTGCTCAGCATAGGGAATACAACAATGAGCAAAACAAACATGATTTCTGTCCTCAAGTCATCCAGTGGGAAAGACAGAATCACAACAAATTACATAAATTTAATTGAAATAAGTACTGTAAAGGAAACGTTTAGCAGAATTCCAGCTTTTTATACAAATCTCTAGAGTGAACGTCACATAGAACTTAAAAACAACATGAGTTTTTACTAGCTATTAGGTTAAGTTTTTCTTAATCCTTACAGTATTATTTATTTACCAAGAAATGGAGATTAAGCCCACTATGACCATGTAGCTGTGAGTCTCCATGTCTTAGACCAGTTTTATGTTTGCTTGCTTAGCTAGAATTTAGGTTCAAAGCCCCATTACTGAATGCAGTTGTTTTTCTTTTGTCTATATAATACAAACTTTGCAACTCCATGGTTGCTAACTTGAATAGCTATCTGAGATCTTCTGAAAGATGTTCTGTAAATATATTGTTGTCACTTTTAGGATGTTGTAGAGATCACCAGGTATTTTGCAAAGTATTATGGCATCCATGGGTTTAATGAATTCTTCTGTTACTAATTCATCATGGCCTCACCTAGTCATGTGAGGTTCCAAAAGAACCCTTTTGTCATGGGTTCTTCTATCTTAAAGATTCAAAACATTGAGATTATTCAAGAAAATAATTTAGCTAAAATATCTGTAAAACCTTTTTTACTATAGATTATTCCACAGATACAAAATATTGCTAAATAGCATGGAGCTTGAAGGCATATAGGAATCTATTTCATTACTAGAATTGAGTTTTTAGTTTGCAACAAGAAGAAACTGACCTCTCTGATTACTGGTTTCCATCAGCTGATTATGTTTTCTGTCTTTCAGTGCTCTTAGGTGTGTTGAGTTGCCACACAGTTGTTAAGTTACAGTCCTTAAACATCATTGTATTGTTCTTGAGAGGAGTAGACCTGAAATGTGCTTATTTTTTAGGATTTAAACTTGATCAGCACTTGATACTAACCGAGCTATCTATATCGTAGCCTTGTGTCAAAGGCTTGTGATATGTTGTGATAGCTGGGTTTAAGAAGTGCAATATTAAAACAAAAGCCATGAGTCTTGTAAGCCCAGTGTGTAAAGATACACTCCGAGTTATAACTCAGAGGCACAATTGGATAGTGGTGCTGACCATAGCTAATCAAGAAGTTACAGCTTTAGTGACTGTTGAAAGACCAGTACATTATTTAATTCACTTGGACAGAAGAAGCACATTGTCCAACAACTAACACATTTCCTTGATTCTAAGACATACTATTTTTTGTCAAAATTGTATGCATTTTAACATTTCGGTAATTGGGATGCCTTTAATAGTGAATGTGTGCATTTAATTTGGGGGTTCTTTCTCTTTTTTTCCTCTCAAATCCCTAAATCTCTGGTATGTCTTTGGCAACCTAGAGTCATAGAAATTTAGTCATTATGATATTAAAATCCAAGAGCTGGTGGTCTTTTATGTTCCTGGAGACTACTTTGTGAGCATTGTGGTTAGCAAATTTAAGTTTGTGAGAATGTAATCTGTGTGCATATAAATATGAATGAGAAATGCAGTGAGATTCAGCCTGAATAGTTATTACTTAGAAAAAGATGTTGAAATTTTAGAGCTCTCTTAATTCTGAAGCAATGTCTTATTTTTAACCCAAGTCTTAAAACTTGGGTCAAAGCAGACCTGGAGGTGACTGTATGATTGAGCTGTCAGGCTGTTGTTCAATCTTGGTGCTCTGTTAGTAGTATACGTCTGGAACAAGCTCTATCAGTAGCAGATGGGCACTGCTGGACAGAGTTTCCCAGAGGTGACCCACATATCTAAGCTAGCTTGTACTAATTGAACCTTAAGGCTAAGCTTGAAAGAAACTGGGTAAGTGATTGTTTAAAGAAAAATTAAGATTGTGACCCACAGTACTTATTCACTCCTTAAAATATTCCTTGCCATATGGTGTATTTTTTGATGTAAGGAGAATGAGGAAAATATATAATGTAGACTCTGAAGCTAGACAAATCTGAATTTCTAACCCAGCCCACAAATATTTAGCTGTGTGAACACGAGTATGTTAATTAATTTCTTTATGCCTCAATTTTGTCATCTATAAAAGTAGAAGAGGCCAGGCGCTGTGGCTCATGCCTGTAATCCTAGCACTCTGGGAGGCCGAGGCAGGCGGATCATTTGAGCTCAGGAGTTCGAGACCAGCTTGAGCAAGAGTGAGACCCTGTCTCTACTAAAAAAATAGAAAGCAAACCTGGACAACTAAACATATGTAGAAAAAATTAGCCGGGCATAGTGGCACATGCCTGTAAGTCCCAGCTACTTGGAAGGCTGAGGCAGGAGGATCACTTGAGCCCAGGAGTTTGAGGTTGCTGTGAGCTAGGCTGATGCCACGGCACTCTAGCCTGGGCAACCGAGTGAGACTCTGTCTCAAAAAAAAAAAAAAAAAAAAGCAGGAAGAATAGTACCTACCCATCTCATAGGGTGGTTGTGAGGATGAAATGACATAACATGAAATGAAACTCATAGCACAATGTGTAGCACAAGTGCTCAGTAGTTGTTACATTTATCAATGCTTGAGGTGTATCTTTTGGTTTTGTAAGGGCAATGCAAAAGCATAGGGGAGATTAGTAGCCCACTGTGAGTTCAAGGACTGAGCCAGGAAGAAATACAAGCCTCTTGATTCCTAGCCTGGTGCTAACTTGAGTATACTTCTCTACTCAGCTTTGTGCTGTCTTTTCTCAGGGATTTTAGGAGTATAGTGTAAAATGTGAACTAGAGCTTAATGAGACCTTGTGTTTAAAGGAAAAACACAACATATCCGAATGAGAGTTTTTCTTCAGGTGGTCACGCTAGAGTACTAGACCACTAGCATTGAAAGAAGCATTAGCAATGATTCACCTAGATTCCCTCATTTATGACAGTCTGGTTTACAACTAATATGTGGCAAAATCTTTACTGATCCAGGATTAAAAGAAATATAAGGGGAGTGTAGTGAGTTTTTCATAAAGCTAAATTCAGCTCAAAGAATGATCCTTCATCCTTGCCCTTCTTACTCATTTACTAATAAAATGGCTTTTCTTTTATAAAATGATGATACTAAATCCATGACACTTTTTTTTTAGTGTCATTATTTGGCAAAATAAAAAAGTTAACACTCCTATGTCACCCCCTTCTCCTCTCACAATTTTTAAATAACAGTTTGCTGGTCTGTAAAACCCCCTTTTCTGCTATTGTATTGGGGCATTATGTAGTTTTATTTTTTCCAGTGCCACAGTAGCAGCATGAGAATATTTTGGAGCTCTTCTCTTAGAAGGGTTCCAGACCCATGGCACATTGTTTAGAATATTAGCATTGCAGGTCAGTCACACCTGCACTGCAATCCCAGATCTGCCACTTCATCAGCTGGGCCACCTTGGATGACTGACTCTCTGAATCTGTTCTCTTATCTTTAACAATAGAGGTGATACTTGCTTCACAGAGTTGTTTTGAAGATTAAATGAGTTAATGTTTAAAATGCCTAGCAATAATATTTAATTCTCACATCTCCCTTCCCCAAATCTGGAAAATCTTTGCCATGTGAGGTAGTTCATATTTGGACACAGTAAATACTCACTTAGAATTAACTCTGCTTATTTTTTTGCTTCCAACGTGAAATGGGACAATAAAAAGTGGGATTTAATGACACATACAGTGATGTCTAATATAATTCCAGTTCCTATTGAGAGTTCCAAAAATACTTTGGGGCTATAGCAGCACGATTAGAATATAGATAGGTGTTTATACCTCATTCCTTTCCCAACCAAGTGATAATCTTCATTTGAATGTATATTTTCTGAAAAACAATCTTATTACCTTATAGACATGCCTTTTGTGCTTCTTGTTTCCTGATTGACTTAAAATTAAGATCCATCAGGCCAGGTGCAGTGGCTCACACCTGTAATCCTAACACTCTGGGAAGCCAAGGCTGGAGGAGATCGCTTGAGGTCAGGAGTTCAAGACCAGCCTGAGCAAGAACAAGACTGTCACTACAAAATATAGAAAAAATTAGCCAGGTGTGATGGCTGGTGCCTATAGTCCTAGCTACTGTAGGCTGAGGCTGAGGCAGGAGGATCCCTTGAGCTCAGGAGTTTGAGGTTGCAGTGGGCTATGCTGATGCCACAGCACTCTACTTGGGGCGATGGAATGAGACTCTGTCTCAAAAAAAAAAAAAGATTAGAAAATTATTCTAAGCTCCTTATGTTGAAGAATAACAGGAAACTTTTTTTTTTCTCCTTGGTAAGGAATTTTATCTACTCAAGATCCTCTATTTATTTTATTGGAAGAGTTTTTGGTAAACCCTGTTGAAACAAGATTTAAGTAATATTTAATTTAATATTTATTTAGAAACTGATTATTGATGAGAAGAAGTATTACTTATTTGGGAGAAACCCTGATTTGTGTGACTTTACCATTGACCACCAGTCTTGCTCTCGGGTCCACGCTGCACTGGTCTACCACAAGCATCTGAAGAGAGTTTTCCTGATAGATCTCAATAGTAGTAAGTAACTCCCTACCAATTCACATGTTCCCTTTGGGCAGCGTGAAAATGCCCTTAGGGTTCTTTAGTTCGGAAACTCTGTTTTATTATTCAAGGAAAAAGTTTATGTTTGGTTTTAAAATCAGCCCTTCTTTGTTCCTGTAATTCTCATATTTTCTTGAGATAATTGATGATTGACTATGGAGAGAAGAGGGCTTTGGGGGTGCTGTCCTGGAGGAGGCAATGGCATATACAGATGGTCCCTGACTTACAATGGTTCAACTTAATGATTTTTCAGCTTTAGGATGGTACAAAAGTGATATGCATTCAGTAGAAACTGTCCTTCGAATTTTGAATTTTGATCTTTTCCTGGACTAGCAATCTGCAATACGATGGATACTCTCTTGCCATCCTGAGCAGTGGCAGTGGGCCACAGCTCCCAGTCAGCCACAGGGTCACAGGGGCAAACAACCGATACTCTACAGTGTACTATGTTGCCAGCGTTTTTTGGATATTGTGTTTTCCCATCCCATTGTGTGTACAAAACGCCTATCTGTGTCTCCTGCTTCTGATGAGAAGAGGAGGAAAGCAATTACTCTTGAGATGAAACTCAGGATACTTGCCCAGCATGAAGGCGGCAAGCCAGTAATGGCATTGCACGTGAGTTAGGACTTGCGCAGTCCACGATCTTGACCATCTTATCCTTTAAATATGTTTTCAACTGCGATGTTTTCAATTTACAATGAGTTTATTGGGACATAACCCCATTGTAAGTCCAGGAGCATCTGTATAGAGAACAGAAAAGGCACCCAGGAACTAGGGATTATGGGTATTCAGGTGTTTCTAGGACCATGATAAATTGTGATCCAATTTAAGCAGAAGCCATGATTAGCTCCATAAATGTAGTAGAGCAGTGGTGCAGGACATTTTAAAAGTACTTGTTTTGAGCAAAATTTAATTATTTGTAATAGGTTCTTTATCCCAGCTACATTTTGCTTTGACTATGAATAATAATAATTTTAATTCTACGAGCACACTCCAACTAATAAGATTTTAAACTTTGCCTAAGATGATCCACAGAATTGCAGTTGAGACTTGACTGCATGGGGCCTTGAAGTTTGTTCATTTTGCCCATGTGTAAGTAGAGTGTAAAATGTAAAGGATCCTGCTTCCTGGGTTCGTCATATTTGACTTCCCTTTTCCCCCACTACCACACACACAGACACACACACCACCCTAATCTGCTTATGTAAGGGACTTGGAGAGCCTGGTCTGACAAGTACTTATCTTTTCTCTCCATTTAATAACATACAGAATGCTGATGTGGAAATTGTTCAGAACCCCTAGTAGGATTTTGGCTTGCCTTGGCTTTGATATTGTGCCTGTTTCAGCCAAGCACCTTTCTTGTCCTGGGGAAGACCCAAGCATAACTATCATCAGGACAGTCAGCGTTCCTTTGACTTGAGGCTGGAGAGGGCAGTGATTCCCATCTTCTGCCTTGGGAGTCATGCCTTCTGCTGTGTTGGAGCCATTCCTGCTGGATGCAGAATGGAGCCAAGCCTGTCTGGCAGCAGACAACAGGCAGTGGTATTTGTTACTGGGGGAGCAACAGGTCTGAAGACGTGTAAGAAATCCACTGAAGAGATTCAAGGCTCAGTGAAGGAATTTTCCTTCTCACTGTAACACATGATGGATGCAGTGGACCCAGTGCCAATTTCATTTTAAAAAGCTTATGTTTTCTGACCATGATCCTGACTGTGGTATTTTTTTTATAAGTTAAAAACAAACAAAACAAAACTGATGTGCTAGGAGGTGCTCGCCTGATAAGAAAGTTGAAGATCATACCCTCTCTTCTAAAACTTAGATTGTTTTTTATTTCTCCCCTTACATTTCTGATTTGATTATTCCCAGCACACGGCACTTTCTTGGGTCACATTCGGTTGGAACCTCACAAGCCTCAGCAAATCCCCATCGATTCCACGGTCTCCTTTGGTGCATCCACAAGGGCGTACACTCTGCGTGAGAAGCCTCAGACATTGCCATCAGCTGTGAAAGGAGATGAGAAGATGGGTGGAGAGGATGATGAACTCAAGGGCTTACTGGGGCTTCCAGAGGAAGAAACTGAGCTTGATGTAATTCCATGTCTATGTCATTGTTTTGTCTCTGGGAACCTTGGTTTTTGCAGTGTGTAGCTGTTCTGTGTAGCTTGAAATGCCAATGACTTAGCAGCAGGAGGGTCTCTCGAGTCCAGTAATGGGCCTGTGGCAATGCGGTGTGGCCAGCTGTGACACACCTTGGAGAGCCTCATTGTGTGGATTTGGTTATATATGACCAGGGCTAACAAGGAGACTGGGTTTACCTGCTACTAGACCCCACACATACACACACCCCAGTTTTCTTATGTACCTTCACTGGCTGTTAGAAGCCACCAAGACTGAGTTACATTTTTCTGTCCTTCTGACTACTTACAGCAATGTTGTCCAGTGTGGTAGCCACTAACCACATTTCAAGTATTTTGTAGTCACATGTGGCTAGTGGCTACCATACTGGATACTGCAGATAGAGAATATTTCCATCATCACAGAAGGTTCTATCAGACAGCACTGGCTTGGAGAAACTCACACTTTCATTCATTTATGTAGCTTCTTTTGGTACTGTCTGAACACCCAGGAATCTTCTGAATAGAACTAGACTGCTTTTGTTCTTATGGGCATGGCTGCCCTGAAGGCCATGAATTTTAAAGTGCTAAAAGTTTTCCTTTTCTAGAGTCTAACCCCAGTAGTTTGTGTTGTAGCTGTAGTCCTTCACATGTCTGTCACTGCACTGGTGTGACTGGTCTATTCAGATAGGCCAAATGTAAGCATGTCCCTAACTGTCCACATACATTTACTATTCCTGTACACTAAGGCAGTTTCCCAACCCTAAGGAAGAAAAGCACAATAGAAATCTTAAAATCGAGAAGTCATTTTGTTCAGAAGAAGTGGCTTCATAGCTAGGGGCCTTGTGCAGTCACTCTTACCCATTTCCCTCTAGGCCACTTCTGTGCTTCCCTGTCTTAGTTCAGTATGTTAGGTCCTCTCTGGATCTTCATTTTTAGGACATTTGGAATATTTCAAACTGGTAGTTTGTACCAGACTGGAATAAGTCCAGTGGATTGGGAAGAGGCAAGCAACAGTGCTATGACCAAGTTAATCACTGAGATGAGCCGGGCATGGTGGTTCACACCTATAGTCCCAGCTACTTGGGAGGCTGAGGTGGGAGGATTACTTGAGCTCAGGAGTTCGAGACCAGCCTGGGCAACACATTGAAACCTTGTCTCTTTGAAAAAAAAAGAAAAAATCATGAGATGGTTATGAATGAATAGAATTGGGGCCAAACACAGGATGGGGAATGACAAAATATTAACATTATAAATTAAGGGCGCTGGCAGTGTCCTTAAGAATTTTAAAGGAGAGAACTGGAAAGAAGCAGTCATCCGTTTTCATCTCTGTTTTGTTATTATATACTTATAAAACAATTCTTGAAGTTCTAGTAATATTTCCTTTTAATTCTCAGCATGATGACATGATATCCTTTCTTAAAAACAAAAACAAAACAACCTCAGCTCAAGTGTATTTGCACAGATGACCGGTTCTCAGCTCAAGGCACTGTACCTCCTTTTGAATATCACTGCCCCCTACTAGTCAATGAGGATGTTCCATGTTATTTCAAATGAAACTTGTTCGTATTAGCAGTCTTGGGATGATGTGAATCTTCTCCAAATGCAGAAGAGAATCTCATCTGCCTTGGGAGGTCAAAGTTCATCCCTAATACTAAGTTTATTTAGTATTCTCCATCAAATCCCCTTTGTACTGACTCCTGTCTTTCCTTTGTGAACCCTGGTCTGTAGAACCTGACAGAGTTCAACACTGCCCACAATAAGCGGATTTCTACCCTCACCATTGAGGAGGGAAATCTGGACATTCAGAGACCAAAGAGGAAGAGGAAGAATTCACGGGTGACGTTCAGTGAGGATGATGAGATCATCAACCCAGGTGAGGTGTCTTCCTAGTTTCTTCTGATGAAAAGGCTGTGGTCTTAGAGAGTAGCATACACAACCCACAGGTCAGTTGTGATGTTTTTCAACAAGGTTTAGGATAAGAGGTGCTATATCAAGGGGAAATATTTTTGTACAATTCATTGGCGGGGTATTCCGAACACTCAAGCCAGTTGCAGTGTGAAAGAAATGGCTAAAGGAAGGGCCCTGTGTTGTACAGTGTAGAGAGCAAGGCTGTAATTCTCTGCTGATTCAGTATGTCTATGTCATGGTGGAAGTTTAAGTAATGTATAGGCGTTTGTTGTCTTTACCTCAAAACAGAACATTATTGTCTTTATGGGATTTTCAGTAGCATTGGTAACTCCAAGGTTAGGGAACCTTCTGCTGTCACCATTAATCCCATTCAAGACTTTCTGTAAGGAAATAACTTAGAGATACTTTATATGGAAATTTCAGCAAGATGTTTATAGGGAAGGCCACTAAGTTTAACAAGTTGTTCCATCATTCAACGTTCATTTATTGGACTCAAGTTATATCTCAAGTTATCTCTCAAGTATGACACAGAGCTGGGAGGTATGTATAGTTTATACGATGATGGGATTCTTTTTTTAAAACCTTGTTTGAAAACAAATCTCAGTGGATGGAAACAAGGAACACAGCCTAACAAGTTGCTTTTATTTCCCAAATTGAAATGCCGTGAGGATGACTTTCAAGTCCTACATTTAGGTTTAAAATATCAATTATTTAAATGGAGAAGATCTCCAGTGACAGCTCATGGAAAAAAAAATCTAGGGATTTTAGTTAATTGAAAATGTAGTCTGAGTCATCAAGGGGATGTAGAAACTAATCAAGTGCAGTTTAAGATTGCATTAATAAAAGCATGGTGGGGACAGTAGCTCTACTGGTCTGTGTTCTGACTAGAACTCACCCAAATGAGTTGTCTAGTCCTCAGGGGGAGGAACTCACAGCTCTGGAGTACAGTTCCCTGGATGCTGGAGATTTAAGGGGACCAAGCATGAGGGAGAGAAGATTGAGGGCCATGCCTTCACTCCTGCCTTCAATCCCAAGGAGGGAGGGAGGGACGGAGGAAGGAATGAAGAAGGGAAGGAGGGAGGGGAGAAGGGGCAAGGGAGAGAGGGAGGAGGGCAAAACCAGAGCCAGTGGCCACCAAGTATTTGGCTAAATGTTTAAAACACAAACATAAAACCCCAGCAAATCCCTGGCTTATGTTTAGAAGAAGAATTAAAAGGATTCCTGTGAGAGAGATCAGAGCATTCTTTCTAGTGACTGCAAGCTGGCTTTCCAATGGTATGCGAAGTGAATGGATTATAGTAAGGAGTGCTGGAGGGAAGTGTTCAGGCAGGGGCTGGATGACCAATCTGAGAAGCTTATTTCTGGGCCCCAGAACCTATTGAATAAGAATTTCCAGGGGTTGGACCAAGAAATTTGTATTTTTAAACACGCTTCTGTTGTACAACAGCCAGCAATCTGCCTAGACAATCTCTTAAGTCTCTTTTGCAGGTCAGGGTCTGATTTGCTCTATTTTTCTCCTTGCGAATTAGAGCTTTCTTAAAGCAGTGTATTCAGGCACTATGGCATAGTGGTTAAGAGCACAAGTTCTGAAATCAGAGGGCCTGGGTCTGAAATCCACTTTCCCACTTAGCTGTATGGCGTTGGTCAAGTGACTTAGCAGACCACTGACCTCACAGGCTTGGTGGGAAGGTTAAATGAGTTAATAAATGTACATATACTTAAGGTCAGTGCTTGAAAGTCAGTGCTTGACACTCAGTAAGCCCTCGATAAATGTTAGCCATTATCACCATCATCATCTGCCTTTCACCCATGCAGCCTTTCCTACATTAGAAGTAGAATTAGCAAGGAATTTATTGGTAAGTCTTCCAAGAGCACAGATATCCTGCAATGGGTGTATCCTTTCTCTCCAGAACTAGGATGCGTAGAGAGATTGAAGAGAGGTTGAGAGCCCTGAGAACCATTTAGCCATCTCAAGACAGGGTCCCCCAGAGCAGCTCAGCCCTGCTCCTCTGCAGGCCTGCGTGCACATGTAGGGCACATTGCCTGTTAGCCACTCCTCTTGGGCTCCAGTTGCTCTTGGGCTTCATTTAGCTCTCCTAGCTGAAAAGATGGTTGGAACAGGCTCCTATGGCAATGAAAGAAGATCAGGGTGTCTTTTTAGAGACCTTGTCTCCTTCCTAATGAGGCTGGATATTTTTTCTTCTCTCTTCTTTCATTTAGAAGCCGGTTTTTCATTCTTTGAGCAAAGACTGGTTGTGAACATACCAGGTATCTTTAGAAGCATCCTAATATGTGAAAAGCCAAACTTAAACCAGGGGCTAACTATTAAATAGGGATTCTTTGTTTTCCAGGAGGATTCATAAGAGTGTTTCTTTCAATAGCAAGCAACCTCAGTGCATTTAAAATAAGATTACAACTATATTAAGTTAAAGGGGCTTAGAGTGGTTTTCTCTAGTAGTGATAATAAGTCTGTGCCTGCCTCAGAGTGAATGTTTCCACTCATTCAACCTTCAGTGGGAAAACTCCCACATCCTAGGTGATCATCCAGCCCAAACATCCCCTCTGTGTTCCAGGAGCACCATCGTGCACTTCTCTTGAAGCACTTCTGTGTGTCGTAGCCTATCTGGCTCTGTAACTGTGAACTCCTCAAAGGTGGGACAGTATCTTGCTCTTTATTTCCATGCCTGACGTCCAATTAAGTGAGGCCCGAAAGGATGACTGAAAAGCAGGTTCGCTTAGGCTCAGTGCTGTCTCCGTGTGGGGAGAGTAAAGCTGGAAGCTTTGTAGGGTTAGTGAAGTGTTCGCAAGCCATGGAAAGAGAGCTACTTTCCCACCCTGTCCAGGGGGCTTCCGATCCTTTAGTAAAAGTCTTGATTGTATACGGTTCAAGTTATTCAGGTCAAAAGACCAGGTTAAATTTGAAGTCCTGGGTCTGAGTCCTAAGTCTGTTTTTTGCTAATGAGCAGGCATTAGCAAGGTGTGTGGTATGTGCCCTGTTGACATGGCATTGTTTTATCGCTGATAGGATTGATAATGTCTACTCTTTTCTCTCCCCTTAAAAGAATAAAGTGTATGGAACAGGAAAGAACTTGAGGGAGGCAGCACAGCACAGTGGTGCAGAGCACAGATCTGTCTCTGGCTACTTGGACTCAAGTCCTGGCTCCTGCCCCCCCAGCAGGGTGACTGGGCCAGTCACTTTACTCCTGCAAGCCTCAGTTTGTTTTCTAGTCTATTCACTGTTTATTCCAGTAGTGTCTGCCTCACAGGATTGTCGTGAGGATTTAGCACAGTGCCCAGCACACAATAAACACTTGCACTGTTTTAATGTGAGTTGTTGTCATTGTTTTGTTTGCAGTGAGCCCTATATCCTTATTCCTCCCCGTAGAGTACCAAACCAACCCTGCCCTCATCTCTCTTTGCAGAGGATGTGGATCCCTCAGTTGGTCGCTTCAGGAACATGGTACAAACTGCAGTGGTCCCAGTCAAGGTAGGAAGCACATCATAACAGCATTTGAAATGCTGTACAGTCTGGGTTTAAAAACCTGCTCTTACATGTAGGTGAGTGTGAAGTAAGTGCTTAATTTTAAAACATATTCTAGGCTGGGCATGGTGGCTCATGCCTGTAATCCTAGTACTCTGGGAGGCTGAGGTGGAAGGATTGCTTGAGCTCAGGAGTTCAAGACCAGCCTGAGCAAGAATGAGACCCCATCTCTACTAAAAATGGAAAAATTAGTCGGGTGTCAAATAGTACGTGCCTATAATCCCAGCTACTTGGGAGGCTGAAGCAGGATAGCTTGACCCCAGGAGTTTGAGGTTGCAGTGAGCTATGATGATGCCATTGCACTCTATCTGGGGTGATAGAGTGAGACTCTGTCTCAAAAACAAACAAAAAACCAACCAAACAAAAACACATTCTATGCTCCTCCCCCATTTTTCATTCTGTGGAAATAATTTTACCCCACCTATGTTTAGGGAATCCTAAGGTACCACAGAAAGGCTCAAGGTAACTAGGTAGCTTGATGTTTCATGTAAATTATGTGCCATCTGAGTCTGTAAATTTACCTTCCAGAAGAGTGCAGAGAGAGGCCCACCTTTCTGTGGCCTTCCCCTCCTGACTCGAAGTAAACTACTAGGTGAAGGACATGCATTATTGCAGTGCTGGATGGTTTGCCATGCCCTTTATTTTGGGAATGGCACAGGTAGGCAGGTCAGCCCAGATCTGAATAGGTTAAAGATCAGATATGTTGAAGAACCGAGAGGTGAAAGTTACAGAGATACTCTGATTGCTCAGTGTGTGGAGGAACTAACTACCTCATAGCTAGAATTGTCCCACAGAAAACAAACTGCCCCTTAAAGTAGTGAGGTCCCTATTAATAGAGGTATTCAAAAAGTGATTGGATCCTGTGGACAGCTGCCGTAGGCATACAAAAAAAAAAGAAAGAAAGTGATTGCAAGATGCTGGTCAGAGATGCTATAGAGAGTTTTAATTTTTAAAAAAATCTTTAGAGGGCTGCCTCGGGGGAGGTCAGAGGCCCCTTCTGCAAGGCCAGCCCAGCAAAAAAAAAAAAAAAAAAAAAATCTTTAGAATATATTAGACTAAACTGGTAAGATATGTCAGAGTGCCTGCTTAGTCTGTTTAATCCAAAAGAACTATAGGTGTGGGGAGATCTTTCATGAGCTTTAGTCCATTGTGGAAAAGTAGAAGATGAAGTTTTTCCTTGGTACTCCATTGTATTCATGCCAAATTTCCCCTTGAGCTCTTTTCTCTCTTTCTCTCTTTCTTGCTCTCTCGCACTCCCTTTTTTTTTTTTTTTTTTT
>CM052444.1:90500415-90517654 GCA_028533085.1 Varecia variegata | reverse complement strand
GGCCAAGATGTAGAAGATTTCCATCACCTCAAAACATTTCCTCTGGTCCCTTTGCAGCCAAGCCCCTCCCACTTCCAGCCCCAGGCAACCAATAAACTACTTCCTTCACTGTATATTTGTTTTGCTCTCAGATTAATGTTTAAAAATTGGGTACTGAACATGGAGACACCAACTCCCCCCTCAAAAAAGAAAAATGTAAATACCTCTTACCATCTTTTATCACTTCCATTTTCTAAAAGAGCATTTTTAACGTCAGAGTAAGAGGGGAGCTGAGTGACCTTAGGATAAAGAAGAGTCATTTAAATTGGATAAGTTTTACTCAACAACACTATTCTCGTTTTTTTCGGTTTGGCATAGGACGGTGAAAGCTTTGTTGTAGTGCAGTGTTGGGGAACCACCATGTGAGATGACTGGTAAGGTCCCTTTAAACACTAGGATTTCAAGACTGTCAAATAGGTTGTTTGAAAAACAAAACAGGCTAGAATTTAGGAGCTTTTCCAAAGGCCATTTTTCTAAGGCTGGACTAGAAAAGGCTAATGAACCACTTTTGGGCCTCACCTCCTCTCTCTCTGTTCTCTCCCCTCTCCTCACTGCAAACCACAGAAGAAGCGAGTGGAAGGCCCTGGCTCCCTGGGCCTAGAGGAAACGGGGAACAGGCGCATGCAGAACTTTGCCTTCAGCGGAGGACTCTACGGGGGCCTGCCCCCCACACACAGTGAGGCCGGCTCCCAGCCGCATGGCATCCACGGGACAGCGCTCATTGGTGGCTTGCCCATGCCATACCCGAACCTCGCCCCTGATGTGGACTTGACTCCCGTTGTGCCGTCAGCAGTGAACATGAACCCTGCACCAAACCCTGCAGTCTATAACCCTGAAGCTGTAAATGAACCCAAGAAGAAGAAATATGCAAAAGAGGCTTGGCCGGGCAAGAAGCCCACACCTTCCTTACTGATTTGATATTTTTGGTCGTGGAGAAGGGTGGGTTGGGTGGGAATGGGGTTAGAAGGGTGATGGGGGAGCTAATGAACTAGGGAGAAAAACTTTCCATGTGTTCAGTATCGTCTTTCAGACTGTCTCCTGGGGTCCTAACCATGTAACATTAAAACTGGGGTGGGGTTGAAATATCCCGTAAAAACCTGTCTTCAGAACACTTTCAGTATACAGAAAGGTTTCGTATATCCTCTTACATAGACTGACTGCCCAGGCTCTTTCCCCAACTTTCCACTACCTCCTTCTTTCTTTCTCCCTCTTTCTAGGATATTTTTACGGAAAGTCAGATATCCCAGGCCCTCAGGTTGACGCCAGAGCTGTGGAGGTTACAGTAGCATCACCAGCCTGGGGGCTCCAGTAGCCTAATTTATATCTACTATCCTTGCAAGTCCCAGATAGCAAAAGGGTTGCCATGGATCCCAGGTTGGTCAAAAAGAAGGCTCAGAATTCTGTAGTTAAGCCAAGGTTTAAACTCAAAAATGTTTTCTTGGGTCAGTGGTTTTGAGGTCCAGTAGTTAGGCTTTTCTCTTTTGTCCTTTCTGTTGGAATGAGAACATTTTGATTTTCCTTTGTGAGTGACCAGTGCCATAGACACAGGTTTACAGTTTTTAACTTACAGTATTGTTTGAACTTTGTTTTCTCGTCAAACCTGAGCACTCCACTTGCTGAACTTTCTTATTTAATTCCAGAGTACTATCCTCTACTCTCTGTGGCATTACTTTCCTTTTTTAAGTGTGTTTTGAAGGCAATTTTTAAAGGATATGACCAGTTAGGGCAATTCAAATTAAAAAGGAAAAGATTTTACTTTGCAAGTAGCTGATGTCTCTAAGAATTTGTAGATGTTGGCTTGGAGGCTCTTCCCCCCTGGATCGAGAACTCCCGTTACCGGAGCTCCAGGACTAAACCTGGCTAACAAACAGGAGACGAAGGTAGGAAACATTGGTATGAGCTTTGTACAGAGATTTGTACATTTGTGTAATAGGCCTTTTCACGCTTTATGTGTAGCTTTTTACCTGTAACCTTTATTACATTGTAAATTAAACGTAACTTTTGTCATTCGGGTGTAGTCTGTGCAGTCTGTCAGTCTGTCTAGTCACTGATTCCCACTGCCATCAAGGACTATTTGTTAAAGGCATGCCATTCGGGCTTGGGAAGTGGTAACTCTGTCCCCATTTTATTACCACAAGAAAAGATGTTTCTGATGAATGTGGAAATTCTAATTAGAGAGTCAGTCCCCAGACTGAAGCCCGGCAAAGCAAAGTGGGTTAGGAGGTGCCTGTTGCCCTTCATCAGGAGACAGAACAGGAGATCTCATAAGGGGAGACTGGGCTCTGTGGTATTTTGTGGGGTTTTCTGCAGGTTGGTGTGGGAACTGGGCTCAAGTGATCCTCCTGCCACAAGCCTCTTGAGTAGCTGGGGCTACAGGCGTGCACCACCACGCCTGGTTAGGGCATCTGTTTAAGCCTGCTCACCTACTCTGTAGTTAGAGCTTGTGCATTTGGGCACAGGAGCAAAAGGAACCTAAAGTTGAATGAGTTTAGGAGGGATTTCAGCAAGAGTTGGGATTGAAGAGATGTATCTGCATATTTGAATCTTGTTTGCAGCAAGTGCACTGTTTGCAGTAAGACATGTGGCTTTGTGATGAAGATGCCAGCTAAGTTCCATATCCCTTGGGTGGAGAGTGTGGACTCGCAGCAGGAGCAGCCTTCTAAAGAACAGTGATCCATAAAATCACAGCTGTTCAAAAGTTGACTTCACAGGCTCTGTAAAAAATGAGTATTGGCTGGGTGCGGTGGCTCACACCTCCTAGCACTTTGGGAGACCAGGAGTTCGAGACCAGCCTGAGCAACATAGTGAGAGCTCGTCTCTACAAAAAATAGAAAAAGGTGTGGTGAAGTGCATCTACCATTTGACCATTTACAGTATGTCATTTAATTCTCAGAGTCCTAAGAGGAATTCTGTTTTTATCCCCATTTTATAGATGAGAAAACTTAGGCTCAGAGACAAAGTAAACCTCCCTATGAGCCCAGTGTTCTGAAGTCAGGATTGAAATTCTAGTCTGAATCCAGAGCCTGAGCACAGGTTTACACGGCCTCTGTGATGAGTGCGGGTGAAGGATGTGCTTGGCCCGTGGGTGGCGCACCATTTTGCTCATCAGGCTGTAGCTGTATTTTCTCTCTTAGATGCTTGTTTTGTAGTTAAAGAAAGTCCAAACTGGACAACTTATTGGGAGTATATTAAAGGGTTTAGGCCGGGTGCGGTGGCTCACGCCTGTAATCCTAGCACTCTGGGAGGCTGAGGCGGGCAGATTGTTTGAGCTCAGGAGTTTGAGACCAGCCTGAGCAAGAGCGAGACCCTGTCTCCACTAAAAATAGAAAGAAATGATATGGACAGCTAAAAATATATAGAAAAAATTAGCTGGGCATGGTGGCGCATGCCTGTAGTCCCAGCTACTCGGGAGGCTGAGGCAGAAGAATTGCTTGAGCCCAGGAGTTTGAGGTTGCTGTGAGCTAGGCTGACGCCACGGCACTCACTCTAACCCGGGCAACAGAGACTCTGTCTCAAAAAAAAAAAAAAAAAAGGTTTAGATCTAGTTTAGTTGATGTAAGTCACTAGGAAGTGAGAGGGATTGTGCCATGCATTCTTGGTTTCAGAATTTGAGTTGCAGAGTGAAACCTGCATTGGCATCTCAGCTCAGCAGAACACCCAGACCTGCAAGGAGACTGCTCTCACTCCAAGGGCCCAGTCGACTTAAGCAGAAGCAGGACTGGCTGACTTTGGTAGTTAAATGATGTAAGAGGCAGGTACGTGTGGAAACCTGGCTTAACTGGCACCGTATTTCTGATTTATTCCAATCATGCTTTAGTGCCCCTCGGATGAGCACCCCATGAAGGGGCTCAGTTGCCCCAATCAGCTCCGGGCCACGACCATAGATGGATAAGCCCCTCCTGTTCACCACCAGGATGGGCAAATGGTCCACTGCTCTTGTGGGCAGTGTTGCTGGGGGACACAGCCCCCCACAGCCCCCATGAGAAGTGACTGTTGGTTTCCCCAGAGTCCTATGCACATGCATGGGCCACCTGCTAAGGAGGGAAGGTGTGATCCCTGTTCTCCCCAGGGTGGGGCGGGTGGTGAGCCCTGCGGAGAAGGACATCCATTGACAGACCAGCCGTTCCCCGGGGGACCCTGGGCCTGGATCAGGTGTTTGACGAGGGCTTGCCTAAAATATGTTCACTATTACATGCACATCATAGAACTTTGGAGTCAAAAGAGACTCAGGAGATCCTGTTCAGACCCCTCATTTTGCTGGTGAGCAAACGAGCAGTGAGGACTCACTTCCTTCTGCTGCCTTGGGCCGAACATGTGTGAGTCTGGCGTACAGCAGTGCACTCCCCCTCTAGTGGGAAACAGCCATGCGCACTTAGCACCTGTCCAGGTTGCTGGGAGCTTAAATGGCAGGATCCATAGGGCGGGGACGCAGGCCCTGACCAAGACCCAGACATGTGAGCTGAGCATTGAAGAATAAGTAGGAATTTGCTACCTGAGGAGTGTGGACCAAGGCTTTCTAGGCAGAGGGACCACCCTGAAAGAGACAGAATTCAAAAATAAGATGATAAAAGACACGTTCATGTAGATATTTTGGAAAATCCAGAAAAAGATACATCACATGCACACCCTCCTCACCCAGAGTGGGGAGAGACTTCCTTGGGAAGATCTCAGGCAGCAGCAGTGACTGGCTGGTTTCAGATGTTAGAAAAAACCTCCGGTGGCAGATGGATAAGATGATCCCTGACCTCTAGTGAGGGGAGACAAGCAGGTGTTCTAGTGTTCTCTGTCACAATTTAGGAAATCTAGAGATAAGCCCAAGTGTTTTGAGAATTCAGAAGGGAAAGTTCCCCTGTGGGAGGGGAGGGGGGCTAAGAGGAGAGGGCAGTGGACAGCTTCAGAGAGGGCAAAAGTTGATGTCTCCAAGTGGTGGAGCGGAGGCCACTCCAACTGGGGTGACTGCAGGACCAAAGATGGGGCAGAGTGGATCAAAGTCCCTGGCATGTGACTGGTGGTGGGAGGCCCTTGAATGCCTATGGAGTGTGGATGTTCTCTGTGGCCAGGCAGTAAAATCGATGCCTGTTCTGTGGAGGGAATTGAATTCTGAGGCTTTAGCCTCTGAACAGGGGTGGGGGTGCAGTTCCAGAGTCTGCCAGCAGGCGGGGTCCCACACCCACCCTTCCAGCCACTGTGGGGACCAGCATGGACCCCGTGATGTGGGCCCAGAGGTGGGGCCAGAGGGAAGGAAAAGAATCTGGCTCAGGGCTGGCACCCTATGGGGCAATTTATGTGTGTTGTCACCCTTAATTCTCCAAACAGCGCTGAGAGGAGGTTGGTAGTGTCCCCATTTTACAGATGGGAAACTTGAGGCTCAGAGTAGGAGAATCAAGGTTATGCAGCCAGTGAACAGCAAAGCCGCATTGCAACCTGGCTCTGATGTTTTGGACTCTGAACAGCGCAGGTGAGCCCCCGACTCAGGCTGCTGCCCCCGTCTGTGACAGACTCGATATTGGTCCCTTTCTGATTTTTCTCTCTCCATGTCCTGCCCCTCTGTCTGTATCTCCTGCCCCATTTGAGGCACGGGGGGCTCCCAGTGCTAAGGCTGCACACCTGCGCCAGGTTTGCCCAGGCAGCTCTCCGCAGACACCTGCACCCAGGGCCCCAGAGGCTGCTGACAGGTCGTGCAGGTGAGGATGGAAGGAGGCATCAGAAGAGAACCTTTGAGTTCATTTGGAAGCGGCTGTTAAAAAATAAAGGAAAAAAAAAAAGAGGCAGCGGGCAGAGGGGAAGCCATGTGAAGAGGGAGGTGGTGATTGGAGCCATGTGTCTACAAGCCAGGGAATGCTGGTGACAGCCAGCACCACCAGGAACTGAGAGAGAGGCAGGGAAGAGGTTCTCCCTCAGAGCTTCCAGAAGGAACCAACCCTGCCAACACCTTGATTTCAGACTTCTGGCCTCTAGAACTATGAAAGCATAAATTTCTGTTGTATTATGTCACCAAGTTTGTCGTCACTTGTTACAACAGACACAGGAAACTAAACACAACTTCCCTATCCTGGCCAACAAGAGAGACTCTTGCATCTTGCTAATGACAGCTTTAGCCTCGCTCTAGTCTTCCCTCCTTCTAGATAAAATTTCCTGATGAAGATACGTAGTCATAGCATTACCCCTGCTCTGGACAGCATCAATTCAGAGCAAAGCCCTGCTTTCTCAAGCCTCCCAAACTGTCTACCCCAAATCCTGTAAGTCCTTTCTCACACCCTCTTCCCACTGTTTCCCACGGCATGTGCTATCCCTCCCTGCAAGTCACAAACCCAACATGTTCAACCACCCCTGTGTCCCTGGTGGTCGTGGCTGGAGAACATTGGTACAGTCTTGGCCCAAAGGCCACCATCTCAATGAGGCCAACCCTCCAACTCCACCTAAAATTGTAGCTTCTCACCCTTCATCCCGACCAACCACCCCCCACCCCCACCATCATTTTTACCTGCTTGTTACTATTTTTTTTTTTTTTTTTTTGAGACAGAATCTCGCTCTCTTGCCCAGGCTAGAGTGCCATGGTGTCAGCCTAGCTCACAGCAACCTCAAACTCCTGGGCTCAAGCAATCCTCCTGCCTCAGCCTCCCGAGTAGCTGGGACTACAGGCATGCACCACCATGCCTGGCTAATTTTTTTCTATATATATTTTTAGCTGTCCAGATCATTTCTTTTTATTTTTAGTAGAGACGGGGGTCTTGCTCTTGCTCAAGCTGGTCTCGAACTCCTGACCTTGAGCGATCCACCCACCTCAGCCTCCCAGAGTGCTAGGATTACAGGCATGAGCCACCATGCTTGTTTCTATTATTTAGTGTCTGTCTTCCCCACCCCCCTTCTCTTTCAGCTCTACGTCTCAGCTGGACCCCCGTGGCTGGAATCACTCCCGTGGACAGAGATCTCTTGTCTCTCCTAATAGCTCACTGCTCCAGGCTTCTTTAGAGAGCAGAGAGGAGGCCCCCTGCACAGACGGCTACAGTAGCCAGTCTGGAACCCAGTCCCACCTGGAGTAGGAGATGGCGGCCTGGCCCTGGGACTCAGGCCCTCGTTATTCTGGGATCGCTTGGGACTGGGGCTGAGGCCCAGCACGGGCTGCCATGCTTCCTTCTCGCCACAATGGCCCCAACCAGCCCCACCCCCGGACTCTGACCAGAGCTGGAGGCACCTTGCCCAGACTGGGAGGATGAGCCCCTTAACCCAGACCCCCGGGCTTCACCCATCGCTCTCCATTCTGCCTCCTCACTGGCTCTCCTAGCTGCTGCCAGGCCGGGCCACCATCCTCTCTCCTCTGAGCAACCTCCTCGCCTCCTAACTGCCCTCCTGCCCACCACGCCATCTTCCACCCCCACCCCCAAGTCTTGCTAAAATGCAATTCACCCTACATTGCTCCTCATTCAAACCAAGCAGGGGCTCATCCCCCAAAACCTTTGGGACAGAGGCCAAACCCCTTACTGCGGCCTCTCAGGGCCTGCATGCCAGTGGTGGCCGGGGCGGGGAACCCCTCAATTGCTTTCAGTTCCTCACTGCTCTCCCCTCTCTGCTCTCCTCTTCCTCCCTCCCTCCCTCTCACCCACTCATGGCTTGACTTCCTCTGGGCAGCCTTTCCTGGTTCCCAGGCTGCAGAAGGAAGACCTGCTTGAGCAATCCTCAGGCACCGGGTCCTCCCGTGTGGGTGCTGGGAGGGCAGAGACTGTGTTTGTCATGTTCACCGCTGTTCCCCGGCAACACCGCCGTGTGCCTGCCCAGGCCAGAAGCACCAGCAGCATAGGACTAAAATGCGTTGAGAAGCTTCTTCTCCTTCTGTCCTCCCCATCCTTAGATCCTGCCCCATTAGCTGGGCAGGCGCCCCCCAAATGTCATGTGTTGGAAACTTAATCCCCAAATTCATATGTTGATGGCATTTGGAGTGGGGCCTCTGGGAGGCAATTAGGGTTAGATGAGGTCATGGGCTGGGGCCCCCATGATGGGACTGGGGGTTTTATAAGAAGAGGAAGGGAGACCCAAGCTGGCAGGCTCCTGCCCTCCTGCCATGTGATGCCCACTGCCATGTTCTGACGCAGCAAGAAGGCCATCACCAGATGCGGCCCCTCAACCTTGGACCTGCCAGCCTCTAGAACTGCAAGAAATAAATTTCTTTTCTTTATGAATTACCCAGTTTGTGGTGTTCTCTTATAGCAACAGAAAATTGACTAAGACACCCTCCTTCCCAGCTAGAAGGGGCAGCCTGAGTCCAGAAACTGTGTCCCTTCACCTGTGCACCCCACGGTCTCGGCCTTAAACCCAATGACACCGTCGTGCTGGGAGGCACCACCAACCTAAGTCGGGTTTCAAGACTCCCCCTGCTTAGGGGAAGTAGGGGCGGCAAGGACGCAGGGCGAGCTCCTATGGGGGGGGGGCTGTGTGTCATGCCGAAGGGAAATTGCCCAAGGGTCTTCCTGCAGCTCGGGGCGGGGGTGCACTCTGACCAAATCCTGCTCCAGTCTCTTCCTGGCGGGGACTCTGGGCACACAGCTCTACCTCTCTCGGTGGCAGCTCTCCTGTCCGTAGGATGGAAAGAATGAGACAACCCATATCTCAGGGCTGTTGCAGGCCAGTGAGCCAGTGAGCTACGGCTCCCCCTTCCAGGGCCCTAGGCTTTCCGTTGCCTCCGTGGGTGTGAAGATTCAAGTTTGTGTGAGGCCCAGGCCAGGGATGGATGGGACAGACCCGGTGGAGGGGACAGCAGGACAGACGTGCTTTAGCCTGTGGGCAGGGCCGTGGGGCTGCGGAAAACGGGGAAATTCTAACAGGCAGATGGGGGAGGTTTTGCCCTTGTACTTCAATCCTTTTTCTTTGCAACTAGGGAAACTGAGGCTGAGAGGTGGCAGCAGCTACTGCTATTGCCTGACTGTTGCCTGGAGCCAGGTTTGATCCTGGGACTTTCATGAACTGGTCACATGAACGTAAGTCTCGCAGCACCTCCGGGAGCTTGCCCTGGAGGTTGCGGTGGCAAAAAGCGCAGGCTTTAGACCCAATCACTGGGTTCAAGGCCACAAGGAAGAGGTTGTGACTGAGACAAGCCAGGAACCCAAAGCTCCCAACTCCCCATTAAGGCCCCCACCTGGGGGAGCCCCTCGCAGTGTCTGGAGGGAAGGGGGGGCCGGAGGTGGAGGAGCAGCCTCCTCTCCTCTTTCTTCTCCAAAATCACCCCCGCACAACGAGAACAAGAAGCAGAAATCTGTCTTCTAAGAAAATATTTCTGACCTCAAACTATAATATTGTAGAAAAACATCAAATGTTCCTGATTCCCATGTGATCATATAATGGAATTATCAAATCATTTTGTCTTTTCTCTCGTTCCAGAAATTGGCCTCCTCAGGCCTGCTCTTCCTTGCGGTGCTGATGACATTCCAGTGCCTGGCCCTCAGTGAAAATCTTCCTAAATAACCACTGGTATGAAACAAGCCTCAGAAAGATGAGAAGGAAGTGTCCTTTCTCCCTCAAAGCTACAAAAACAGGCCGGGTGCGGTGGCTCATGCCTGTAATCCTAGCACCCTGGGAGGCCGAGGCAGGAGGATCGCTTGAGCTCAGGAGTTCGAGACCAGCCTGAGCAAGAGCGAGACCCCATCTCTACTAAAAACAGAAAGAAATTAGCTGGACAACTAAAAATATATAGAAAAAATTAGCCTGGCATGGTGGCTAGTACCTGTAGTCCCAGCTACTCAGGAGGCTGAGGCAGGAGGATTGCTTAAGCCCAGGACTTTGAGGTTGCTGTGAGCTAGGTTGACGCCACGGCACTCTAGCCTGGGCAACAGAGTGAGACTCTATCTCAATTTTTTTATTAAATTTTTTTAAATAAATAAAAAAAGATCTATGGT
The DNA here is from genome assembly GCA_028533085.1 of Varecia variegata. Classification (NCBI taxonomy): domain Eukaryota; kingdom Metazoa; phylum Chordata; class Mammalia; order Primates; family Lemuridae; genus Varecia; species Varecia variegata. The sequence continues at coordinate 90,507,728 of CM052444.1, read as the reverse complement.
ACTGCCATAGAAGAAAAATAAGTAAAAAAAATAAAATAATAAAATAAAATAAAAAAATTTAAAAAAAGAAGAAAAAAAAAGAAGAAGAAATTTTAGAAACAAAAAAAGTATAAAAGAAAAAAATAAGAACTTTCATAATAGTATCAATCTAGTTTTCCTGTCCAATGTAGGAAGTTGTGGGATTACTCATAAAACAAGTTAGCTCTGTTAATATAAATCTGTCCTGGGAAGAGTCATTTGCACAAGAGAGTCTTTTTTTTTTTTTTCTTTTCTTTTTTGAGATGGAATCTCCCTCTGTCACCCCAGTTAGAGTGCAGTGGCATCATCATAGCTCAACCTCAAACTCCTGGGCTCAAGTGATCCTCCTGCCTCAGCCTCCCGAGTAGCTGGGACTGTAGGCTGACTATCTAACCACCATGCCTGGTTAATTTTTGCTATTTTTTTCAGTAGAGACAGGGGTTTTGCTCTTGCTCAGGCTGGTGTCAAACTCCTGAGCTCAAGTGATCTTCCCGCCTCGGCCTCCCAGTGTGCTAGGATTACAGGCGTGAGCCACCGCACCTGGCCAACATTTCTTCATTACTTCTAAGCTTTCTTCTTTAGAGGGGTGAGTCAAAGCAGATGATCTTTGGCAACTCCCTTCTCTCCCATCTGATCTATGATATCCCTGAAATGGAAACAGGATGTAATACAAAAAAATTTTAAAGAGGTTCTTGGAAATTGAAAATAAAAAAGCAGAAAAATTTTTAAATGGTAGAATAGTTAGAAGTCTATGAAATCTTCTACAAAACAGAACAAAAGGGCAGGAGACGAAGAATTGATCCAGAAGAGCCAATATCTGAGTAAAACGAGCTCCCAAAACAAAAACCAAACCAACAAAAACAACCAGGGGAGTTTCCAGAACTGAGGAGCATGAGTCCCTAGATTTAAAAGATCCGTAAAAGCCCAGAAGCAAGAATGAAAGACCTACATCTGGCTGAGCATGCGAAATACCAGAGCACCGAGGACAAGAGCCAAGGCTCTCGAACTTCACTCACAGGGGTTTGGCGTAAGAATGGCATCGGACCTCCCAACACCAACGGTATTGCTACAAGGCCGTGGGTCCAAATTTGGGGGGAACATTGTTTCAGTGTGGAACTCAATACCAGCCAGACCACTGTTGAAGAAAAAATGACAATGCACACTGGGTTTAGATTTAGAAGGAGTCTCAGATAAATTTTTTTAATTGTGATGAAATACACATAATATAAAATTTACCGTCTTAACCATTTTTAAGCATACAGTGCAGTAGTTCAGTTAAGCACATTCACATTGTTGTGCAACCGATCTCCAGAACTTTAACCTTTTGCAAAACTGAAACTCTGTACTCATTAAAAACAGCTCCCAATTTGCCCCTTCCCAGCCCCTGATAACCATTATTTGATTTTCTGTCTCTATGAATCTGACTACCCGAGGTTCCCCATGTGAGTGGAATTGCAGTTTATTTGTCTTTTTGTGATGGGCTCATTTCACTGATCATGACGTCCTCAAGCGTCTTCAGTGTTATAGTGAATATTGCAATAAGGTGAGTCACACAAATTTTTTGGTTTCCCAGTGCACATAAAAGTTATGTTTACACTATACTGTATTAAGTGCGCAATAACATTATGTCTAAACAATCAATGTACTTTAATACTTTAATTAAAAATACTTTATTGCTAAAAATGCTAATGAACATCTGAGCCTTCAACAAGTCATAATATCTTTTTGCAGGTGGAGGGTCTTACCTTCGTGTGGATGGCTACAGACTAATCAGACTACGGGTGGCTGAAGGTTAGGGTGGCTGTGGCAATTTCTTAAAATAAGACAACAATGAAGTTTGCCAAATCAATTGACTCTTCCTTTCAGGGAAGATTTCTCTGTAGATTTCTCAAACTCCTGGGCTCAAGTGATCCTCCTGCCTCAGCCTCCCAAGTAGCTGGGACTATGGGCACTCGCCACCATGCCTGGCTAATTTTTCTATTTTTAGTAGAGACAGAGTCTCGCTCTTGCTCAGGCTGGTCTTGAACTCCTGAGCTCAAGTGATCCTACCACCTCGGCCTCCCAGAGTGCTAGGATTACAGGTGTGAGCCACCGCACCTGGCCTGCCTGTTAATGTTATTTTGACATGAATCACGAATGTTCTTAATGACATCTAGAATGGTGAATCCTTTCCAGAAGGTTTTCCATTTATTTTGCCCAAATCCATCAGAAGAATCACTATCTATGTCAGCTGTGGTCTTATGACATGTACTTCTTAAGTAATAAAACTTGAAAGTCAAAATTACCCCTTGATCCATGGGCTGCAGAATGGATGTTGTGTTAGCAGGCATGAAAATAACATTAATCTGCTTGTACTTCTCCATCAGAGCTCTTGGGTGACCACGTGCATTGTCAATGAGCAGTACTATTTTGAAAGGATATTTTGAAAGGAATCTTTTTTTCTGAGCAATAGTTCTCAACAGTGGGCTTAAAATATTCAGTCAACCATGCTATAAATAGATGTGCTGTCATTCAGGCTTTGTTCCATTTAGGGAGCATAGGCAGAGTAGATTTAGCATAATTCTTAAGGGCCCTAGGACTTTTGGAATGGAAAATGAGCATTGTATTCAACTTAAAGTCACCAGCTGCATTAGTCTCTAACAAAAGAGTCAGCGTGTCCTTTGAAGCCAGACATTGAGTTCTCTCTGGCTATGAAAGTCCTAGATGGCATCTTCTTCCAATAGAAGCCTGTTTGTCTACACTGAAATCTGTTGTTGAGTGTAGCCACCTCATCAATGTTCTTAGCTAGATGTTCTGTATAACGTGCTGCAGCTTCTACATCAGCACTTGCTGCTGCAAACCTTTATGTTATAGAGGTGGCTTCCTTCCTGAAACCTCATGAACCAACCTCCGCTAGCTTCCAGCTTTCCTTCTGCAGTTTCCTCACCTCTCTCAGCTTTCCTAGAATTGAAGAGAGTCAGGGCCTTGCTCTGGATTAGGCTTTGGCTTGAGGGAGTGTTGTGGCTGGTTTGATCTTCTACCCAGACCACTAAAACTTTCTCCATATCAGCAACAAGTCTGCTTTGCTTTCTTATCATTCGTGTGTTCACTGGAGCAGCACTTTTAATTTCCTTCAAGAACTGGCTGGTCCGAAGGTAGTGAGTTATCTCACTTGATTGTTCACAGTCAGTTACAGATTGAACTCCTTGTTCTACTCTTTCCCCGTTTCTCACTACTGCACTTGACTAGTCTTAAAAAAATAAATAAGTAAATGAAAAAAGGACTTTTCGTTTGGATTTACAGCTCGGCTAGCAGTTTTGTGCGAGAGGCCTAGCTTTCGGCCTGTCTTGGCTTTTGCCTTGTCTTCTTCCCTAGGCTTAACCATTTCTAGCTTTTGCCTTAACGTGGGAGACGGGAAACTCTTCCTTTCACTTGAACATTTAGAGATCACTGTAGGGTTATTAATTGGCCTAATTTCAATCTTGTTGTGTCTCAGGGAATGGGGGGGGCTGGAGAGATGGGGCTGTCACTGGAGCAGTCAGAACACACACATTTATTAAGTTCACCATCTTATGTGGGTGCAGTTCTTTGAACAATGACAATGGTACTGTCAAAGATCACTGATCACAGATCACCATAACAGATGTAATAATGAAAAAGCTTGCAATATGGCAAGAATTACCAAAGTGTGGCACAGAGACATGAAGTGAGCACCTGCTGTTGGAAAAATGTCGTTGATAGACTTGCTCTATGCAGGGCTGCCACAAACCTTCAATTTGTAACAAATGCAGTATCTGCAAAATGAAATGAAGCGCAGTGAAACAAGCTATGCCCGTACCACAGTGTGTTGCTTCCACCTTTTGGCTGTTGTGAACACAGGCATACAAACACCCCTGAGACCCTACTCGCGTTTATTTTTTTCTTTTTTCTATTTTTTAGTAGAGACGGGGTCCAAATAATTTCTTTCTATTTTTAGTAGAGACGGGGTCTCGCTCTTGCTCAGGCTGGTTTCGAACTCCTGACCTTGAGCGATCCTCCCGCCTCGGCCTCCCAGAGTGCTAGGATTACAGGCGTGAGCCACTGCGCCCGGCCTAGACCCTACTTTCAATGCTTTCGGGTATAACATACCCAGAAGTTGAACTACTGGCTCATATGGTAATTCTATTTTTAATATTTTGAGAAAGAGATAACTTTTTATTTACCAGCAGAGCTGGCTGGCAGCTGCCCTAAAACCCAGAAATTACACAGAAGTTTCTGCAGTGACTGCAGAACAGAGCCTGACCCCTGTTACCAGAACTGCCCCACTTCCTTCCCTCTGCAGAGCTGCGATCCCGTCCCTGAGGGCAGCATCTGACACAGTGTGCAGGGGGTGCAGCCCTGCGGGTCCCAGTTTGCCGCAGGGACAGGGGCAAAAGCTCTCTGTGCTCAAACCCACTTCCCCAGGCCCAAGGTCCAAGGTTTCAGGTTGTGTTCCAGCTCTGCTCCTCCCCCACCTTGGGACCTGGCCTGTCCCCAGGCCTGAGCAGCTCCTGGCCGCCCCTCAGCTGCCTCCCCTACCCATCCTGGCCCCTGCAACATGGGTCTTGGGCCCTCCATGTCTTCCCTGTGGCCCTGGGGCTGGACTGTGGGAACTTCTCAGGCCTCCACTTCTCCCCTCCCTCGGCCCACCCCTCCCCACCCCCCTCCTCTCTGCTTCTCACCCCTCCCGCCTCACCTCACCCCCATCTTCCTTCTTCTTCCCACACAGGGGGCAGGGAGGTTGGGGGGAGGTGGGGGGCTGGTGGTGGGAAGGGAAGGGAGAGGGTAAAAGGTCCTTAGTCTGACCCTGGTTCAAGACCAAGAGGAGCTGAAGCTATAATAACTTTCCCACCGCACGGAGCACGATCCAGTCCTTGAGGGTTTGTGACCGGACATCCCGCCTCCTTGAGGATAGACATGTGTTGAGCATCTTTCCCCAAAAGTGACCAGTTTTTCCCTCAGTGAAAATCTGCAAGGGGAGGGAGCAAACTCTCCTAGATGACCCCACAATTGTCTCAGGGGATCGTTGGCAGGGAGCTGTTCAGACTGTTTTGATTAATATAAAAATACTCAAACCATGTTACGGAAAATCTAGAAAACAGATAAAGACAATACATGGTCTTTTGTCACCATATCCCAGGAGCTGCGAGCAGTTCTGTTTTCGTCCAGGGAGTTGTCCTCGATACTTTCTCTGTACTGTGGTCATGATGGTTCACAGTGCCACGAAGCCACTTGGCATGGGTGGGATTTCGCTCTCCCAGGACGAGAGCAACTCCATGACAACTTCAGGGACCCCCAGGCTGGGCATGTGTATGCTCTGGTGGGCACCCTGGGTGCCCAGAGGTAGCGACTCATGACGAACTGCTTTGGGGCTTATGCAAGGGCAGCCACCAAGGCTCCTGCCATTGAGGAAGAGGACATCAGAAGCATCAGGCTGTGGGGACACAGCAGACGCAGAGGTTCAGTTGTGCGTTGGGACCTCCGCACTCGCCCTCGGGAAGGTGGGTGGTCTCCACGTCCCTCCCACACCGGTTTTGACCCCGCTGGCTGCTGGGGTGTTTTCCACCGCTTTGGACGGCTGTGCCACACTGGTGGACGTTTTAGTGGACAGCAGGACACTGTAACAGCCACCACCCAGTGTTGCATCAATGGCAGGCCCTTCACCTCCTCTAAAGGGCGGGTAACACGGGACACAGAGGAAGGCCACCTCTGGCCTTGTAAGTTGCTAAAATACACCAAGTCAAGTGGCATGGATAGGAGTGCGTGGTGCCCAAGCAGCAAGTGAGGGCCCAGCCCCATCCTGTCGCCCTGCTGCAGTGAGCAGCTGCCACCTGCTGCCTGGAGGAGGTCCTGAGCTGTCTACCTCCGGACTCCAAAACCTGGCAGAGACAGGCTCATGAAACCAGGAACTCCGGCTCTCAGCGGTCGCAGGCACCCTCCTCACAGCTGCTAGCTCTCTGGCCTTCACCCCACTGCCCGCCCTGTGGGAAGCCGAGCTTCCCTCTCCGCACCCCACTCAGCTCTTGCGGAGCCAGGGGAGACCCCAGGCTGGTGCTTCTAGCCTGGGGAAGTAGAAAGGGCTCGGGCTGTGGCAACCCACAGGCTGGGTTTGAATATGGTTCCTCCATTTACATGTTGTGCAACCGAAAGAGAGACAGTTTCCCAATAAGAGTCTATTTCCTAAAATAGAAAGCAGGGTGTTGGGAGAAGTAAACAAGATCTTCTCTTGATGGAGGCACAGGCGGCCCTTGATAAATAATAATGTAATGATAGTAGGTATTGAACATTTGGCATGTGCCCATGCCTGTGTTACACTGTCATGTTTACCAACATCCCAGCTCCTGCCAGTCCCCATTGCACAGAGGCCTGAGGCTCAGAGAGGTTAAGAAACTTGCCCAAGGTCACACAGCTAAGAAGTGGTGGAGCCAGGATTTGAGCCCAGGTTTGTTTATCTCCAAAGCCTATCTTTTTTCTTTTCTTTCTTTCTTTCTTTCTTTTTTTTTTTTTTTTTTTGACAAGGTCTCGCACTGTCACCCAAGCTGGGGTGACAGTGGCACTATCAGATCATAGCTCATTGCAGCCTCAAACTCCTGGGCTCAAGGGATCCTCCTGCTTTAGCCTCCTGAGTAGCTGGGACTGCAGGTGCACCTCCATGCCTGGCTAATTTTTTTGTTTTCTTTAATCTTTTGTAGAGAGGAGGTCTCATCGTGGTACCCAGGCTAAAAGCCTCTCCTTTATTCTTCATCCTCTACTGTAGTTCTAGGCAAAACTGGGCAAGCAGAAATCCGGCACGATTACTGGGCTGCTGGAACCCACGGGAAAGAGATAAAGGATCACCGTTTTCTAGTCAGGCATGGTGGTGCACACCTGTAGCTGTAGTCCCAGCTACTCAGGAGGCTGAGGCAGGAGGAGCACTTGAGCCTAGGAGCTCAAGACCAGCCTGGGCAGCACAGCAAGACACCATCTCTAAAAAAATAAAAAAAGCCAGGTGTGGCGGTGCACACCTACAGTTTCTTTTATTTTAAACTATTTAAAACTTTTGTTATTATCTCTGTTCAAAAGACTGCTACTACTTTTATAGTGACAAAAAAACTAAGTAAAGCATTTGGCATAATATCTGTATTATCTCATTTCATCCTCACAATCTGCTGAGAAAAGATTCTTTCCTCTATTTTACAGAGGAGGAAATTGAGGCTCAGAAAATTAAAGTGATTTGCCTAAAGTCATATAAAAAGCAAGAGGAGGAGCTGGGATTTGAACCCACGTTGGTTTGACTCCTGAGGCACCGGGAAATGGAC
>CM052444.1:90454353-90491131 GCA_028533085.1 Varecia variegata | reverse complement strand
GAGTTTGAGGTTGCTGTGAGCTAGGCTGACGCCACAGCACTCACTCTAGCCCGGGCAACAAAGCGAGACTCTGTCTCAAAAAAACAAACAAACAAACAAAAAAAGCAACCAAATCTTACTAATCCACATCAGACACTAATTCTTATTGGCCTTTCTCTACTTAAATCCGTGAAGTACTGTTTCCCAAGGAGCCTCATTTCCTACCTGTGTACCTAGAGAAAGATTCTCCTGCGAGCAGGCTAAATCCGTTGCTCGGCTGTTGACACTGGAGGTTCCTAAGAACTTGGATCATGCTGCTGTCTCAACAATGTGCCCAGAGAACACTACATGTGACGTACCAGGTGACCACAAATGCTGAGGATGCAAGTTCCTCCTACCCAAGCGGAGCAGCAGCTCTATGAAGGCTGGAGCTTGATCCTGCGGAGGAGCAGCCTGCGGGCCTTCCTGCCCCTGCTCAGAAATCACACAGCTCCCACCAGACCACAGACATGCCAAGATGGCGGGGAATCCAGTATCACAGAACAGCTGCTCTGTGCTATTGCAAATGCTGAACTAGCAAGCCCTGTGCTGCCAATCTCTTTTTATGCTTTATATATGCCTAGTGCCTGACCAATGGGTTGACGTGATATGTATCCAATAAACACTGAATTAACAAGCAGTTTTTGGCCAGGTGCAGCGGCTCATCCCTGTAATCCTAGCACTCAAGGAGGTCAAGGTGGGAGGATTGTTTGAGGTCAGGAGTTTGAGACCAGCCTCAGCAAGAGCAAGAACGCATCTCTACTAAAAATAGAAAGAAATTAGCTGGGCATGGTGGCGCATGCCTGTAGTCCAAGCTACTGGGGAGGCTGAGGCACAAGGATTGCCTGAGCCCAGGAGTTTGAGGTTGCTGTGAGCTAGGCTGACGCCATGGCACTCTAGCCCGGGCAACAAAATGAAACTGTTTCAAAAAAAAAAAAAAAAAAACAAAAAACCCACACCAAGCAGTTTTTAATTGCTAAGTCATCATCTGATTCTATTAAAAGAAAAAAGGCTTTCACTACTGCTATTGTTTCACCCATTTGAAGGCACTAACCTGATAACTAGAAAGAGAAGTCCACCACCCATAAAAGCATCCTATCATGCATTCCTAATTCAAATATATATGATTTTACCTGTTTTTAGCCACTGTTCTTTCTTTGAGGAAATAACCAAAAATGGACACACTTGCAAATGAACATACTGGTTGACTGAGTTTTAAGCATCTGCATAGCTCCCCAGATAGAACTACTCTGTATGTATAGAAAATAACAGCCAGATATTGTTCACTGTTAGAAACCAAGAGGGTGGAGCATTCACACAGGTGCAAAATCTCATTTAGAAAACCAGTAAAAGCAGACATAGAGTTCTTTTGCATGTTACACTTCATTAACTTCATAAGTGGTTCTTCCATTCCAAATGTAGCTTACTTTCTGGAGTTGTTAAAAACATCTCTGGGGCCAGGCGTGGTGGCTTGTATCTGTAATCCTAGCACTTTGGGAGGCTTAAGCGGGAAGAGTGGTTTGAGGCCAGGAGTTCGAGACCAGCCTGAGTAACACAGTGAGACCCCCCCCCCCATCTCTACAAAAAATAGAAAAATTGCCCGGGCGAGGTGTCTCATGCCTGTAATCCTAGCACTCTGGGAGGCCGAGGTGGGAGGATTGCTTGAGCTTAGGAGTTTGAGACCAGCCTGAGCAAGAGCGAGGCCCCATCTCTACTAAAAGCAGAAAACAATGAGCCAGGTGTGGTGACATATGCCTGTAGTCCCAGCTACTCTGGAGGCTAAGGCAGGACGATCACTTGAACCCATGAGGTTGAGGTGAGCCACTGCACTCTAGCCTGGGCAACATAATGAGACCCTGTCTCAAAAAGAATTAAAAAAAGAATAGAAAAAAAAAAAAACCACCTCTGGACTAGTTTCCTCTCTCATAAGAAACAGAGCTGATCAAGTTGGCCAAAAAATAGCCAACAGGCTTTTGGAAAGTCTCCTGTTAGGTCAAATGGTAGATATTCAATTCAGTTACATGATCACACACTGCTAAAGATTCAACATAAAGGTCCATTTTATAATCCCTTACAGACTTTATTTTATTCAATCTTCACAATAAACCTATGAGGAAATAACGCTGTTTTCTCTTCACAAATGAGGAAATGGAGGCTCTCAGAGCTCACATGGGCTGCTCCAGATACTAACTAAAAAGAGCCAGGATTCAAATCCAAGGTTCACCACCCCACACTGCCTCAGATGGTAAAGTAGTAATTACACCAGCTTAGAAAGAAAGATGAGAACATTTTCACAAGTAACTGCAATAGAACTGTTTTATTAGACATATAAATGTACATACTTTGTACAAAATTCAGTAATTCTTCTTCTCCTCTGCCCCTGGAGGCCACCACTCCAGAACCTCATGTTCTTATAAACGTGCTGTCACGACAAGCAGGTGAAGGAAAGTGCAATTCTGAAAATAATGCCACATAACCAAAGTGGGAAATAAAAACAAGCAGACGCCAGTGGGTTTCCTGGCTAGTGCTCTACTCACAGGCCTGAGTCCTGCTTATCTTCTTTCAGCAGAAAATGTTTTAGGAATAGAAACTCCCGAGCATTATTTAAGTACTCTCTGGGTAGCATCCTTCTTCCAATTCCTTCTATCCTGATGTTGTAACTAGCTTATTTGTAACTTCTTCAAGAAATTCCACCCTGGATTATATCCCTGTCAGTTGCCCATAGCCCTCTGAGCTTCAAAACAAACAAACAGAACTACAGAAGAGCAGTAAGTTTCAAAAGGATGTCAGCTGAGGCCTTTTACAGATGAAACCTACTTCCTAGAAATCACCTGTCCAAACATATATATGCACAGCTGGAGACAACAGACTGTGAAAATAGGTCCAGCTGGAAAACAGATACCCAATTTAGATCCAGTTATTCTGCATCTGTGGATTTGAAGTGATCATCATCCACGGTAGAATAGATGTGCCCCTCGTTGCTCAGAAAATCCAAAGCTTGCCTAGAAAGAAAGAAAAAAAAAAGTTCATTTTCAAACCAATGCAAAAGGAAACTGCCTTCTGAATATGGCCAAATATGCAAACTTCACTTATCTTCAACTCTTACATTTTAGCTAAGAAGAATTCACAACCATTTTGCTCATAGAAGGCTCGTTCAGGGAGAAATGCCAGTAAAACTGCAAAACCGAGATTATCCATGGAGATAATGGCTATTAGGACTGCCTTGGATCCTTCCTCCAAATTGTATAAAGGAAATAAAATAGGGCCTCACTTAAATACCAGCCTAAGCAGAGCGAGACAAGGATCTGAAGCTATAGTCAAGCTTGCACATAAAATCTCCTAGTATAAATAGCTGTCTTTAAAAGTCCCCCTTTTCCACCCACACACTGAAATCTCCTTGCTCCCTGTCTGAGAAGTAAAGGAAAGGTCTTTCCAGAAACAATACGATACCTTCAAACCCTCCAAGGCCTTCAGGGTCAGTGTCAGTAACATATTTAATAACAGCCACAATGTACAGAGCACCTACAAAGTGACAACGATTCTGTACCCCTTCATCACAGCAACTCTGAGATAAGAATTTTTATCCTTATTTCATAGTTCAGGAAATGGAATTAGACCTGAGCATTTCTTTTCTAGAATATCAGTTGATTTACAGTAGCAAATAACTATCACAAACACCGTAATACTCAGCTTGTTTGGTTAGTCCATTACACTGGAATCAGGAGGCTGCTTGTCTTCGATGGAATCAGGATAAGGGTGCTGGAAGGATGGACTGTTTAATGGCTTCAGGTCCAGATAGCCTAATATACTTATATCCACAGTGGGGCCAGTAACACCAGTGGGATGTACACCTGAGCACCAGGAGCTAAGGACTTCACTCCTCCAAACTAAATCCCATGAGGTATCAGGTCAATTATTGCTTAGAATTATATCCCCCTCTACATAATGGGCCTTAGGATTTGTTGAATGAACAAATGAATGAGTGATGTGATGGGTAATACCATGTCTGCGAGTCCTTTTATATATACATATATTTTTAATTATTAGTTTGTTTTTTTTTTTTTAGAGACAGTCTTACTCTATTGCCCTGGCTAGAGTGCAGTGGTGTCATCATAGCTCATTGCAGACTCCAACTCCTGGGCTCAAATGATTCTCCTGCCTCAGCCTCCCAAGTAGCTGGGACTACAGGCACACGCCACGACAGCCAGCTAATTTTTCTATTTTTAGTAGAGACGGGGTCTCACTCTTGCTCAGGCTCGTCTCAAACTCCTGAGCTCAAGCAATCTTCCCACCTCGGCCTCCCAGAGTGCTAGAATTACAGGCGTGAGCCACCTTGCCTGGCGTCTTTTTATTTTTCCACAGCTGAACAACTTCCTTTCTGTCAATAAGGTTGCAGTTAACCTTTTTACTTTTTAAACTCATTTCTCACCCTGGTACAATTCTGGAGCCCTAGCTCCCAGAAATCAAATACTCACTTGATTGAGGGTACAGACATATGTTTGAGTTGGTTCTGGAGATCATGAAAGTTCAATCCTTCAGGTCTTGGGCAAGCCTTAATCAAATTCAGCACCTGAAGATTCAGATTGAAGATTCAGATCAGAAAGATTTTAGCAACTACTTTGAATCAGCTCCCCCTTGCAAACCTGAGTCCCTTTATAAGAAAGAAGTGAGCCAGGTAGTTAGCCTCAGATCATTAAGGAAGTAATCAAATTTAAGATTGTCTGTTTCACATTTGTGCAGCCACTCAGATGGAGTTTACCTGGTTTTGCGTCACAGTGAGGCCATTTGCTGGCATGAAGCTAGTCCCACCAAAGCTCCCTGCTCCACTCATTCCTGGGTTGCTGATAGGTGCTCTCTCTGCTGGGGACTGAATTAAGAAATAAATCCACATTAGAAAATCCACTGAGTTAAATACAGTCTTTACTATTTCAAATAGCTTGTTAATAAGCAGCTTCTAAGAGACAATTTAAGCAAAGTTTTCCCAATAACAACTGCTTACATTGGAAGGGACAGCTATTACCCAATGAGTATTTCATAGGAAAGTAAAGTAACCCTCTGAAGCACATAATATCAAAAAGAGAGAAAGATACTCCTGGTTCCTCTTCTTTGTGATGTGAGAGGAACCAGAGGAAAGGTAGCGAGGAGAAGAAAATTACCCAGAGGTCTGCTATAATGGTATCAGGCATGCATGGATTATCAACTAGGCAAGAAGTACAAGGAGAGAAAAGGAGATACAGTCCCCATCATCCTCTCTCTTTACTTCTTTTTTTATCACCAAATTTCTTAAAATAGTCACCGTTTTCATTTCCTTTCTCCTTAGTCACCCCTCAGTCCATTACTATTAGGATTCTCCCCAAATACACCTTTGAAACTGTTCTCACCAAAGTCACCAATGACTTTTCAACCAACTATCCAAAAGTCTCTTTCAGCCCTCGTAATACTTGGCCCTCCCAGATGCAGACAATGCTGACCACACTCCTCTTGAAATGTGTTCCTCCTTAGGCTTCTTGACATTATACTCTTCCGGTTCTCAACCTCTCAACTAAACGTTCTCGGTATCCCTCTTCTACCTGTCCACCAAAAGGCTGACAGTGCCCCCAGATTTCATCCCAGACCTCCTCCGAGGCCACAGATCCTCACTGTCGGCCATCTAACTGGATACCTCCACATAAATATTTCAGATGCTTCAAAATAAAATAAAATTCCATACTTTCCTCTTCAAACCTGCTTGCCCTGTTATATTCCATCTCAGTTAGTAAACTCAAACCCAGTCATCTGTGAGTCTCTGTTCACTCACCTTCCACAATCTGTCACACCACAGCTATTACCCCTCAGTGTAGCTCAAGTCGATCCTCACCACCCCTGGTCCCCTGATTGGTTCCTCAGCCTCTAGCCTCTTACACTCCAATCAACCCTCCCATAGCTACAAGTCGTAACCTCCCCTAGTCAAGCCACTCTTCTGCTTAAAAGCTTTCAAGTGGCTCCCTCTGCCTGTGAAAACAATATAAACCTAGATGTTCAAGACCTACCACATCTAGAAGTCAAAGTCAAAATCCATATTTTATTCTTGACCACTCCTTCTCAACACACTTTACTCCCCAGCTGCACTTGGACTTCTTGCCACCCTCAAACAAGCCTTTGATCTGAACGTGTGGTTCCCTGTCTGGAATATTCCTCCCCTTGTCTATCTGGTAAACACTTTTCTCATCCTTCATAATCCAACTTAATTGCCACTGCCTTTGTAAAGCCTTCCCCAAGCCAAGTTAGTCACCTTCCTTCCTGGCTCTTGCAGCATATATGCCCCAGTCCCTATCACGGCACCCAGCACACTGTGTGTCACTTTCCCACACAAGCCCCTTCATCTCTGCATAGTGCCTGGTGGACAGTATGTGCTGTCAGTGTTCCATCTATTGAACTTAGAATGACAGAAGATCAAATATATTGAGTATACACGGCAGATATAAGAGCACTGTGGAAGCTCATTAGGACAAATCTTGTCCAGTCAGGAGATTCATTCATTCAATAAATGTTCATTAAATGTCTGTTTTGAGGTAGTACAAAAAAACCAAAACTCAATCATGGTCCCTTGTTTTCAAGCTAGATGCCTTCACATTGCTTGCTGGTGAAACAGAAGTCTTGTATTTCAAGATCCAGTAATACTGAACTGTATGCTGTTTCTTACCCCAATACCTTTTCTGAAATGACCTCACCTTCCACTTCAGGTGACCCCAGCTCATGTATCTTTTAAGACTTGGTTTAAGCATCACCTCCTCCAGGGGGCCCTTCTCGATGTCCAGGCCAGGACCGGAAATCCTCTCTGTGGCACCCTGCATTTGCCACTATCGCTGCTTTCACTGCGTAAGTCATCTGAACCCCCCACTGCTGAACCCCCCCTCTTTGACAGAAAGGATTATCACCTCATTCACTCCTGAGTATAACTGTCTATACTTACAGTTTCTACTCCCCCTAGCCACCATTCTCACTTTAAAACCATTTTAAATCATATAATATTTGACACATACATGTTATGAAGCATAGTAATAAAATAAACACTTTAAACTTTCTACCCATTCCCATTCTCTTTAACCCACTCCCCCCACACCCTCTACAGAAGCCTCTTTTGAAGATTCTCATTTCCAAATCCAACAGCAGATCTCTTTTAACATCTTACTTGACTTAAGGCAGCACCCTATAATCTATCTCTACTCTCTCCTTGAAATACTCTTTTCAGAATATTCTACAGAATTATATTTCCCGGTTTTCCTCCAGCCTAACTGGCAAATTCTTTGCCTTTCACTGGCTCCTTTTCTGCTTCCAGCCTTCTAAAAGTCAGTGTGTCCCAGAGCTCAGGTCTCTGACCTCTTAACTCCCTAAGCTTTAAAGTATTGCCTATACAACGATGACTCCCCAAAGTTCCGCCTCTACCCCTCACCTCTCTCTTGCTTCCTAGCCTTATATAGTCAATTGTCCACTCCATTCTCCACTTGGTATCTAACTGGTATCTCATACCTGGTAAGTCTAAAACAGAACTCTGGATTTTACCTTCCAAAGAGTCTTTTTTTTTTTTTTGAGACAGAGTCTCGCTTTGTTGCCCGGGCTAGAGTGAGTGCCATGGCGTCAGCCTAGCTCACAGCAACCTCGAACTCCTGGGCTCAAGCAATCCTATTGCCTCAGCCTCCCGAGTAGCTGGGACTACAGGCATGTGCCACCATGCCCGACTAATTTTTTCTATATATATTTTTAGTTGTCCTGCTAATTTCTTCCTATTTTTTTTAGTAGAGACGGGGTCTCTCTCGCTCTTGCTCAGGCTGGTATCGAACTCCTGAGCTCAGACGATCTGCCTATCTTCAAAGAGTCATTTTTGAACTCTTCCTTTTCTTCATATCCTATATCTAATCTACTAAGATCTCCTGTTAGCTCTACGTTCAAAATATGTAGGAATCCCAGCTGGGTGCAATGGCTTATGCCTATAATCCTAGCACTCTGGGAGGCCAAGGCTGGAGGATCGCTTGAGCTCAGCAGTTTGAGACCTGAGCAAGATTGAGACCCCATCTCTACTAAAAATAGAAAAATTAGCCAGGCCTCGTGTGTGTCTGTAGTCCCAGCTACTTAGGAGGCTGAGGCAGGTGGATCGCTTGAGCCCAGGAGGTTGAGGTTGCTGTGAGCCAGGCTGACGCCATAGCAGTCTAGTCTGGGCAACAGAGCATGACTCCCTCTTAAAAAAAATACACATATATATACACACACCAAACACTTCTTATCCCAGATGCTGCTACCATTCTACCATTACCCTGACTCACTTCTGCTGCCATTCCTGATATCTCATAGTCTATTCTCAATACAGCAGTCTGAGTGAGCTTTTCAAAAGGTAAATCAGACCATGTCACTCCTGGTTGAAACCTTGCACAGGTTTAGTACCAATTAGAATAAAGTTGATCCTTACCACAGCCTACAAACCCCCATGCAATTGGGGCATCCTCACCTGTATCCTGAATCCTCACCTACATCCCTTAACCTTTCCCTTGTCATTCGCAGATACTCTGGCCTTCTTGCAAGAGATGCCAAGCTTGCTCCAGCCTCATGGCTCTTGCACTCCCATTCCCTCTAGCTTGGAATGCTCTTCCAGTGAATGAACTGTATCATTCTTGCTCTCTCCATCATTCACTTCTCTATTCTGCTTTATTTCATTTCAAAGCTAAATTCAAATCCAAAGCTTTAGTACATTTTCAAACTACCTAAAATTACACATTTGTTTTCTTGTTTATTGCTTTTTTCTCCCAATAATATAAGTTTGAGGGCAGATGTTTTATCCATCGTGTTCACTGCTGTATTACAAGAATAACCTAGAATAGTGATTGGCACAATAAATATTTTTCAAATAAAGGAATGAATGAGTTTATCTGTGTCCCTGGGGTTCACAAAGTGCCTGGCACTGAGTAGGATGCGACAACGTTCTTAATGCCTTATCGGTTTTCCAGTCTCTACTTCTATAACCAGTCCTCTGCCTTGCCACCTGAATCATCTGAGGACTTCCTAATACTAGAATCAACAAACCCCTTGCATGGTCCTAGATGGATTTGCCAAAGTCAATTCACACAACAGAAAATAATATGGAGAAATTTCAATACAAACCAAGGGAAAAAATAACAGTACATAATTTTTCCCACTCAGACAACAGGAAAGGAGCAAAATGCTGTCCTACTTGGGGTTTTTCTCTAAATACAGACTGACAATTCTGGACCTAAGAGCTCAGTCTATAATTACACATCTACACCTGAAGGCTGTTTCAGGCCTTAGGCATCCAGGACAGTGGGGTCAGAGGAACTCATAATTCTGAGAGAAACATGAGTGCTTCATCTGGAATAAAATACAACAACAGGGCTCATGAAGAAAGTGTTCTGAGACTGAGTGATGCCTTACTTCTGATTCAACCTTCAAAAGGTCAAGGAAATCAAAAGCAGTATACGTTCTTCCAGAGAAGAGAAAAAGCTAGAAGAGTGAAGCTGCTCACCTGGCTGTTAGATTTGCTCAGTATCATGTGTGCATTGACTACTTCCAGAATATGTGTGGTAAACTCATTCATATCCTCCAGGGGCATGATCTTAAAGGCTACCAGGCTCTTTTTGTTCTATTAAAATGAAGAGAAAAATATGAATAAAATATGAGCATATTCACATCAATTTCAGGTCAAACATTGGGGCTCTTTTCTCAGTTATAACATTTTGCCAATATGAGAAAAATGTGTTATATACTTAAAATTTTTAACTCAGGGGTAATCCAAATACAGTCCATAATGAGGGGAGAAAATAAAACTAGGTCAGTTGTTCACGACTTTCCCAAGGTTATACAACTGAGCACAGTCTGTTCTCCTGACTCTGAATCCAGTATTCTTCCTTCTCCACCTAATGGACGCCCCAGCTGGCAATTACAGAAGTAGATTCTGTTCTTTCTCTACCATTCTGTTAGTTTTACATTAAGGTAAAATCCGGTTATTTCCTTTTGAAGAACAAAATAATGAAATAACTAAAATTTCCATTAAACATGGAAACTTAAGTATCAAGCATCCTAAACCCAGATATGAATCCAGAAATTGCTTCAGGCAAATTCATTTTAACTGCTATTTTATGCTGACTTTACCTGAAAAGATCTCAGGTGGCCTGCCACTTTCACGTATGTTTCTGGAGGAACCACAGTGTTTTCACCGCCAGTGTCCTAACAGATAAAATACAAACATCTCAGCAAGGTTTTAATGATGCTGGTGAAAGCCTCTTTAAAATTTCTAGGCCAGGCACTGTGGCTCACACCCGTAATCCCAACATTTTGGGAGGCCAAGGCAGGAGGATCACTTAGGCTAGGAGTTTAAGACTAGCCTGGGCAATATAGCAAGACCCATCTCTACAAAAAAATAAATTAGTTGAGGAAGAAAGATCGCTTGAGTCCAGGAGTTTGAGGCTGCAGTGAGCTATGGTTGTGCCACTGCACTCCAGCCTGTGTAGACAGAGCAAGACTCTGTCTCTTAGAAAAATTTTTTCTAAATTAGGTATAGAAAGGGCAAGTTATAAAGTAGAAGAGCTAAAGGATCCTAACATGGCATTAACTAGTCTGCCCTGCCTTTTAGAACTTACTCCCTGGTAAAATCAGGAATTAAATAAAAATATCTCTAAAGGTAATTCCTAGTTCCAAAGTTGAAAGTCAAACATCCCAAAAAAGCAGTCATGATATTCTCAATTCATTGCTCTTAGGTACACAATTTTCTGGAGGATATACTTATTGGCAAAGCAATTCTACTTTGAGAAAGTTAAGGAAATTAAGAACTTGCACTGAGATTTAGATTTATCATAGCATAGTCTAGAATGCTAAAAATTTTAAAACAACCTAAGTATCGAACATAAAGTAAACATTTCTATTATATAATAGGATACTCCACACTGTTGCAAATGATTAACACAGAATTCTGTTTATTGTCTGGGAAAATCAGTCGTAACATATAGAAAAAAGCTGATTTTCCATGTGGGAAAAATACACACCAAACTGTTTATAATGGTTCACTGTGACAATTACAAATGATTTTAATATTTCATTTTGAGTTTTCTAGAATATAACACAATATTTATCAGAAAAAAATTAGCTGATTTTAAAGTGCTTTTCTGATTATATAAAATTCATGACTTTAGAAAACTAGAAAATAATGTATTTAAAAATAAAAAACATTGCAAGTTCTATCACCTGGAGATCAACTTTTTTTTTGCACTTCATTCCATCTATTATATGTAGCTGAATCTATACCACAGATAAAACTCTGTATTCTCACATCATTTTATTTTAATTTTTTTATTTTTTTTTTTGAGACAGAGTCTCACTCTGTTGCCTGGGCTAGAGTGCCGTGGCATCAGCCTACCTCACAGCAACCTCAAACTCCTGGGCTCAAGCAATCCTTCTGCCTCAGCCTCCCGAGTAGTTGGGACTACAGGCATGTGCCACCATGCCCAGCTAATTTTTTTTCTCTATATATTTTTAGTTGTCCAGATACTTTCTGTCTTTTTTTTTAGTAAAGACAGGGTCTCACTCTTGCTCAGGCTGGTCTCAAACTCCTGACCTTGAGCGATCCTCCTGCCTCGGCCTCCCAGAGTGTTAGGATTACAGGCGTGAGCCACTGCACTCGGCCTTCAGGTGATTTATAAAATGTTTTAAAAGTAAGCATAATGTATGTTGTATGACCATGTAGTATTAGGTATCTGTAGTATATACCTTCCCTCTTGATGGCAAGGACTGTTTTTTTTTTTTTATTCTTGGTCTACCTGGAACCAAACACAATCTGGTTCAGAACTGGTACTCCAGTAACTGTTCAATGAATTACTCTCTATTTTTCTGGGAAGCAAAAAATAAAAAGTACTTAACTACCAAGTTATCTCTCCACAGATGACTTGAGGTTTTCTGTTTTTTTCTTTCTGAGTTAAGTGAAACAGGAGTGAAGAAGGAATAAAGGAAATCTGTAACTGGTTGTGATCAATTAGTTGTAAACACCACTGCACTTGGACCAGCAAACTTGTGGTTTTTGAAGCGAAAACAATAAAGTGTTTATGAGCCAAATTTTCTATAATGAATTTTCTTGCTTGTTTTTAAGACAAGGTCTTGCTCTATTGCCTGGGATAGAGTACAATGGTGTCATCATAGCTCACTGCATCTTCACATTCCTGGCCTCAAATAATCCTCCTGCCTCAGCCTCCCCAGTAGCTGGGACTACAGGTGCATGCCACCACGCTCAGCTAATTTTTCTATTTTTTTGTACGGATGGGGTCTTACTATGTTGCCCAGGCTGGTATTGAACTCCTGGCCTCAAGCCATCTTCCTGCCTCAGTCCCAAGGTGCTAGGATTAAAGCATGAGCCACCGTGCCCAGTAGAATGTATTTTTAAAACAACAAAAAAACAAACAAACAAAAAAACAAGAGACCTTCTCCCCAATTAAACAATAAAAAGGGCTGGGTGCGGTGGCTCATGCCTGTAATCCTGTAACTCTGGGAGGCCGAGGTGGGAGGATCGCTCGAGGTCAGGAGTTCGAGACCAGCTCTGAGCAAGAGCAAGACCCCCATCTCTACTAAAAATAGAAAGAAATGATCTGGACAGCTAAAATTATATATATAGAAAAAAAATTAGCCGGGCATGGTGGCGCATGCCTGTAGTCCCAGCAACTCGGGAGGCTGAGGCAGAAGGATTGCTTGAGCCCAGGAGTTTGAGGTTGCTGTGAGCTTGACGCCATGGCACTCTAGCCCAGGCAACAGAGCGAGACTCTGTCTCAAAAAAAAAAACAAAAACCAAACAATAAAAAGGATAGAAAGCATGTATTCTGGTGGGTGCAGTGGCTCACGCCTGTAATCCTAGCACTTTGGGAGGCTGAGGCAGGAGGATTGCTTGAGCTTAAGAGTTCGAGACCAGCCTGAGCAAGAGCAAGACCCTGTCTCTAATAAAAATAGAAAAAATTAGCTGGGTGTCGTGGCACATGCCTATAGTGCCAGCTACTTGAGAGGCTGAGGGAGGAGGATTGATTGAGCCCAGGAGTTTGAGGTTATAGTGAGCTAAGATGACGCCACTGCACTCCACCTGGGGTGACAGAGTGAGAATGTCTCAAAGAACAACAACATAAAAAGCATGTATTATCCTTCTATTTTTTTCTATGTTTACACAGATACTCATAAATATACTGTTTTGTAAAAACTAAGTGAAATCCTGCATACTACCTTATAACATGGTCTTTTCTTCTCAACAACTTATGGTAAACACTTCCTTGTGACAATATATACATTTCCACATTATTTGCAGTATTTTATAAATATACCATGGTTTACTTAATAATCCCCCATCACTAACATTTTGAGATTGTTTTTAATTTTTCATTATTATAAATAGGGTCATGGTCAATATTCTTATAACTGAATCTTTGCACGTCTTTAATTATTTCCTTAACGTAAACCCCTAACAATGGAGTTACTAGGTCAACATTTTTATGATTGATGATTTTGATACAAGTTGATTTTTTTTCTTTCTTTCTTTTTTTTAGGCACTTCAGGATTCAAGTAATACAAGCTGATTTTTGAGAAAGGTTATACTGATTTATACTCATACTATCAGGATAGGATCGTATCCATCTCCTTAAACACTGACAAATCACTCAACAAATATTTATTAAGTGCCTACTACTAAGTTCTAGAAGTACTGTGCTAACTGTTGCTCTCACTAGAAGTGGAGTTTGCCATTCTTTTCTTTGCAAACTTAAGCTAAAAATGGTATCTCAGTGTTTATTAAACCTGCTTTAGTTATTGTTGCTGCAATTTGTAATGTTTTCTATGAATTATCTGTGCATTTTCTGTGTCCATTTTTCTAAGGTGCAGTGCTTTTGCTTTGTAAGGGTTTTTTATTAATTAAAATTTTAAATGTTTGTAATATGTTGCAAATATTTTTCTCATTCATTTAAACAATATTTATTCAAGGACTACTATGTGACTGGCACTGTAAGTTGGGAAGTTCAGAAGGTTTTTAAAGTTTTAAGTAACCAAATTTATTAAGCTTTCATTTTAGGGTTTCTGCCTTTGATGTCTTGATTATACATTATTTTTATAAGAAAAAAGACTTTAATAAAAAACATCTCCAAAGTCCCAAAGTAACCCTATCATGATTCAAAAACAGTCACTTACATCTGTGTCAACCCACTGGCGAACATCCATGGGTGCAGCTGTCATGTCATCTATTTTATAAACAATGTTGGTTGGAGCCTTCTCTGCATGTCTAATTATCCCCACGATAATGACCTAGGTTAGAAAAAAAAAAGTTCAGTTTTCCTGGAAACCAAAGCAACATTTATGTATTTTTAAATGAAGTAAGCCTTATTTCATTCTTCATATGATTTAGTGACTCTTCCACAAATTCTTTTACATACCTGAGAAATCTCAACATTCCCAATTTTGAACGTGTCATCAATCACGGTGGCGGAAAGCAGCTGAGATATAGTACAGGGCACAATGTGCTGGGTTCGGGTTCTCTGAAAAGAAAAAGTATGCAAAAATCCAATTAAGGAAGTAATAACTACCACTCATTTAACACTTGCCATGTGCCAAATACTTTAAATATATTAGAACATTGAATTTTCAAAACAAACCTCATTATCCTTGCTTCAGAGATGAAAACCAAGGTCATATAGCTAACAAATACCAAACTTTTACAATTCAAACCCAGGTTTGTCTCACTTCAAGTTTGTGTTCCACTAAGAATTCACCAAAATAAGTAGGCTAGAGGGGGACAGTATAGGGAAGAATGATCTACTGCTGGAACAGACCTATAAGAGGAAACCCCAGTATTAGGGACAAGGCAGGCTTCGCTATTCGGGTCACTGACAAGATGAGATGATATTGGCAAAACGTTTGAGAAATGGCCAGTGGAGACAGGACTCTGGAATTGCTGTAATGAAGACACTGACAATCACATCCTAAAGCAGCCAGACAACAGTATAGTCTTATTTCTGTCTACCACTGGCAAGGGATAGTATGGGTGACATAAAGATGAGTAAGATGGGATAAGATTTGCCTTCAAATACACTCCGAAGGAAGGTACAAATGTAAACAACAAACCTGATCTTGATACACTATTGAATGAAATGTAATGTACTATGTGGGATCTCAGAAAAAATTAATTGGTAATTTCACACAGGAAATCTTTGGGCTGGACTTTGCAGCGTGAGAATTTCAATAGTGAAAAAATAGCAGGAAATGAATGGGCATTATAGGCTGAGGGCAAATATGTACTCCCACAGTCTCATAGAGGGAATATGTACAAGGTAGAAATGGCATGGCAGATTAGAGTTCTTTCTATCAGAAATCAACAGGACATGACCTGTTCTACATGTTAAGATATAGAATACAGTATATTGTTGGCCTTCGTGGATTTAGTAGTTGCAACTCTGACCCAAAGATCCATGACACTGACAATATTTCACTTTGCATAATTTTGAATGGTTAGTATTGCCAGGAAGGTATAAAGAAAGCTCAGCCAACCACTACCACACATGCCATGAAAGGTAGCAGCTGAGCTTGAGGGTTAAGCTCTACCCACAGGAG
This sequence comes from Varecia variegata, assembly GCA_028533085.1. Classification (NCBI taxonomy): domain Eukaryota; kingdom Metazoa; phylum Chordata; class Mammalia; order Primates; family Lemuridae; genus Varecia; species Varecia variegata. Next base: position 90,475,507 of record CM052444.1, on the reverse strand, counting down.
AATGCGTTCTTGGTCATGTTTCTCAACATTTATACCTTGGTTTCCTAATCTGCAAAACTAAGAATGATAAAATCATTATGAAAATTAACTGTATGGTAATAAGAATACTACCAGGCACATAGTAAACACTCAGTAGTAAATGTTAGTAATTAATATGTTAGCTATTGTTCCTCATTCTTTATATATGCAACAGCTTTTAATAAGGATGTGAATGGATCAACTATGCATTTCAATTTTACTTTCTAGTTTTTATAGGTGAGGTTACATGCTATATTAATATTTATAGATTTAAAATTTGCAGAGATCCCAAGTTTTACCTCTCACAAATTACTATTATTTTATGTTTTCACCTATTATAGCTGAGATTTTCATTGTATCTTCAGCATAAGAAAACTAAGAACCAGTAAGGTAAAGTGGCAAGAGCATGGGCTTTGGAGCCTGCCAATACTATAGACTTGTGCTCAAATCCCAGCTCCACAGCCCTGGACATGCCACTACATTTTCTGGAAAATGAGAATATCTAGCTTTCAAGTTGTAAATGAAACACATAATGTACATAAAGCGCTAATACCATTCTCTGCATGTAGTAGATATTAAATAAATATTATTCCTCCGGTAAAAAAGTTACATATGGGTAATGAAGTGTCAACAATGCCCTTAAATTCACCTCAAATCAGCTATTTCTTATTTTTTATTGAGCACATATTATATGCCAGGAAATGATCACAAGGAGTTTCTAGTTTGTTCCAAAGAGGTTCAGGGAGTGTGCCAGCACAAGTATGTTTAGTAATGAAAAAATTATTTTCATAGCTGACTATGAACCACAGGCTACTCTGACAATACTATATGAAACCATCATTTTTATAGGTAAAAAATGGTCAATATTTGAAATTTCACATGGCTCTTGAAATTTCACATGGCTCAACCAAATATAACAAATGTATAATCAATAGTAAACATTTTAGATAGTGCTTATTTAATTTACTGCAGAAAAGACTAGATTTAAAAACAGAAAGACCTGGGTTTGAGTCTCCAGTTTATAACCATCATCTTTCTCTAAAAGGCTATCTTAATACACAACCCAGGCTAGGGATTCTGAGATAAAAATTCCAACAACCAGAATGGAGAAAAACAGTCAAACTTGGGGAAAAAAGATGAAAACCAATAATCTGTTTTCTCCTTTACAACCTTAAGAAAAACAAAGTTAAAGAACTGACGTTCCCTCTGGTTTTCCAGGAAAAAGAAAACTATAATAGAGAGAAACAGCTGCTCAGTAGATTTTGTATTTGTTCTACATCATGTGTGCACTGGGTGGTTCCAGTCACTTACCATGTAAGCTTAAGCATACAAAGCCTGTGTTCTTAGTATACCTGAGCCTCTGACACTTTACAGGATTATATTTAATAATTGATATGAATAATATAAAGCAAAGCCCAAATGTATAGGAATTAGCAATGACTTTTTCTCACCAATACAAAACCCCTGAATAAATTTTCACCCATGAATAAACTTATCAACCTATATATAAAACATATATCCTGCTCATACTGAATCTTTTTTTCTTTTTTTGAGACAGAGTCTCACTCTGTTGCCCGGGCTAGAGTGCCGTGGCATCAGTGTAGCTCACAGCAACCCCAAACTCCTGGGCTCAAGCAATACTCCTGCCTCAGCCCCTCAAGTAGCCAGGACTACAGGCATGCACCACCATGCCCTGCTATTTTTTTCTCTCTCTATATATATTTTGCATGTCCAGCTAATTTCTTTCCATTTTTTTTTTTTTTTTTAGTAGAGACGGGGTCTCACTCTGGCTCAGGCTGGTCTCGAACTCCTGAGCTGAAACGATCCGCCTGCCTCAGCCTTCATACTGAATCTTAACACCACATCTGAGTGACAAGTAAAGAGAAGCCAAATTAAACCTCTATTTATGGGATGAAATCAACAGCCAACTCATTTCTGAAACAGCGAATAATAAACATTTAGACAGCTTCCTAGAGATCACTTTCCTACGCATTACCTTATTATCAATTCACAGAACCACTGTGTGATATGAGCAGGACTAGTGCCATTATTAGATGAGAAAAAAAAAGGGTCACAAGTTTCAAGGTGCTTCAATAAAGTTACAACACCATTTAAAAAGCAAAACTGGCCCAATTCGGTGGCTCAGGCCTATAATCCCAGCACTCTGAGAAGCCATGGTGGGATGATCGCTTTAGCCCTGGAGTACATAACAAGACTCCGTCTCTAAAAAAAGTTTAAAAATTAGCCAGGCGTGGTGGTGAGTACCTGTAGTCTCATCTATTCGGGAAACTGAGGAAGAAGGATCACTTGAGCCCAGGAGTTTGAGGTTGCAGTGAGCTATGATGACGCCACTGCACTCTAGCCTGGGCAGCAAAGTGAGACACTGTCTCAAAAAAAAAAGAAAAGCAAAACTCATTCTGAAGTCTACGTATTCTGGCTCCAAAGCCAGTGTTCTTTGTATACAATATTAAGTCTCACAACAACCTCGTAAGGTATGTATTAATCCCATTTAACAGGTGCAAAACTGACTCCTAAGCAGAGTAAGAAAAGTGTCCAATGACACCCTGCAAGTAAAGTGCCAGAGCAACGGCAGAACATAGATCTACTTGATTCCTAAGACCACACTCTTTCCACTGCCTTCCGTCGCCTCACTACATTTAATTAAAAAACTACTCTGCATGCATAAAGAATGTAAAATAGGCTATTAATACAAGTTCAGAGTTTTTCCACAAGACTGATTCATTAGCTATACTGATGAATTTCAAAATAAAGCTAAGGGGGGAAAAAAAAAAGCCAAGGAAACAGTGGATGCAGAATAAGAGAGGATTTCATTTTTAAAACTTACAGCACATAATCACCAGAAACGCGAATAATAATCGGTAATTATCCCATCCGTTCGTGTTTTAACACCCTTCTTTCGCAGCATAAATTTTCTCTCAAATATGAGTTAGGGGCTTCAGGGCAGGATAAAATAAAAAGAAATACCACTTCAACCTACTGATTTCTTTTCTGCCTGAGAAGGTGTCGGCGATCCAAAGCCTCCCGGGGACTGTGTGTAGCCGCCGGCTCCCCCATACGTGGAGCTGCCGTAGCTATCAAATCCACCACCTGGTTTTGAACAACGGTATTAGTACCTGTGCGGCTTCCCACGCCTCTGAAAAATTTGGTCTTTGAAATCCAAAATTCCCTGAGATTTCATCCCTCCCAAAACTCCCCTAACCGCCCCCTATCTTCCCCGCCACTTTCCCCGACCCTCAAACTACCCCAGCTCCAGCTCCCGCCCCTCCCCCTCCCGCCACCCCCCGCCTCTCGGACCCGAGGCTCGCCCCCTTGCTCAATCTTCCCGCGATTCCCCTTCTCCGCCACCCCCCACGCCCATCATTACTATTCCACATCTTGGTCGCGACGCCCTCGGGAAAGACGCCTAGAAAGTTCCGGTCTGGGGGGTGCTCAGAACACCTCAGAATCCCGTTGCTGCTGCACCGCTCTATGTACTTTTCTCTGGCGCCACAAACTCCTTCCCGCGAATGACGGAGCCAGTCAGCGTCCAGGGCACTTCTCGCTTCAGCCAATCAATGCTCACGAATCCTATGCTTGTTCCCGTCTTCTCTGGCCATGCTCCTGAAAACGCACATTCTACTCCTAGTGAGGCCGGAAAGCCTCAGCGGCCATCTTTACTAAGGGCAAAATCCTCCGCGCAAGCGGAAGGAAGGAGCTAGAGATGTTGACAGGGCGGTATCTCAAGAAAACAACCAATCAATACAGTACTTCCTCATCTCAGGACGTGTAATCCCACCCTCGTCAAGAGATTGACTGCCTGCGTCACTTCCTTTGTTTGGTGTCCTTCTGTTCCCGCCAAACTATCACCAATCAGACGACGCCTTAATCTGCCGCGCTGTAGTAGGAGTCCTGCTTGTGTGTCCCAGATCCGCTGTCGCGCGGCATTTGCGCAGTTCAAGGACTTGGAGTGCTAACCTCACAGCACCTCATGGAGTTGCTCGTTCTTTTCCATAAAGAGCCAGATTCTCTTCTTGTAATGCTACCCACTGGTCCTGATTCTCCCCTTCTTACGCGTGACAGCTTTTTAAAAGATCTGAGGATGGCAAGGCCCCCTGCCTTCTCTCATCCCACTCTAATCCAGGCTCAGCATCCCCAGTGGTTTCAAATGCTTTTCATAATTCATATAAAGTGCTTATCTGTGCCCCTCCCATAGGGAGTGGAAGACGTCTCTCAGTTCCTTGCTAAATGCTACTAGACTGTTAGAATTTTTTTTTCATTTTTTTATTTAAAAAAATTTACTGATGCCTCCTTTGTTCCAGGTCCTGTGCTGGCCATTGGGATTCAATGGTAAATAAGATAGACATGGCCCTTGGGCTCCTGGACTGTTTTATTTTCTTTTTCTAAAACTTCAGGAACTGTCTTAAGCATTTTACATTTATTAACTTAATCTTGTGAGGTATGTAGGTATTATTGTTGTCCCCACTCTACAGATGAAGCAATTGAGGCACAGAGAGGCTAATTTGTTGGATTCTGCATTCAAACCCAGGAAGTCTGATTCCATAACCAGTGTAGTTATCATACCTTATAGAACATACTAGAACTGTGTTAGAAACTCAAATAACAACTGAGATAAGGAAACTATAAGTGTGGTGAGCTGGATAACAGAGAGGGGCTTTGTAAAAAATTTACTGTTTTCTCTATAGTAAGAAAATGAACCACACAAGCACAATGATCAATAGTAATGTGGGCCCAGTATAAGTGAACCAAACTGGGTTCTTTGCCCACACACAATGGAAAGCCAAACACTGAAACCCTGGGGTTTTGCAGCTACAAAGGTTTATTGTCAGGTGACCAAAACAAGGAGACTCAAAATCTGTATCCTGCAGCGGAAGGGGGTGGTGGTGGTAGAGGGGTAGAGGGTTGGTACAGGTTTTATAGTCAGAGGGTAAGGAGGCGTGATCTGATTGGATCCGGGATATGATTCATAATTCAATCCCCGCTCCTGGGTCCAAGAATTTAGGTTCCACCGGTGGTTGCATGCTCAGGTAATATGACCTTCAACCTAGGGGTCCATGGCAAATGGAAAACAGCTCACAACTTTGTTGCATAAAAGTTGAACCAGATTGGTCTGATATGGTTACACCAGTGTTGCCAGGTCATCTAAGTGTTTTTAGCAGATGCCAAAAATCTTGATTTTTTATGTAAAAATTTCTGAATTGTAAGTATTTGTAAGTAAATTAAAAAAATTTAAAAACACTATGTCAACCAAACAAAACATATCTGAGCTACATGTTACTTGTGTGCCATGTCTTTCCCATAAAAATTCTGTTATTCTGTAAGCCTCCAGATCACTGAAAAATAAATAAGATACAGCTAAGGACAAAAGGCTAAGGCACACCAGATGACATATATTAAGCCTAAGGTAATTAAAACATACATAGTCTGACAACTAATAGCATATTTATGATATGTAGGATAAAATGTTTGAAATTAAGACTAGGCTGGGCACGGTGGTTCAAGCCTGTAATCCTAGCACCCTGGGAGGCTGAGGTGGGAGGATTGCTTGAGGTCAGAAGTTTGAGACCAGCCTGAGCAACAGTGAGACCCTATCTCTATTAAAAGTAGAAAAAATAAGCTGGGCATGGCGGCGCATGCCTGTAGTCCTAGCTACTTGGTAGGCTGAGACAGGAGGATCCCTTGAGCCTAGGAGTTTGAGGTTGCTGTGAGTTAGACTGACTCTAGCCTGGGCAACAGAACAAGACTCTGTCTCAAAAAAAATAAATTAATTAAAAATATAAGGTCGGGCGCAGTGGCTCACACCTGTAATCCTAGCACTCTGGGAGGCCGAGGCGGGTGGATCGTTTGAGCTCAGGAGTTTGAGACCAGCCTGAGAAAGAGCGAGACCCCTGTCTCTACTAAAAAAATAGAAAGAAATTATATGGACAGCTAAAAATATATATATAGAAAAAATTAGCCGGGCATGGTGGCGCATGCCTGTAGTCCCAGCTACTGGGAGGCTGAGGCAGTAGGATCGCTTAAGCCCAGGAGTTTGAGGTTGCTGTGAGCTAGGCTGACGCCACGGCACTCACTCTAGCCCGGGCAACAGAGTGAGACTCTGTCTCAAAAAAAAAAAAAAAATATATATATATATATATTCTACATAAAAACTGGCCATAAAGTAATGATCTGACCTACTTTGTTTTAGTTTAGAACCCCATTCCAGAAAGGGCCCTGCCCCACACCCAGAAGGAAGGAATGCATGCTCAGAGTGGCCAAAGACAGCCTAGACAGAAAGGCCTTGTGGATTCCCCACCACTCAGCCTGCTGGCATTAGATCACATCATTTTTATCCAATCATATTTCTACATAGCTGTCCAGACTTTGTTGACCCTGAGCATAAAAATGGACAATTTCCCCTGCATCTTTGAGTGTTTATTCTGAAGGTTCCCAGGTATAAGTTTGTAATTTTTTCTCCTATTAAGTAATCTGCCTCATATCAGTAAATTTTCAGCAATCCTTTATGGGAACAATGGCCTTTACTGCCTATATTTTGGCTAAACTTTGGGGGCCAGGGACACTTTGATCCCTACAATATCAATAGATGTTGTTTTGGGATATGGCGTTTTAGAAGTATTAATATCTAATTAGTTAACACCTTTTAAACAGGATATTCTAAAATGTCTACTATATTTTTTGAAACTTGGAAATGTTACATCGTTTAAAATAACAAATCTTATTAAAATACTTATGTTTGTTTTCTTGGTAGGACTTATGAATTTAAAAGCAGTAATTAAGACTATATTTTAGAGGCCAGGCATGGTGGCTCACACCTGTAATCCTAGCACTCTGGGAGGCTACGGTGGGAGGATTGCTTGAGCTCAGGAGTTTGAGACCAGCATGAGCAAGAGTGAGACCCCGTCTCTACCAAAAATAGAAAAAATTAGCTGTGTGTGGTGGTGTGTGCCTGTAGTCCCAGCTACTTGGGAGACTGAGGCAGGATGGCTTGAGCCCAGGAGTGGGAGGTTGCAGTGAGCTATGATCATGTCACTGCACTCTCTCTACCAGGGGCAACAGAGCAAGACATTGTCTCAAAGAAAAAAAAAATTTAAAAAAATCCCAAAAACCTCTTTAAACTATTTCACAGAGTTTGGCTTCTTTTCTGTTGATGACACCTCCCTCTTAAGGGGCTGCCCTGGGTGTCCACCATCTCCCTGGGGTGTGATGGCTGGCGTGAGTGAAGGGATGACTCAGTTTGGGCTCCATTTAGCATTGTGTTTGAGCACTCCAACTAGTAGTTGTTCCTTTCTTGGCAAAGTTTAGCCATTTTTAGGTTTGTTTGTTCTGCCGGGGAGAGGGGGTACAGGAAGTGAACGATATTTGCCTCTTAGTTGTTAGGTCTGGAGCTGAGAGAGACACACATGAAGCTTCATGTGTAGCAAAATGCTGTTTATTTTGAGCATCTGGATGCAGATGGGTGGAGGCCAAAAAAGGTGTCCACGAGAGAAAAGGGGAGAGCCTTGGGTTTTACAGAGGGTTTTTCTGGGGGAGTAAATAAATTCTTTTCAAACAACCGGGAGGGATAAGGAAAGTAAATTCCCCTCTTGCATTCCATTCCTTTATCTCCGTAGGGGGTCTGGCAAAGGCTTTGTGCCTAATACACCCCTAGGAAGGGGAGAGCAGTGGGTTTTATAGGAGATTTGGATGGAAGTTTGGGGAGGGTGAATTCTTTAAGCCTAACATTAGTGTCTGAGGTTGGGTAAGTTTCCTGGAGATTGCATTTGCTGGCTGCAACTACAAAGCTATATCAGGAGCTGGCAAGACAGGCTCAGCTTCTATTACATAAGGGTGCAGAGACCTGCCTTCTACACCGGGGCCTCTCCTCGGCCTCCCCAACTCACACTCTGCTGGGCAAGGAGGAAGAGCCAGAGGAGGCAGTCACCTTGGATGACTTGGAACACTGATAATAGGACAGGAATTTCTGCTCAGGCACTTGGCCACAGACAACTGTAACAGAGGAAATGGCCTGGAAAAAAAAAAACAGCAAAAATGTTTTCTGTCTCTTTAAAACATGCCCCACTCTTTTTGGAGAATTCAAACCTACATCCCAGTCTCCGGCCAGTGGTTGGGAGGGGCGGAGGAATGTCCTTTGTTTTTTGTGCTACAGGAGGTGGCGCAGTGGAACTGTCTGGGCAGAGGTCTGGGTCTGGCCAGGCGGAGGTCTGGGCGGAGGTCAAAGGGCAGAGGTCTGGGCAGAGGTCACAAGAGGTGGGACGCATCAGAATCCTTAATTGTAGTTATACAGCAATTGCCTCAAGCTAAATGGCCTCCTTTTAAAGACTTTGTACTTTTGCTTAGGATTACTTGGGAAGCCCGCAGTGTGGACAACCCATAGCTCCTGGAGACGCCCTGGCTGCAGCGAGGTGATCCCTGAGGATGCGGCTGCTCACGTGGCTGATGTTCCTGGCCTGCTGGGGAGTCGCCAGGGCTGAACCAGGTACAGGGACGCCTGCTATGCCTGTGTTTTGTACTATGAACTTGGGATCGGGGCTGCTGGAAGCTGCTCACAGGAAGCTGAAGTGCTGCTAAAAATAGCAAGCACAGAGCCAGGGTAGGGGGCAGGGTGGCGAGAGTGAGTGGGCAGTGGGGGGTGTTGTTTGAGCCTAAAGATTTTAAGTTGAGGTGACAGCTGGCTAGGGCAGGGACACTGACTTTACTAAGAGGTCTGGTTGCATTAGCAGACGTAGGAGGTGGCAGGTTGAGGGCCTTCTCTGTACTTTGCTTTATTCTAGGATCCAGGGATGTGGCAGAGAAGAAAATAAAGTCCCAGTCCTCATGAAGCCACCTTTACCTGGGGAGAAACAAATGAAAAAACACATAAACCAGTAAAATACACAGCATGGGGATGGCAAGTGTTACGGAGAAGCATAAAGCAGAATAGCGAGGTGGAGACGTGGGAAGGGTACTCACAGGCGACAGAGAAGAGCTGTTCAGTCCAGTGACATTTGAGTAGAGCCCCGAGGCAGCCAGGGGATTGCCCACATGGACGTTCAGGAGGAGAAGTTCCAGGAAGAGGGGACAGAAAGTGCAGGGACCCAGAGGGGGACACGCAAGTGACATGTGTGGCTGCAGCAGAGTGGGCAGGGGTCAGGAGGGGAGATGAGGTCGGGGTGGCAGGGGTGGGCCTGGCACCAGCTCACAGGTAACCTCGAGGACCATTTTAAAGACGCAGGCTTTTACTCAGCCTCAGATGGAACATCATTAGAGGGTTCTGGGCACAGGTGTAGTGTGACCTGACTTGTGTATGTTTAAAATGACTCTCGGGCTGTCATGTTGGGAAGAGACGGAACTGGGTGAAGGCAGGGTGACCAGCTCGTCCCAGTTTGCCCAAGACTTCTGTCGTTTTAGCACTTAAAGTCCAGTGCCCTTGGTGCTCCCTTGGTCCCGGGCAAACTGGGCCAGTGGGTCACCCTCGAGAAGCAGACGCAGCTAGACCATTGAGGAAGCTCTTGCCATAATCCGGTAAGAGGATGGAAGTGGGGACAGGGTGGTAGGCGTAGGGGGCAGGAAATGGCCTGATTCTGGACAAGATTTGCTGACAGATGGTGGGTGTGAGAGAAGGAAGACTCAAGGGTGACGCCAAGGTTTTCAGTCTCAGCGGCAGGAGGGATGAAGTTGTTTGCCGAGATGTGGGCGGAGGAGCTCAGTTCTTCTAGGCTGGAGTCTGAAGGGCCAGTGGCCCCTAAGGAGCACCTGTAGTCAGTCCACTTTCTAAGACACTACCCGAGAGCACTTGGCATAGCGCTGTGCTGGCAGCAGGGCCAGGCATTCTCGGAGGCCAGCAAGGAGGAACGCCGTGCTTGGTGGGCAGGCCAGAGACAAATACCTGGGTTAAGGTGGAAGGTGTCTCTGGGACAAGCCCTAAGAGGACTGTGTCATTCCCTGTGAGTGGCAGTCCTCCTCCCACCCCGGAGACAGATACCTAAGGTCCCTGCCAGGGGACTCAGGGCACTACCAGTCTGACTGGTGGCTTAAGAATGATTGAAAGAGGCCGGGCGCGGTGGCTCACGCCTGTAATCCTAGCACTCTGGGAGGCCGAGGCGGGTGGATCGCTCGAGGTCAGGAGTTTGAGACCAGCCTGAGCAAGAGCGAGACCCCATTTCTACTAAAAATAGAAAGAAATTATCTGGCCAACTAAAAAAATATATATAGAAAAAAAAATTACCCAGGCATGGTGGCGCATGCCTGTAGTCCCAGCTACTCGGGAGGCTGAGGCAGGAGGATCACTTGAGCCCAGGAGTTTGAGGCTGCAGTAAGTTACGATCATGCCACTGCACTCTAGCCTGGGTGACAGAGCAAGATTGTCTGTAAAAAAAAAAAAAAGGAGAAGAAAGAATCTTCCACCGCTGTCACTTTTTCACTTATGTTTTCTTAGAAATCTACATGCCAGTGGACACACTCTCCCCAGCCCGGAGTCTTACTGGTCAATAAAAATTTGTCCTCCCCACAAATGCACAAAAATGTTCATTGCTATATTATTTATAATAATAAAAAATTGAAACAATAAAAATGGAATAGCTGAATAGATTATGGTATAACCGTCTGGTGGAAAATTTTCAAGCTAATACAGCAAATCTTTTTATTTTTTATTTATTTTTCTTTATTTTTATTCTTTTTTTTTGTATTTTTTTTCTTATTCTTTTATTCTTCATATCCTTGGCAATAAATACAAGAAATCTTTTTATTTTCTGTAGAGACAGTCTCACTATCTTGACCAGGGTAGTCTCGAGCTCCCAGACTCAGGTGATCCTCCCACCTCAGCCTCCAAACGTGCTGGGATTACGGGGTGAGCCAGCTCACCTGGCTCTAACATTTCTTTACTGAGCACTTAAAATGGGCCAGACTTGGTGCTTGGGACTTGATGTATGCTGTCTTTTTAAATCTCATTTGAAAAAGGAAAGAAAAGATACTCATTTGATTTTTATAGCCCCTGTAAAGTAGGTACTATTATCATTATAACCACTTTGCAGAGGAGGACAATTAGACTCAGAGGAAACACAACACCTCCCCAAGATTCCCCAGCTAGGAAATGGCAGGACAAATGTGCCCAGTTGCCTCATGCCCCATGCCCTTCCATAAGTCCTCTTGGGATGGGGGGCTTTTTTTGTTTTGTTTTTTGAGACAGAATCTCTCTCTGTTGCCCAGGCTAGAGTGCTGTGGTGTCAGCTTAGCGCACAGCAACCTCAAACTCCTGGGCTCAAGTGATCCCCCTGCCTCAGCCTCCCAAGTAGCTGGGACTACAGGCACTCGCCACCACGCCTGGCTAATTTTTCTATTTTTAGTAGAGACAGGGTCTCGCTTTTGCTGATGCTGGTCTTGAAGTCCTGACCTCAAGAGATCCTCCTGCCTTGGCCTGCCAGGGTGCTAAGATTACAAGTGTGAGCCACTGCCCCCGGCCAGGATGGTGGGTTTTATAGGTACTATTTTTATTCTTTTCTCTAAACTTGCTGGAATGTATACATCTATAGTTTTAAACCAAAGTAAATTAAGAAATAATTCCACAGCACCTGTACGTTTGTTTAGACACCAAGTCTCTTCCTGAAGTGCAGGAGGACTTTGAGACAGCTGATACATCAGATGTCAGCCATCCCTGCTTTGCATAAAACAGCAGGTTTCTACCTTCACCTTCTTTAGCCAAGAGCCCAGGGCGGGGCACCAACCTGCTGGCTCCTTCTCCGCCCACACGTACCCTGTGCAACACTCCACTTGCTGCTCAGCTTCTAATTGCAGAGAAACAGATGAGTTAGTTCTTCCAGGGTGGCTTAGCCTGGTAGGAAAACATTCCCCTACAGCCCAGGGCTACGGGACAGGAATTGGGACCTCCAGCCCATGCTGCATGGCCTGAGCCTTAGATTCTTCATCTGTAAAGTGGGAATGGTGACATCTACCTCCAGAGCTGTGTGGGGAGAGGGTTATCCGTGCAGCTGGCACAGGGGCCAGTAAATGCTGGTTTTAACTCATGAGCCCGTGCGTTTGTGGGCCCTGGTTCACTGAGGAGTTACAGCTGAAATGTTTTGGCTTTACTGCCGAGCATCAACAGCAAAGGACTGAAAGGGGGCCAGGGTCACTGTGGTGGGGGATACAATGACAGACAAAGGTCATGGAATGACAGGCAGTTAGAACTGGGGGGGGGGGGCCTCAGTGAACCTTTCATTCAATACTTACATCTGACACTTGGGGACACAGAGGTCCAGGGGGCAGTGTAGGCCCAGGAATGAGTGCTCTGGCTGGTGAGTTCACTGTTCACCCCGAGGCCAGGTGGTCTGTAGAGGGAACTCCTTTGCTGTGAGCATTCTGATCCTCACTTCCATGGGCCTTGCAAAGCTACTAGGGCTTGGGCCCTGTGTCTCTTGTCCTAGTGTCATGAGGTGACCCCCTTTGGTGAAGGACGAGGGCCGGGAAACTTTTTGCCTGCCCAGGGACGTGCTGTCCAGGGGGAGACAGGATCTGTCTTCACTTTGTTTCACTTCAGATGTCCCACTCAGCCCTCACCTTACCTGCGGAGGACAGTAGCCACCCCTGCCCTGGTCTCGTCTTCCTCCCGAGGTGAGAGGGGGACTTGCAGGACACCCCAGGAACCAAATGTAGAGTAACTGGTGCTTCCCATTTCCTGTGCCCGTACGGTTTAGCTCATATTATCTCACTTTAATCCTCACAAGGGCCCCAAGAGGTAGGGGTACTGTTACCCACATTTTGTAAAGGAAACAGGCACAGAGTAAAGTTACCCTGTTCACACAGCTACCGGGTGATGGAGCTGGGTTCCCACCAGGTCTGTGCCCTTAACTACTCACTGAACTTGTGACCAGATTTATTTATATTCTCAATAATTAATGAATAATAATAAATGATATATGAACCTTTTTTTTTTTTGGAGGTAGGGTCTCACTCTGTTGACCAGTCTGGAGTGCAGTGGCGTCATCATACCTCACTGCAACCTTAAGCTCCTGGGCTCAAGCCATCCTCCTCCCTCAGCCTCCCAAGTAGCTGGGACTACAGGTGTGTGCCACAAAGCCCAGATCATTTAAAAATATTTGTAGAGACAGGGTCTTGCTATGTTGCCCAGGCTGGTTCAAACTCCTGGGCTCAAGTGATTCTCTTGCCTAGGCCTCCCAAAGTGCTGGGATTATAGGTGTGAGCCACTGTGGCCGGCTGCTTCCATCATTTTCTGTTCTTTTCTTTTTTTTTTTTTTTTTTTGAGACAGGGTCTTGCTCCATCACCCTGGGGAGAGTGCAGTGACATCATCATAACTCACAGTAGCCTCAAACTCCTGGGCTCAAGCGATCCTCCTGCCTCAGCCTCCCGAGTAGCTGGGACTATAGGCGTGTGCCACCATGCTCGGCTAATTTTTCTATTTTTAATAGAGACGGGTCTCACTCTTGCTCAGGTTGGTCTCGAACTCCGGAGCTCAAGCGATCCTCCCACCTTGGCCTCCCAGAGAGCTAGGATTACAGGTGTGAGCCACCTCTCCCGGACTGCTTCCATTTTCTTATGGATAATATGTGTATAATAAGAGCCATCTTCTGGTGGTTCCAAGTCAACAGGCTGACAACATTGTATCTTAACTTTGGAGTCAGGGAGGTCTGGGTTTCAGCCTTAGTTTCCTCATCTATGAAATGTGCAGAAGAATCCCCCGCCTTACAGAATGGCTACAAGGATGAAACCAGATAAACAGGCAAAGGGCGGGCATGCAGCTACCATCCTTTGAGTGTTTACAATTCTATGAATAATTGTCCCCTCCCCCAGCCATGCTCATTCATCGAAGACACATTTGCACATCTTCCAGGTCCCAGGCTCTGTTCTGGGTGCTGAGGACACACCGATGAGGAAGACGCGCTTGGCGCTGTCATGAAACTGACATTGTAGACTGGGAGAATGGAGGTGAACAAGCCAACAAGATCACTTCCTATGCTAGAGTGCTCTGAAGGAAATAAACCGGGGGAGGCGATAGCAACAACCAGATGGTGGGAGGAGGCAGCACTTGAGATGAGGTGGTCTGGGGAGCCTTCTCGGAGGAGGTGACTTTCTGGTTGAGGCCTGAATGGGGAGGAGGCAGCCACATGATGACGTGGGGAAGACTGGGCAAGGCGTTGGGGCAGTCCTGGAAGTGGCCCTGTGAGGAGCATGGGCTGCGGCTGAGGACAGCTGACGAGGTCACTGGGATCTGCGGCCGCAATGAGGAAACTGGGAGTTTCTGAAGTGGAGAAACGTTCATTGAAGACTTTGAGGGCTGCTGTCAAAGGGCCAACTGCTTGCTGTTTGTGGTTAATTGAGAAAGGGCCTTCTTGGGGCAGGGCAATAGCTTCCGCTGTGGTCTTCAGAGGAGGGGTGGCGACACATGCCAGAGAGAAGGGCAAGGGGCCCCTTGCCGTATCCAGCCTGGCCAGCCTGGTCCCAGGCTTGGAAGCAGGTATGACCCACTGAGTATCAGCTCAGAGGCTTGGAAGAGCCACCAGCTCTGCCCACTTACTAGCTGGAATGGGGCAGTCAGTTCCTTCACTCTGGCTTAGAGCTTTGGCCCTATAGCCTATAGGAATAATTTTTGATATATTAGAGATCACAACTTTTTTTTTTTTTTGAGATAGAGTCTCGCTCTGTTGCCCAGGCTAGAGTGAGTGCCGTGGCATCAGCCTAGCTCACAGCAACCTCAAACTCCTGGGCTCAAGTGATCCTCCTGCCTCAGCCTCCCGAGTAGCTGGGACTACAGCCATGCGCCACCATGCCCGGCTATTTTTTTCTATATATATTTTTAGTTGTCCATATAATTTCTTTCTATTTTTAGTAGAGAAGGGGTCTGGCTCTTACTCAGGCTGGTCTCGAACTCCTGAGCTCAAGTGATCCACCCGCCTTGGTCTCCCAGAGTGCTAGGATTATAGGTGTGAGCCACCGCGCCCGGCCTAGAGATCACAATTTGTGTGAAAAGGTTAATTCCCCCCCAATTATAAACGAAGACTCAGTTTGGGTAAAAAGTAAAAATGTGGGCATACACTGTCAACAAAAAGGCACATTTAAAATAAAAAGGCACTGGTTTTATCCTCTTAGCAATCACATCTCCCTGGGAGAGGATCTGGAGCCAGAGGCCCCCACCATTACCACGTGATCTCAGATCTCTGGACTTAATTTCCTTAGTAAAATGGGGGTGGTGATCAATATCTTCCAGGGCTGTGGTGAGGAGGACTAAACAGTGCACATGGGTGGGATGGTGATTTGCTTAATCAGTCATTTACACCTTAGTGTGAACAAGTTCCTGGTCCTTTCCTGAGACCAGGTTTAGATCAGGAGAGGTGCGCAAAAGCTCTAGGGCATCTGGGAGTGAGGGTCTGGGCCAGCCATTACCTGTGGACCTGTCCTGGAGCCACACCGAATGGCCTGTGGCTCAGGTGGGGCAATGGCTACCCAACCCTGAAACCAACAGAAGTCCAGTCTCCCAGGCCCAGCTCAGCTTCCTGGGCGAGGGATGCGGGCTGTTGGCTCTGAGTGATCCGGGAAATGGAGGAGGAAGCTAAAGCAATAGTGGAGGGTGAGGAAAGCCCAGGATTTACCCTTGTCTTAGCCAGTAACTCGGGCGGGGTTTAGGGCAGAGGCCAAACCTGTTTAACCCTCCTTCAATCAGCAGTCATTGAAACTGCCTGTGCCAGGCCCTCCACCATGTGCATGGACAGATCACTCCATCTCACCTGTTTCTTTGGATTCCTACCTCTGTATGCCAAGAGGTTTTGGCATTTCAGCCTCCTTTGATTTGCAGCTGAGCCCAGGTTTGGGTCAACAGCTTCAGCAAACAGGACCCCTCCCAGCTGCCTGAGCTGCCACCCTGAATCCAGAATTCCCAGCAGGCTCCCCGACAGGAGAAACTCAGCCCAGTCAGAAATGATGTCCCTTTTTTCCTGGTCTAGTACTCTTGCACTCATTTCTACACATTTCCCCAGGTTTTTGCTGGTATTAATTAGCAAGATCTTCTGGCTCACTTTGCATGTAAGCCTCCTCCCTCTGGGTCAGGTTTTTTAACATAACTGTTTCCCTGGAGCGTGATATGATTTGGCGCTACTTATGGGCTCAGAGAAGTGCTGTAGCTTGCCCAAGGTCACACAGATCACACATGACCTCCAGAGCCCCAGCGCTTAGCCCTTACCCTTTCCTGCCTTTGCTTTAAAACAAGCAAACAAGCCCCCTGCTTCGAATGCCTTGGAATCACGCAGCCCGAAGGTCACAGGGCAGGGATGGAGCTAACCCTGTTCTCTGCTCTGCTCAGTGCCCCCCTGGGCAGAGCCAGACCTGTGGGCCCTTCTTCTCCGAATCCTGGGTGCCCAGGGGAGGCATCTTTTTCCTGTGTGACACTCCCTCCCCCAGCCCAGGGTTCCCCAGGCTGCCACCCCATCCAGGCTCAGGAGGGATGGCATTGACGGAGGGTCTCTTTTCCCCTGCAGGAAAGTTCTGGCACATCTCTGACCTGCACCTGGACCCCGACTACAGTGTATCCAAAGACCCCCTCCAGGTGTGCCCGTCAGCGGGTTCCCAGCCAGTGCCCAGCGCAGGCCCCTGGGGGGACTACCTCTGTGATGCTCCCTGGATCCTCATCAACTCCTCCATCTACGCCATGAAGGAGATCGAGCCGCAGCCGGACTTCATCCTCTGGACTGGGTGAGCAGTCATGGCAGCAGCTGCCGTGTGCTGGGCACCTGCTGTGTGCCACGTGCCAGCCTGGCACTTTCCTCACCTTAATCCTCCGATCAGCCCCATCTTAGAGATGAGGAACCCGAAGCGTAAAGGAGTTATGTACCTTGCCCAGGGGTCCCTGCATCTGGTCGATTCCAAAGTCTGTGTCCTCAACCTCCGTGTCTCCCTTGGCAGAACACAGCTCTCACTGAGGCTGGGGACATGGTTGTGGCATGTCTGGGTACCTGGGGAACTCCTGGGTTTTAAGCTGGGGATGGACACTGGAGCCACTGCCACTGGGGTTTAGGGACTCTAAGCCGGAGAGATCCAAATGCAGGAAGGGAAGAAGGTAGCAGGGCTGAAAGGGGTCCAGAATTGGGGCCAAGTGTCCTGGTCAGCTGCTGGCCTCCCCTGGGCTGCCCAGTGGCCCTGGAGCGTTCTTGCTGGTCAGAACACAGCTCTGCACGGGACAGCTGGAGGGACGATGCCATTCAGCCACAGAGGCCAGTTTCTGCTTCTCCTCTAAGGATGCTGCTCTAAGTCCGTCGACTTTCCTGGGACCTTGCCTTCCTTATCACTCCAGGTCCCCTGGTCCCTCGCACTCCCTCACTTGGTAGCTGAGCCTGTCGGGAGCTCAGGCCTGGGGTGGATGCTGGGGAACTGAGACGATGGAGACCCAGACTTGCCTTCAAGGAGCTCACGGTCTTGTGGGCGATGCAGACAAGCCTGTTGACCAGTACATCCCAGCGAGGAAGGACGGACACCAGGGGTTGACCTGACCCCATCTGGCAGGACTGGGGAGGATTTGCTGCAGGGGAGCTGGTGAGCAAGGCTGGGAGGGACTCTGAGTCCATGCTCCCTCTGCCAGCCTCAACGGACACTTCTATAAGGCAGAATAAAACCCACGAGGCTCCCAGCTGTCCCCCACTGTGTGACATGGGAGTGACAGGAAATGACCCTCAGATGATCTCGTGGTTGGCAGGGGGAGAGGCAAGGCTGGACACTTAAGAAATGTGACATTGTCTCAGGAGGGTCCTGCACAGCCTTGGCTTCCTTGGGCTCAGGAATCAATCTAAGGAAAGAGTGAACTTTAGTCCATGACCTTGGACGCCTGCTCCCTCATGGGGTCTTGCTGTGGGAGCCTCTGATTTCTCTGAGGAGGGGGGAAATGTGTATCATTCTGAAAGACGTGATCCCTCTGGGAAAGGCTCTGGGAAATTCATCATCCTTTAACAGATGTATAATTTTTTCTGAGAGATCTCTGGGACCTTGCAGAGGTGTATGGCATTGGACCAGATAATCTCTAGGACTCTTTATAATTCCTCAATTATAAAAAAGTTGGACTTCTCCGAGAGAGCTGTAAGCCCTTGGAGAATAACCAGGAGAAATTGGATTTGTTTTCTATCTGACAGAATTAGATCCTCCAAACTAGGAAAAAATTGGAATTTTGTTCCTATGTCTTTGGGTTCCTAGCCTGTCCCCAAGAAGTTTTCAGGGCTTAACACCTCCATTTGCTGCCCTAGTGAGTATCAGAGATGCAGTAGGATGTGATGGTTGTCAGCGTAGACCCTGGGGCCACGCTGATGGGGTTCAAATCTTGGCCCCACCACTTTCTAGTTGTCTGCACAATTCTTAACCCTCTGTGCCTTGGTTTTTTCATCTGGTAAATAGGCCTAACAGCAGAACCTACGTTGTAAGGTTATAATGAGGAACTGATTAGGGGATATGACTAATGGCATACCATAAGCCGGTGTGAGCTCCTGGTAGCAGTATTGGTGCTGATAAGCTAATTAACTCCTAGTGAGGGCCGAGGACATGGCCAGCAGGTTCCTCTCTCAATCTGGTCTAGCAAAGGCCTCTGGATTTAAGTCATTTGAACTACTACCCATCCCCGAACACCACCTGCCACCATTCTCCTCCTCATGCTGAGCATTTCCAAGGTGGATCCAAGAATTTAGATCTGTTGAATGGGGGACAAAATGTCCTGGGGCAGGTCCTGGATCTGCCCTAGAAAACATCTGAACCTACACTCTGAAGCCAGCTCCCAACTCAACTCCTTAGAACTCTTGGGGAAGGGTGCAGCATTCAGAGATGGCTTCGCTACCCGGAGCTCCCTGGAGGCTTGCAGATGGGACTGGAACCCAGAGCTTCCCTCTCTAAATAATATTAACCACAATCTAGCAACCTATATGTAATTTTATACATATAATTTCCCCCCTTGATCGAAGTCTCACAAATACTCTATGAGTAGGTACTTTATTATCCCCACTTTACAGATGAGCTAATAGAGGCTCAGAGAGGTTAAACAACCAGCCCAGGGACCCACAGCAGGTAAATGGCAGAGCCAGGATTTGAAGTTTGCCCTCATTCCACTCCAGCCTGGCTATTCCCTGCTAAGTGGACATCTGAGGCCCCGGCCACAGGCTTCACCTCATGGCAGAGCTTCCCTTCCTTTTCTTGTGTCCCTGCCTGAGTTCTCCGTCCTAACTGGCTCGGTCGTGTTTTGCAGCGATGACACGCCTCATGTGCCCAACGAGAGGCTGGGAGAGGCAGCTGTACTGGAAATTGTGGGACGCCTGACCAAGCTCATCAGGGAGGTCTTTCCAGGTAAGACTCTGTCATCGTCCCCCCTGCCCACCATGTTCCCTGAACCCCAGGCGGTGCCTGGCATAGGGGGACAACAGCAGCAGCAAGTGTAAAGACCTCCATCCATTGGCGACAATGGCTGTTGGCCAGGTCCTGTGTCAGGTGCTTTGCAGTGATCATTACTTACCTTCCCAACAACCCTGCAAGCGATGTGCCAGCCTGCAGGCCTGTGGCACACGCAGAACCCCATTACAGGGAGTACCTGCCGTTTCACTGCCTTCTGCCCCTACCTGTCTAAAAGCAGACTCACAAACCCGTGTCAGGGTGTTTGCAGTTACACACAGGTGTCACCCCTGGGGAGGTCTCTCACAGCTGGCATCCTCCACCCTCAAACTATCCTGGCTGCCAGGGGCTCTGGGAGATGCTGATTTGCAGCAAAGTGCTGTTTCTTGTTGCTTCCAAGGCCTTCAGAGCCTGGCAGAGCCGTAGGGGACTGGGGGCGAGTGAGGCAGCAGCTCTAAGGGACACTATAGGGAAAATAGGGTCTAATGGTCCTTGAACATGTTTCAAACACAAAGTCCTGGGGGCTGAGTCGTGCTGGCGGGCTACCCGTGAAAGCAGCCTACTAGCCACCCCCATTCCTCCTGCGGGTTCTGGTCCAGCTTCCTCAGGACCCAGATATGGAATGATGACAGTAAAAATTAAAACAGCAGCAGAATAACTACATGTGTCAAGTGCTAAGTGTCGGGCACCTTGTCTCATTCACTGCCATGATAATCCTGGACAGAGGTGCTAGTACCATCTCCATTTTACTGATGAGGAAGATGAGCATTGGGGTCAAGGAAACTGGTCAAGGTCATGTGGCAAGGGTGGGGACCCAAATCCTGGTTTGAGCACTGCAATTACCCCCACTCCCACAGACTCCTTCCCTCAGTGTAAATCAATGCGTGCAAAGAGATGTCAGGGGGCTTCCAGTTCGTCTAACCCAACCCAACCCAACCAACCTGGACTGCTGGGGCCCTTCATCTTCCAGCAGAGGTCACTACTCGGGGTCAAACCATGACATTCCCCCACCCCAGCAATAGTACTGTTACTCACAATGTATAGCTAAGGAGCCATGGCTCAGCGCTAGTCTGTTCCTAGGAAGGAAGTCAAACGTGATTCCACTGGGAGTATACTTTCCTTTGCTCCATATGGAGCTTCTGGAATAAAAGTGAAATAATGGATAAGAAAATGTAAATGATAATATTTTGCAGTTTATACCACACTTGCACATTTGTTGAGTTTTCTCATATCCATGGTGCCATTGACTTAAAGATGCATGGTTATTTTATGCATCGCTAAGAAAAAACCGCTGCGGGTTCCAGTCTGACACAGCGCTCTCTCCCGGCCACAGCTGCAAGACACACCTCACTTTTAGAGATGGTAAAATGAGGTTAAATTGGAAGAGATGAAAAGAAGCATTGTCTTATTTGAGAATTATACAACACAGGCCAGGCAGAGCACTCTTTTTTTTTTTTTTGAGACAGAGTCTCACTCTGTTGCCTGGGCTAGAGTGCCATGGCGTCAGCCTAGCTCACAGCAACCTCAAACTCCTGGGCTTGAGCGATCCTCCTGCCTCAGCCTCCCGAGTAGCTGGGACTACAGGCATGTGACACCATGCCCGGCTAATATTTTCTATATATATTTTTAGCTGTCCAGATCATTTCTTTTTATTTTTAGTAGAGACGGGGGTCTCGCTCTTGCTCAGGCTGGTCTCGAACTCCTGACCTCGAGCTGATCCACCCGCCTCGGCCTCCCAGAGTGCTAGGATTACAGGCGTGAGCCACCGCGACCGGCCAG
>CM052444.1:90366442-90453853 GCA_028533085.1 Varecia variegata | reverse complement strand
TGTTGCCCCCAGAGTCGCTGTGAACACCAGTCCCTGCCTCCCCGGCGCCGCCCAGCGGTGGAGAGCGCAGGCGCACAAGGCAAACAAATCCCAGGGCCCAGCTCCGGCTCTGCCACGTTCCAGCTGGGTAATCTCAGCCAGACTGTTTTCTCCCAGTGAAAAAAGGAAAAGAATGGTCCCTGCCCAAAGAGTTGTCATGGGGATTAAATAAGGTAATCACACATTTAGTCAATCAACAAATATGTGTTGAGCATCTGTTATGGGTGAGACACCATTCTAGGGGTAGAGGATACCCCCATGGGGCTCGTGCTGGTGAGGACCCTGGTGAGGACCCCGGCGCACAGGCGGTACAACAATGGGAGCGATTCCCTCCCCTTTTCATCTGCCCTTGGGATTCCAGGATTTGTGTTTTTTCTTAAATGGATTCTCAACAGCTGCAGGCACTCTAGAGAGGTGCGGGTTTTTTAAGGTGGTTACAGTGATGCATTTGACAACCTCCTACTTTGGCAGAGCTGTCAGCATTTCTAGATCTTGGAGGCTACACAGGGCAAAGGGTTTGTGAGAGAATTGGAGGCTCCAGCCTTCCTCACTGGTTCAAGGTCACTCCCTGGGATGGGCCAAGCTCATACAAGGGCAAGGACCTGCTCTGAGCACGAGAGGAGTGTTTGTTCATTGTCACATTATTAATGGAGCACCCACTGTGTGCCAGACACAGAGCACAAAATAAAAGCAGGAGTGAGGCTGATCACGTGGAGGCTCCCCCACGCCTCCTGATCTCAGTCATAGGCCACTTCCCTAGGGAGGCCTCCCCACCCCCACTCCTGCCCTCTGTTGCCACACCCACAGCAGTGGCCCTTCCCTTTTCGTGGGAGCCCTCACACCTCTAATTACTCAATACCTGTCAAGGCCTCTGGGACCTGGAGCCTGGGTCCCCTGCCCTGTGCTTCAGCACATAGTAGGTGCTCAACAACTGTCTGCTCACTGCATGAACCAGTGAAACTCCTAAGGCCTCCCAGAGTGAGCCAGACCCCTTCCCTAACAGTAAGATGGATCTAGAATTGACAAGAACTGGGAACACTAAATGACCAAGTGGCTGACAATGACCTGAATTATTTTGACCGTCCCGTTTCCTCCTTCTCATCTGCTGCCTCCTTTCTGGCCAGGAGACATTCTGCTGGGAATGGGGTTAGGGACTGGGGTCAGACAACTCTCTGTTCTTCCTTCCCAGGTCTGAGCAGAGCTCAGCCAGATTCTATCAGCTGCGGTTTTCTGCTTATCTTTGTATTTCTCTCATCTGCACGATCGCTATCGCTCTTCCTCATTAGGTCTGACGGCCGGTGGCCAACCGAAAAGGACTAATTCTACCAAGTGCTTTTGCTGGTATATTGTGTATTTCTCCTTTGCCTCCCAGATACTAAAGTTTATGCTGCTTTGGGAAATCATGACTTTCACCCCAAAAACCAGCTCCCAGCCGGGACGAACAACATCTACAACCAGGTAGCAGAGCTGTGGAAACCCTGGCTTAGTGACGAATCCTTCACTCTCTTCAAAGAAGGTACTAACACCATTTGCTACTTTAAGGAGCATCTGCTGCACGCCAGGGTCTGATCTAATTTTGTCTTCACGACAACTCCTTGAAATAGGTACTGATTTTATCCCCATTTTACAGAGAAGGAGACTGAAGCTCGAAGATACCAACTCACTTGGCCAAAGTCACATAGCTTAGAAAAGGCAGGCTTGGGTGCAGAATCAAGGACTGACTCCAAAGCCAGTGCTCCAAACCCCACAGTGCTCGACAATCATGTCAGTACTTACTGAGCATCTACTGTGCCAGGCAGTGTATTAGACTCTTCACAACAACCCTGGGAAAGACAAGTGACTTCCACTTCAAGCAGGGTTTGAACCTTGCCACTGCTGCCACCCTGGGCCAGTTAGTTCTTTGTTGTCGGTGACTATCATGTCACTGCAGAGTGCTTAGCAGCATCCCTGGCCTCTACCCACTAGATGCCAGCAACACCCACAGCTGTGACAAGCAAAAATGTCTTAGACATTGCCAAATGTTCCCTGGGGGGCACAATTACCTGGTTGAGAGTCACTAGTTCAGAGACACAGCCAGCCCAAAGGAAACTGACACTACTCTGTTCCCTTTCCTTGGTCTCCTGCTGCTGTGACTCTCTGCTGGTCAAACGCAACCAGAGGCCTGTGGATTCAGTCCACATAGATCAGCTCCTGGGGCAGAGAGCTCAGTGGGGAAGGGCTGACAGTGGATCTGGATGGGCAAGCACACACCGTTGTTATTCCCATTATACAGATGCGGAAACTGAGGTATAGAGAGGTAAAGTAACTTTCCCAAGTTGCGCAGCTAATGAATGATAGAGCCAGGACTTGAACGCAGGAAGACTGGCTCCCGAGCCTTTGGTCTCACTGATAGGCGCCTCCTATGGTAAAGATGGGGAGGGAAAGACAAGGTGGGAGAGTGGAGGGGAAGGGGACAGGGGTGTGTCTGGCCAGAGGCAGGGGACCTCTTCCATTCTCCCTGGCTGCAACGTCCTAGGTGCCTTCTATTCTGAGAAGTTGCCGGGTCCCAGCAAGGCTGGGCGCATCGTGGTCCTCAACACCAACCTGTACTACATCAACAACGAGCAGACGGCAGGCATGGCCGACCCCAGCCAGCAGTTCCGGTGGCTAGCAGATGTGCTGACCAACGCATCCCGAGCTGGGGAACGGGTAAGGGCTCCTGCTTCTTTCTCCTCCCTCTCTGGAGTTACTTCCTGAACAAGTCTCCCACTCGGGACAAACTCACCCACGCACTCTGAGATGCCCCTGTCACATCCTTTGTCAGCCTGGCACCTGGAGGGGTTTTTTTCCATCCCCGCAACAGCCCTGTGAGCTGGGATCCAGGAGCCCATCGCAGAGGAGGACCCTGAGGCTCACGAGGAGTTATCACACGATGAGCAACAGAGCCGAGACTAGAACACCGGTCTCCGGACTCCAAGTCCAGTGCTCTTTCCACTGCTACCACATGCACAGCTGCAGCCCCCACTGTATGCCCTGCCCTTGGGGTGTGTCCATCTAGTCTGCTGGGCCGGCAAATCCGCACGGACTGGCCTGAGTCCCTGCACTGACCAGCACGTCCCAGAAGGATCTCATGGCTGGTGCTGGTGGGACTCACTGTGTCGGCATTTGGCACGTTGCTCAGCACTTAATGGGGATTATCTCGTTTAGCTCTCCAAACTCCAGCAGTCAGGTGCTATTCCAGAGGAGAAAACCGAAGCTCAGAAAGGTGACACACAGCCGGTCCGGTGTCTAAGCTGCAGTGTGACCCCAAAGCTCATGCTCTTAACCTTGTCCCTGTTCTGCCTCCTGCAATGGTAGCCAAGTGTCCAGGTGTTGTTAGCTGAGTGACTTGAGGAACCTAAGACATGCACGCACATTACCATGTAGCATACACTACACAACCATGCAAGGATGGTGTTGTTAGTGTGCAAGCTCTCCAAGAGGAGAGGACTAGTCTTTGAAGCCTCAGGAAGGCTTCATGGAGGACGTGCTCTTTGAGCTAGGATTTGAAGTATGGGTAGGTTTCACAGAAGTGAAAGTGAGAATGGCACTCCAGGTGGCATCCTTCATGGCATAGCATGGGCGAAGACACAGAGGTTGGAAGGCGTGTGGCACATTCAGTGAATCTGCCTGGGAGGCGGAATGGGGGAGAAGTTCAGGGAGGAGATACACGTGCACCTGTCTACCTGCCTTTGGGGAGACGGGCAAGTTCTGAGAGGTAGCAAGGAGGGGCTGGAGAGGGCATCTCTGAGCCCCTCCTGGGCGCCCCTTCCTCGTAGGTGTACATTACTGGCCACATACCCCCGGGGTTCTTTGAGAAGAAGCGGAACAAGGCGTGGTTCCGGGAGGGCTTCAACGAGCAGTACCTGGAGGTCATCCAGAAGCACCATGGAGTCATAGCAGGGCAGTTCTTCGGGCACCATCACACCGACAGCTTTCGGATGTTCTATGATGATGCAGGTACTCGACCTGGAGGGCGGCTGCCAGCCTGCCTCCCTCCTGCCACCAGCCTCTCAGTCCCGCTGTCTTTCCTGACAGGTGCCCCCATAAGTGTCATGTTCCTCACACCTGGGGTCACTCCTTGGAAAACCACATTACCTGGAGTGGTCAACGGGGCCAACAATCCAAGCATCCGGGTGTTCGAATACGACCGAGCCACACTGAGCCTGCAGGTCAGGAGTCCTGGGTGTGCTGGGGCCAGAGGGGGAGGGGGGTGGGAGGGACCTAAATGCATCACTGCCTTCCTGAACTCTCCGTTAATCCACCCACCACTGGCCAACCAACCTTAGACAGGTCAAGTTACCTCCACCCTTCTTGAAGCTCAGGTTCAGAACCCTGGGGCCACCTGCCACCAAGTCAGGTCAATTTTTCTTACTCAAATCTCCTTTCACCCTGTATCACTGCCACAGTCTCCTTCCTGGTCTTCCTGCCTCCAGCCTTGCCCTGCTGGGGCCCATCTGCATACAGTACAGAAGGGATTCAAATTCTAAAGCACTGCTTTCATCTTATCTCTCTCCTGCTCAAAAACCTTCAGTGGCTCCCCAGTGCCCTCAAGATAAAGTTATGTCTCCGTGGCCTGGATTTGAGGCTTCCCACAGTCTGACCTCAAGCCCATTGCCTGCCTCTTCCTATATACCGATGAGGCTTCAACCCCTAATCGAGTAATCCCACACCTCCTAGAATGTGCTTGTGATTGTTGAAATGACAAAGAAATATTCTTTCATTTATTCAACAAAATGCACTAAGCATCTGTCATGTGCCAGGCCCTGTTCTAAGCTCAGGAGATACGTAAGTGAACAAAACAAAGTCACCACTTTCCTGGACCTGACATTCTTACAGGAGAGAGACAATAAACAAATAAGTAAAATTAAGTATGGCACAGAGAGCAGGGCTAAGGAGAAAAACAAAACAGTGTGAAGAGACAGGTGGTGACGGTTATGGGGGGTGTGCTGTGGGAGACAGGTGGGGCAGGGAAAGTGTCAGAGATACGGTGACATTTGAGTAAACTGAGTGATCGAGGCGGAGGGAAGAGCAAGTCCACGGCCTGGTGTGGGGTTATGCTCGGAGAGTTAGGGGAGGAGCAAGGAGGCCGGGTGGCCAGAGTGGCATTCACAGGGGCAGATGGGAGGGACGAGGTCGGATCATGTAGGCCATGATGCCTACTCTGGATGTGGAGGGTCTGGGCAGAAGGATGAAGATCTTCGGACTTATAATTTTCCAAAATCACCATGCCTGCTGTGCAGAGAACCGGCTGTAGGGGCCGGTGCAGATGCAAAGGGCAGTTAGGAGGCAGCTACAAAAACGCACAGGGACGATGGTGGCTTGGCCAGGGTGCTAGCAGTGGGCTGGTGAGAAGTGTCGGGCCCTGGCCATATTCTGAAGGCAGAGCAGCCAGATGTCCCGGCAGGTGGATGTGGGGTGTGAGAGGAAGAGAAGCGTCCATGAGGATTCCAGGGATTTTGGCCGGAGCAAGGGAGAGGACAAAGCTGCCGGTTACTGAGATGGGATGATTGTGGGGCCACCAGGCTTCGGAGGGACCATCAGAGGTCCGGTTTGGACCGGTTAGCTTTGGGATGGTTAAATGGCATCAAGAGGAAGTGGCGAGGGAGGGGGCATGTTGGAGCTCCAGAAAGAGGTGGGTTTAGAGATTTAAACTGGGAGTGGACAGAGGACATTTAAAGCCAGGGATGGGCCAGGCGCAGTGGCTCCTGCCTGTAATCCTAGCACTCTGGGAGGCCGAGGCGGGCGGATCATTTGAGCTCAGGAGTTCGAGACCAGCCTGAGCAAGAGTGAGACCCCGTCTTTACTAAAAATAGAAAGAAATTATATGGACAGCTAAAAATATATATATAGAAAAAATTAGCTGGGCATGGTGGCGCATGCCTGTAGTCCCAGCTACTCGGGAGACTGAGGCAGGAGGATTGCTTGAGCCCAGGAGCACTCTAGCCTGGGCAACAGAGTGAGACTCTGTCTAAAAAAAAAAAAAAAGCCAGGGATGGGATGAGACAACCTAGGTCCCTGACTCCAGGGAGTAAACGTAGATGAAGAAGAGGTCTGAGGATTTTCAAGTGTGTGGCCTGTTGTCCACATGGACACTCAGAGGGTCTTAGCAAGAGGACTTGCAGGCTGAGGAACCCCCACTGCACCCCATAACATGCCCCACATTCTTCTCAGGGACGGGGTCAGACCTGGCTCCACCACTCGTAAGGTTTTTGAGCTTTTTGACCCCTCTGTGCCTCAGTTGCTTCATGTGTAAAAGGAAGGGTTTGGGGAGGACCAAATGAAATGATGCAATGAGCCTGGCACGCAGTTGTGGCCCACACGCGGCAGCTCCTCTTACCCCCGTCTCTAGTGACCTGAAGCAGGTCCACAAATTTAACTGGAAAGGGTCAGATTGCTAAACCCTTCAGATTCTAGTCCTGAAGATGCAACTGGGCCCTAGGGGTCCACAGTCTATAACTCTCTCAGCCAGGCACTCTGCTCATGGTCAGTCCCACACTCTTTAAGTTGCTTTTCATCCATTCGTTCTGCAAATACTGAGCATCTTCTATGTGGCCAGAAGCTTGGTGGGACAGAAATGCATAGGCCTGAGGCACATAACCTGGGTTGCAATCCTGCCTCTGCCCCTGAACACCTGTATGACCCTGGCCAAGTGAATTAACCTCTTAAGTCCTCAGTTTCCTCATCTGTGAAATGGGGGTAATAAGAGCAGTTGCCTTATCAGATTCAATCAGAGGATGTCTGCAAGCAGACCTGCTAGGTAGTTAAATGCTCAGTAGTGGTCACTGTCACGGCTATAAAGAATTTGGGGGAAATGCAAGGTGCAGGACTGGGGGTGGAACTGAACAGCTGCTCATGGCCGGCCGCCCCGCGCCCCCTCTCCAGGACATGGTGACCTACTTCCTGAACCTGAGCCTGGCGAATGAACAGGGGACGCCGCGCTGGGAGCTGGAGTACCGGCTGACCAAGGCCTACGGGGTGCCGGACGCAGGCGCCCAGTCCCTGCACACAGCTCTGGACCGCATTGCCAGCGACCAGGGCGCGCTGCAACGTTACTACGTCTACAACTCAGTCAGCTACGATGACAGGGCCTGTGACGAGGCCTGCCGCACAGAGCACGTGTGCGCCATGCGCCACGTGGCCTTCGGCACCTACGCCAACTGCCTGCGCGCCTCGGGCTCCGCGGCCCCACCCCGGCTCGCGCTCCTGCTGCTGCTGACGGCGGGGCTGGGCCTGTGCCCGCTGCTGGCACCGTGACTTTGGGCGCCTGGCCAGCTGCCCACTTGCTGGGCTTATCTTCCTCCTGGTAAAATGGGCAGCGTCACCCCCTCGAGAGCTGGGGTTTTCCACCGTTTCTCCCTCTGCGGAGAGGGAACTGGATGGGACGGCCAGATCCGGAAACGAAGCCCCCCAAAACACATTTCCTTCATGTTTCATGTTTTACCCCCAAACAAAGCTCATCGAGCATGTTATTCTGTGCATTGTTTGTTTGTTTTTGAGATAGAGTCTCACTCTGTTGCCCGGGCTAGAGTGAGTGCCATGGCGTCAGCCTAGCTCACAGCAACCTCAAACTCCTGGGCTCAAGCGATCCTTCTGCCTCAGCCCCCCGAGTAGCTGGGACTACAGGCATGCGCCACCATGCCCGGCTAATTTTTCTATATATATATTTTAGCTGTCCATATAATTTCTTTCTATTTTTAGTAGAGATGGGGTCTCGCTCTTGCTCAGGCTGGTCTCTTGCTCAGGCTGGTCTCGAACTCCTGAGCTCAAACAATCCGCCCACCTCGGCCTCCCAGAGTGCTAGGATTACAGGCGTGAGCCACTGCGCCCGGACCATTGTTTGTTTTTGTTTATGTAAACGATGTTTAAAGTAGTGGCTTGCGGTTATTGAACTCCTCCCCTCCCCCACTCGGATTGTCGTTGTGAACTGAGCCGCCCCAAGATGCATCCCGTTGGCTCGTGGCACGAACGCGGTGCACGCACTTTGCAAAGTCCCGCACTTTGGGGTCAGAACAGGCCTTTCCGTTTCGTTGTTTTGTTTGCAGCAATGCAAATGTGGGGGACTGCTCCGGGCTTCTTGGGCCTCCAGGCGCCTCGAATGTAAAACTAGGCGGTTCGAAGTCTGCTAAGCGAAGGGCAGCGGTCTGCGTGCCTATAGCAGCCCTCGGGGCTCTCGCGGCTCAGCTGGGCGGCATCGGGGGATCCCTGGGCTGGCGTCAGGGCCACAGCCGGGGGCCGGGGCAGCGGAAGGGCCGGGATAGGGGACCCGGGCGTCGGCGGGGCTCGCCCCTCCCCGGACGGGGCGGGACAGGGAAGTCCCGCCCAGCAGGCCGGCGCCCCAGGCCGCCCCCGCCTCCTTCCTGCCGCCGCGACCCCTGGCTGCCAGGGCGGGCGCGAGCGGCAGAAGGGAAGGAGGGGCAGAGGCCGGCGGGCCATGCCCTTGTCGCCCCGCGCCACCCTCCTTCGGGACCTGGTCCTGGGCGTGCTGGGCACCGCCACCTTCCTGCTCGACCTGGGTGCCGACCTGTGGGCCGCCTGCCAGTACGTGCTCAGCGGCCGCTACCTGTGGGCGGCGCTGGTGCTGGCGCTGCTGGCTCTCGCCTCGGTCGCGATGCAGCTCTTCAGCTGGGTCTGGCTGCGCGCCGACCCCGTCGGCCTGCACGGGCCGCAGCCCCCCGGTCGCTGCCTGGCGCTGCTGCATCTCCTGCAGCTGGGCTACCTGTACAGGTGAGCGCCCCGGGGGGGGGGGATACGGAGCCCAGCACCTCTGGCAGTGAGACGCCTGACATCGGAAGGGGGTGGGACCCACAGGTGAGCGTCCTGCCCTTCAGAGAAAGAACTCCGGCCGACAGCCCTCAGAGCCTCAGCACTACCCTTCCTGGCACAGGTGAAGAAACTGAGGCCCAAACAAGAAGGAGAGGCGCTTGGGATTCGGGGTCAGGCCTCTCAGGGATTCAGTCTGGCTTTGCCACCTGTGCCCTCATTTCTGAATTTCTCTGAGCCTCAGTCTCCTCCTCTATAAAAAGTAGGTACTCACCTAGAGACAGGTGTGGCAGGCACCTGTTGTGAGGAGGGAGTGAAAGAGGAAGTGCCTTGCACAGAGCTTGGTGTGTGGACTCCTTCAACGGGCTGTTCCCCTTAGCTGTGGGCAGGGCCTTGGGCAAGTCACTGACCTTTCCGGGGCTCAGTTTACTCATTGTTGCAGGGAGATGGTAACAGGGCCTACTTCAATTTTGTGAGTTTTAAATGAAATGGCACCTGTAAGTTGTCCTGGTGCGGAATAAGCGTTGGACAAATGTCAGCTAACTTCAGGGTTACCAGGGCCACTCAGGGAGCATCAGCAGCCCTGACCCCCACAGCAGCACTGTACCCTCACAGCGGGCACCTCGCACCCTTTCCTGCCCACTCAGTTTGCTTCCCACCCCCGGGCCAAGCTAGAGGGCGGAGAAGGGGCCTGACTCATTTGTGTCCCTGCAGCCAGCCAGGGTGGGCACAGGCTGCAGCTTGAAAAATGTGTTGGATCAGGCTCCTTTTCAGAACTGGCGGGGCCCCACAGAAACTGAAACCAAGGGGTCAGAGTCATGCGATGAAGTCAGGACATCTGGCGATCTGGGTGGGGATGGAGCCAGGATCCACTGCGAATCCGTTTACAAATTCTTTCCAGATTTTGTCTTGACAAAGCTGCATGGAGTCCCCAGGAGTTGGGGAGAGGAGCTTTGAATGTTGCAGTTTTGCGGGGAGGCTCAGTACAGACATCAAAAAAGAAAGAAACCCGAGTGGGCATGAAGGGGCGCTGCTAGATAGTCCTAGGCAGGCTTTGAGGAGCCCGAATCCATAACCTCCTCCTGCATCCTCCCTTCCCCTCTCTCTGCTGAGCTTGAGTCACACAGACTGTACTGAGCCTTGGTTTTGAAAACAGGGTCTCTGTTCCCGCCTGTGACTGGGCTAGGCAGGGCCCCTGCCAGGGCACTGGGGGATCAGAGCAAAGGCTCCTGCTGAGGGGAGCCCCATCGGCCCTGCCTGCCTGCCCCTTAGTGTCCTCAAGTCTGTCCAGGGGAGTGACAGGAAACGTCTGCCGGAGAGTTTGTAGTGAGTGAGTGGGCTCACGAATCCAGTAGCCAGCTGAGCAGAGTTCTGGGTGGGGGAGGCCACGGTGCATCCTCCACTCCACACTCATGCCAATGGGCCCCCCACACCTGTCTGTCCAGCCTCTGGACTCACCTCCGCCCCAGTCTCCGACCCCACCCCTCTGAGCCAGCGTCTTACATGGGATCCCTGCTTCCGATCTAAGCCCTCCAGCCCTCCCTCCCCTGCAGGCCAGGGTGCTCTTTCCAGAGCGGAATCTGACCTGTCTTCCCTCTGCCCAGAAGCTCTCAGTGGCTCCCTTTGCCTACAGGATCCCAGGAGATTCGCGGGCTACTAAAAGTCGAGAACTGCTGTCTCAGCCATCTTTATGGCATGCCTTTTGAATCAAACAGTTTTAGGTCCAAATCCTGATCCCACTGCTTATTAGCTTCTTGATCCTGTTTCCCCATCTGTAAAGTGGGGTTCCTCTGAGGAGTCAACAGGACAAAGTCTGTGATGAGCTTGGGACGGTGCCTGGCCAGCAGGAGTAGAAGCTGTGTGTATCCCTGTCCTGCAGATGAGGATATGAGTTCAGTAAGGCTAAGTCGCTCGCCCCAGGCCCCAGCGCATGGAAGTGAGGAGCTCGGATTGGAGCCTGTCCCTCCACCAGGTGGGCGGGAGACCGAGGGACTCACAGGACACTAACCTGCCCTCTGGGCCTCCGTGTGTGCTGCTAGGTGCGTGCAGGGGCTGCAGCAGGGGCTGCTGGCGTGGCGGCAGGAGGCGCCCTCTGAGTTTGACTTGGCCTACGCCGACTTCCTCTCCCTGGACATCAGCATGTTGCGGCTCTTCGAGACCTTCTTGGAGACGACGCCGCAGCTCACCCTGGTGCTGGCCATCATGCTGCAGAGTGGCCGGGCCGAGTCCTACCAATGTGAGTGATGGGCCAGCGCCAGCCCCACTCTTACGGCTTGGGAAGTTTCCTTCAAATGTCAGAAATGTTTTCTCTCTTTTATAAAGGCTGCTTGGAAAGTAGGAGAACATGCTTAAGTCAGGCAGATCTGGCTTCAAATCTAAATCACTCTCTAGCTGTATGAGTTTGGACAGTGACCTGAGCATCAGTTTGTTCTCATCTGAAAAGTGGACATAAATGCTCCTGCCGCATAGGGTTGATGGAAGGATCAAGTGAGGTGATGCCTGGTACATAATGGCTCTTAATTGTAATTTTTACCATTTTGAAGACAATAGAGATAAAGCGTGTTGGGTGCCTCATACAGAATAGGCAGCTTCTTAGTCAAGAAACAATTCATTGAGCGCCTTCATGCACGCAGTTTTTTATTGTGCATCTCTTCTGTGCCTGTCACGGTGCCGGGGACACAGCAGCGAACCAGACGAGGGCGGCCCCTGGCCTGCAGGATGGTAGACTATAAAACAGGTGCTTACAGCATGGTGCGTGGAGAAACTGGAAAAGGGAGAGGCAGGTGGCAGAGCTGGGCAGGGCCACACAAAGCAGAAGTTTGACAGTGAGGAAATCCGGGAGGGTTTTTGCCTGCAAAAGGGAAGCGACT
The DNA here is from genome assembly GCA_028533085.1 of Varecia variegata. NCBI lineage: Eukaryota > Metazoa > Chordata > Mammalia > Primates > Lemuridae > Varecia > Varecia variegata. Next base: position 90,442,163 of record CM052444.1, on the reverse strand, counting down.
TGCCCAAGGTCACAGGCCCAGCCAGTGGCCAAGCCAGGACTCCAGCGCATGTCTGATTCAGGCTCTAGGGCTTCCCTTTTGCTTTCACTACCCCTGCACACCTTGAGGCCCCTTGTTGTAAATGCCGCAGCCCCCCAAGGAACCCAGTCCCCCCACTCACCTGTCATTTGCTGTGTGATCTGGGAGAGTCTTCCTCTCTCTGGTCTCAGTTTCCACGGCCGTGGAAGATGGGGTTGGACTCGGTCTCCAAGGGCCTTTCAGCTTGCTAGTCTGTAACGCTAATTGACAGAAAGGTAACAGTGGCCGTCCCAGTTGGGTTCCTGCTGTTAGCCAGGCACCTTGGGAAGTGCTTGGAGTCCTCACTGCTCATGTTCACAGCAGCCCTGTGGATCGCTGCTATATTTATCTCCAGTTTTCACAAGAGGAAAGAGGTGCAGACAGGCGAAGTGACTTGCCCTGGGTCACTCAGCACTCACCGGGCACGTGTTTTTGTCTGTTTGAGAGTGGGGGGTGTCTGGGACCAGGGCTAAGTGGAGACAGTTTACACTGTGTGAGTAGAGGCAGGGCAGGGAGGCAGATTTTCCCTACTCTTTATTTAGCAAACGTTTATTCAGCTGCTATTATGTACCATGTGCTTAGCTGCTTTCTACCCTCAAGGAGTTCGGGAATAAGGACATAGATAATTGCTGTGGGATAAGACCCAGACAGAAGCGGGTGGCGTGTTACAGGGACACCTGATGCAGCCGAGTGGGTGGGCTGTGGTCAGGATGGGTGACGCTAGGGGCTGTTGGAGCTGGGGCTTGCAGGGTGAGGAGCAGTGGGCCTGGGAAGTGGGGCATGTGATCCTGGCTGAACAGCCTGCAGAGCCTGTCAAGGTCACAGCAGGCGGCGTGCTGTGCCGGGCAAACTAGAACATCGGCCCTGCTGAGACTAAGGGGTGGGAAGGGCAGTCAGAAAGGGCGATGGCCACAGATCTTGATGGCAGGCTGGGAACGGGTTCCCAGTGCACATCTGTGCAGCGAGTGCAGGGGAGGAAGCTTCGGGAGACATTCCAGTGCTGCTTCCCCCTCCCTGGAGGTCCTGGTGCTTCTAGGTCAGGGTGGGCAGCCAGGAAGTGGGATAGGACCCCCGTTGTAAACTTCTGGATCTTGGAAAATCACGACTAGGGGCCAGTCGGGGCAGGGGGCACGGGGGAGTGGGGAGACCTTCTGTCCACACAGCAGGGACGTCCCTCCTGGCCTGACGGCAGCTTCAGCCGAGGCCTGTTGCCATCCCGTGGGATTTCCCATCTCCCCTTTTGAAACTCAAAAAGGGGGAACTGGGACTGCTGATTTTCACACTCAAGAAAGGCTTGGGCTCTTCCGGGAAGGGCAGGGTTATGGAGGCCTAGAAGATGCTCAGGGTGTGGCCAAGGTCCAGGGGTGCTGAATGATGGGTGACTCTTTATAAGTCACATGCACACCCCCTCATCCTTGAAAATACCTCCACGCCAGCAGTTGCACAGTAAGGCACAGTGGCGAAGGGCAGACTGATGTTTGCATCCCAGCTCTGCTTGTGGTTGTGTGAACTTATTGAATGTTCTCCAGCTGCAGCTGTCCTTCAACAAACAGGGGTTCTAATGCCTGCCTCAGGGAGCTGTGAGGGCCCCCGTGGTACCTGTGACCCCTGGGGGCTGCCAGGCAGGCTGTGCACAGAGCTCACCTGTTTCCTCTCACTCTTTGCAGGGCTGAGCATCTGCACGTCCTTCGCGGGCATCTCGTGGGCGCTGCTGGACTACCACCGGGCCTTGCGCACCTGCCTGCCCTCCAAGCACCTCCTGGGCCTGGGCTCCTCCGTGATCTACTTCCTGTGGAACCTGCTGCTGCTGTGGCCCCGAGTCCTGGCTGTGGCCCTGTTCTCAGCCGTCTTCCCACGCTACGTGGCCCTGCACTTCCTGGGCCTGTGGCTGGTGCTGCTGCTCTGGGTCTGGCTTCAGGGCACAGACTTTATGCCGGACGCTGGCTCCGAGTGGCTGTACCGGGCGACAGTGGCCACAATCCTCTATTTCTCCTGGTTCAATGTGGCTGAGGGCCACACCCGAGGCCGGGCCACCATCCACCTGGCGTTCCTCCTGTGTGACAGCGTTCTCCTGGTGGCCACCGGGATGACTCAGAGCACCTGGCTGCCCAGTGGGGTCGCACTGCAGACGTGGCTGCCTGCAGCAGGCGTCTGCTTCCTTCTGGGTCTGGCTCTGCGGCTGGCCTACTACCGCTGGCTACACCCCAGCTGCCGCTGGGAGCCCGACCGGGTGGACGGGGCGCGGAGTCTCCTTTCCCCGGAGGGGAGTCAGCTGCCTCAGAACAGGCGCGCGGCCGGGTTAGCTCACACCTTTTTCCCCAAGGCCAAGGATGCGGCTGCTTCGCCAACGAAGGGAGAGGTGAACGGGGTCGTTTGAGGCAGGGTCTGACCCAGCGAGGGGAGAGGGACAGTGAATCAGCCGGTAGAAGGCAGGAGATAAGCTAATTATGCTGCTGTGGGCCTGATCCACTCACCGGCAGTGGGATGCCTGCTCCGCCAGGCACGGCAGAGTAAGGCAGAGGCCTCCTTCCAGGCGTCCACAGTGTGACCAAGATGACAGGGGCTGGGTCCTGGAGGATCAAGGGCCCCAGTTATGTGCAGGACACTTTTGGAGGAAAGAAGAGAGCCCTCTTCTCTCCCTGTCCCCTTCCCCTGTGGGTATTCGCACCTCCCAGCCACCTCTAAAATGATTGGTAGAGGTGCTGTCCCACCCCTTAAGGACCCAGGGGCTCCAGGGGGCTGTTCTCTAGAATTCTTCCTCCCCTGCCCCGTCATATTCATTCAATTCATTCAACAAATGTTTACTGAGAGCATTTTATGGGCCAGGAATAACATTCTGTCCTGGGATCCTGGAACAAGCTCAGCTGCCACCCTAGCTTCATCTCCTACGCGCTCCAGCCCCAGTCCTGGGTTGGATCTCGAAGGATGGAAGCCAGGGAAGTGTAGCTCTGGGTGGCCCGTCAGCCCCTGCAGGGTCTCGGTGCAGCTGGCGCAGCCTCTGCTCCTGTTCTCTGGGGGCCGCCGTTCAACTAGATGCCTCGTGAACCTGTGGCCTGGGCCGTACGCAGCCCGCGGAGTATTGTTTTATTCTTTAGCCAGCGTACCTCCTACCTCAGAGTCTGTGTGAGAGGAAGATGTGTGTGCGTATGTGTCTCCGCAAGGAGAGACACATGTTGTTTTTGTTTAACAGTATTATTACGTTATTATTAAAACCTCATGAAATCCTTTAACCTAGTCTGTGTCATTAAACAAAATCTCCTGGAGTTCAAAACCTCCTGGGAAGGAGTCCGGGACATGAAGTCCACCCCAAAATTGGTAAAGGCCCCCAGGACGGAGAAAAAGAGCTGGCTTAGATGGGACTTCTCAGCCTTGCTTCCCAGGTTTCGGGAACTGGTGGGCCAGCTCAGGGTTGATCGCTCAGCTAGGGATCAGAACCCAGGTCTGGGCTGACTCTAGTGCACTCTCTTAACTACCAGCTCTGCTCCGGGCCTGGCAGGAGTAGGTAGCCACACACACCTTAGTACCAGGAAGTGACTGTGAGAGCCCAGGTGAAGAAAGGTCTTTATGCTGCGAGCCCTGAAAGGCTAAGTGACAAAGTGACTTACGGGACACGGGCGATAGTGCTGGGGAAGTGGAATCTTATTGCTGTTCTGGGAGGTCTGTGGTTTGGAGAAATAAGGAACAGGAAAAGGTCACTGGACACAGAGAAGAAAAGGTTCCAATGAGTCACCTGTGTGATGGGATCCGGGATAGTCTCAGGTCTGTTATTCATTTATTGTAGTGGAGACACAATAAATAGGCTTAGGTAAAACTTTTGGTACATCAGATAGTGTTAAGTGCTAAAAAAAAAAAAAAAATCCAGGGAAGTGGATAGGGAGTACTTGTGTGTTGGGGGTGGGAGTTACACGTTTATATAGACTGGCCGGGGAAAGCTCCCCTGAGAAGCTGATAAGCCCTAAAGGAAAGGGACAGAGGGAGTCCTGTCAGTGGTGACTGTGTGATGTGGCCTATAAATGTCAAGAAGGAGCAGAGTCCAGAGTCACTGGTGGCTTGAAGTATTGTGAGGGAAGGAATTTTTTTTTTAATTTCAGAATATTATGGTGATATAAACATTTTGGTTATATAATTTGCTTTTGTACAGTTTGAGTTGAAGTTATGAATTTGTCTATCACCCAGATAGTGTGCGTTGTACCCATTAGGTGTGAGTGTACCCATCCCCTCATCCCTCCTCCCGCCTGCTTGATTTCTGTTAAGTTTTACTTCTGTACGTGCATGTGTCGATCCATCAGTTCCAATTAAGTAGTGAGGGCATGTGGTGTTTGTTCTTCCATTCTTGCCATACTGCACTTAGAATGGTCTCCAGTTCATGCAGGTTGTTACAAAAGGTATCAGTTCACCATTTTTTTATGGCTGAGTAGTACTCCATGGTATACATAATACCACATTTATCCACTCATGTGTTAATGGACACTTGAGTTGTCTCCACATCTTTGCAATTGTGAATTGTGCTGCTACAAACATTTGAGTGCAAGTGTCTTTTTTATAAAATGTCTTTTTTTCCTTTGGGTAAATACCCAGTAGTGGGATTGATTGCTGGATCAAATGGTAGGTCTACTTTTAGTTCTTGGAGGTATCTCCATACCACTTTCCATAGGGTGTGTACTAGTTTGCAGTCCCACCAACAGTGTATAAGTGTTCTTTCTCTCTGCATCCACGCCGACATCTGTTGTTTTGGGACTTTTTGATAAAAGCCATTCTCACTGGAGTTAGGTGATATTTCATTGTGGTTTTGATTTGCATTTCCCTGATGATTAGAGATGTTGAGCATTTTTTCATGTGTTTGCTGGCCATTATCTTCTTTTGAAAAGTTTCTGTTCATACCTTTTCCCCACTTGATGTTTTCTTGCTGATTTGCTTGAGTTCTTTGCAGGTTCTAGGATGTGTAGCATGCAAATATTTTCTCCCATTCTGTAGGTTGTCTGTTTGCTCTATGGATTGTTTCCTTGGCTTTGCGGAAGCTTTTAAATTTAATCAGGTCCCATTTATTTATTTTTGTTGTTGCTGTGAGGCCTTTGGCGTCTTCTGCATAAATTCTTTGCCTAGGCCAATAGCTATATGAGTTTTTCCAACCTCTTTTGATCCTTTCAATAAATGGAGAAAAAGCTTTTGAGAAAATTCAGCACTCTTTTACGATAAGAGCTCTTAATAAAATAGGCATCGATGGAACATACCTCAGCATACCTCAATCACTTCAGAAGTGTCACCACTTCTGTTCAGCATTGTACTGGAACTCCTAGCCAGAGCAGTCAGGCAAGAGAAAGAAACCAAGGGTATCCAAAGGGAGAAAGAAGAGGTCAAACTGTAACTCTTTGCTGATATGATCTTATATCTAGAAAACCCCAAAGACTCTGTCAAGAAACTCCTGGAATTGATAAATTCAGCGAAGTCTCAGGTTTACAAAATCAATGTACACAAATCAGTAACATTCCTATACACCAACAATAGTCAAGCTGAGAATCAAATAAAAGACTCAATATCTTTCACAATAGCAACAAAGAAAGTAAAATACCTAGGAATATATTTAACCAAGGAGGTGAAAGACCTACAGGGAGAACTACAAAACACTGAGGAAGGACATCGCAGAGAATATGAACAAATGGAAAAACATATCATGCTCATGGATTGGCAGAATCAACATTGTTAAAATGTCTATACTACCCAAAGAGGGAAGGAATGTTGCAAATGGCATTCTATGGGATGAAGGACTTTTTGTGCTCTAGTGACCTGGAGCTAAGGATGACCCAGAGATGAAGGATGGGGGCAGGGAGAAGCTCTGGGATGACGATGCTGGTGATTTTGACATGTCATGTTATAGGCAGAACTGCAGATCATCCAATCTAGTGACTTCCAGACTTTTGAGTATCATGGACTAGTAAAATGGCCAACATGGTTGCCAATTTAAACAAAAGAAATCATTAAAAACTATCACCATCGGCTGGGCTCATGCCTGTAATCCCAGCACTTTGGGAGGCTGAGGTGGGAGGATCACTTGAGCCCAGGAGTTTGAGGTTGCAGTGAGTTATGATGACATCACTGCATTCTAGCCCAGGCAACAGCAGGAGACCCTGTCTCAAAAAACAAAACAAAACACCCAAGAAACAACAAAAACACACACAGAATAAAAAACCCCTAGAACTATCACCATCTATTATCTTCATTTCATAAAAGAAAGGATATGACAATCTCAGAACAAAGGATCGATTATTTAATTGAATACATTTAAACACACACACAATTGAAATCATTATCATTTCTTCGCAATTCATAGGGAATATCGATACCAGCGAGGGCAGGCTTAGCCCTTATAAATCACTGGGCTTAGGGTGCCCAAGGCTTAGGGTGTCACCAAAACAGTAAAACATGGGTCACCAAACTTATTCCTATCATACGTGAAAAGTAGGGTGAGGGGAGATGCCACATATGCACAAATAAAGGCTTAGGGTGTCACCAAAACAGTAAAACATGGGTCACCAAACTTATTCCTATCATACATGAAAAGTAGGGTGAGGGGAGATGCCACATATGCACAAATAGAAGACCCAGTTTTTTAGGCAATTCCCCATTTTTCCTGAGAAAATCCAAAAAGATGTAGTTCTAATTTTATTTTTGGCTAAGCTCTCATCTAATACTCTCTATATGAAATGGCCAAATGATGGTAATATGTATGCAATTAAATCCAAACAATGTATATAGTGTACTACTTAAAAAGCTGCAGAATCTAGCAGTCGATTTGTATATATTTTTAAAGTTTAAAAATTCATCAACTTAAAAAAGATGACAGTGACATCACTTGCAACTAGAAATTCCACTTGAACATTCCAAGAATTTTTTTCAAATTACAAGAAACTTTTTTTTTTTTTTTTGAGACAGTCTCACTCTGTTGCCCGGGCTAGAGTGCTGTGGTGTCAGCCTAGCTCACAGCAACCTCAAACTCCTCGGCTCAAGCAATCCTCCTGCCTCAGCCTCCTGAGTAGCTAGGACTATAGGCATGCGCCACCATGCCTGGCTAATTTTTATATATACATTTTTAGTTGTCCAGCTAATTTCTATTTTTAGTAGAGATGGGGTCTCGCTCTTGCTCAGGCTGGTCTCGAACTCCTGAGCTCAAACAATCCACCCACCTCAGCCTCCCAGAGTGCTAGGATTACAGGTGTGAGCCACCGTGCCCGGCCAAGAAACTTGTTTTTAAAAAATAAAAAACTTCCTAAATTGCTAATTTCTACCTGCTACCAAAGGATTTGTAAGAGAAATCTACATGTCATATTAATTGTAGGAGAGAGACGGAGATGTTTATCGACTCCTTGGGCTTGGAAATCAATGCCTTTATTATCTGTGCTTGTAACTGAGTAAGGATATACCAACTAACAGGTTTGCTTCAACTACAGTGTCATTCAAAATGTGCACCTAATGAGGAAAAATACATGTTATAGTCTAACATGTATGGTACTTGGAAGCTAGAATTGAATTCTAATTTTCTTCACTGGACTAAAAGGCAGAAAGCCTTCTTGACTGTTTTCCAGGCCAGTGGGGGACAGCCAGACCCAAACTGGGAGAAATGAAATGAGAAAAAGTAGTTGATGTAACATGAAATCAGGCCAAATCAAACAAGGTTTTGATGCCAGTTTGTCAGTTTTATTGCTTTTGTGGTTTAAGCTCAGCACAGCAAGGTATTATTTCTCTCTTTGGTAATTAAATTCCAGCACATTTGACAGCAAATGAAATTTCTTATCATTCCAGTTCTAAACTTTACAAAACAATGTATTTTTGAAACAATTAAGAAATAAATGCTCTCTTGCAAATTATTTAAAAACATTAATTTTTCCATGTGTATTTGTACCAAATGGTTAATTTTTAAAAATTTTTTTGGTGAAATTAATGACCCAGTTATTGAAAGGGTGACATCTTTCTAATGAACTCTTCAGAAACTCTATGAAGCCCTAATTAGGCTCCTACACAGCCGGCAATTGGGCTTATCCTATTCAGAAAACACACAGGAGCAAACCGTATAGAAAATAAAAACTTTATTTTTTTCAAGTTTATAAGATAGTTCCCATTACATATAACATCATGGTCAAGGATTCTACAGCCACGAATGCCCGCAGTCACATAAATATATCTAATCCAATCAATGCCTTTTCCTGCTAAAAGAGGCATCTGAAGTCCAGAGGGAGAGTCGTGTTTTGAGTAGAAGTCGTCCTCAACGGGAAGGCTCCCGTCAGTGCGGCAGGAACTAGCCAAGGAGCCTTTGCTTTCTGGAGCTGACTCAGAGGAGAGGAAGGGACAGCCTGCTGATTGGGGCTGAAGCAGAACTAGATTTTCTCTCTTGTGGTTTAAGATATTTTAGAATCTCAGAATTCAGATTTGGCTTCTTTAGTGTGGTATCTGGGGAGTTCTAACTTTTGGATGAAAAAGGAAACTAATTTGGTGGTAAGAAATAGAAGCTTGCTTAAGAGGGGCTCTCACTGCCCCCCTGAGGAGGAGTGAGCAGTGAGAAGAAGGCTCACCACTCCTTGGCCCGGACCACTGCTCTCCCAAGGAAGAGGGAGACAGATGTGGCTCTGCCCCTGTACTCTTCTCCCTGTTGGCTCAGTGGCACTGACACCCATTCAAGGTGGTGGACATCTAGAAGCTCCATATGCTGCAGCTGGAGTTTGCCAATCAGATCTATCAGAGCTTTAAAGCTGAGTTTGTGTAAACTGCGAACAAGCTGTGGCACAAGTCTCTTGGGACACCAGCTTTGCCCACCTTCCCCCCAACCTGCAGAGCAGAAGACAGGAACACCCCAAATCAAACAAAAGCCCAAATGGGCATCTAAATCTGGAGCAGGTGTCCATTCTCCTGGACACAACCAGCTGCCCCAGGGGCACTGGACAGGGTGATGCTAAGGCACAGTCAGTTTTACATTCGAAAGTCAAGACTCCTCTTAAATCCAGGACATACCTGATGACTCCAGCTCTGCTGCTAGAGACAACCCTCACCATGAAATGTGCAGACCCATCTTAGAGAACCCAGTGCCCCGCTGGGGAAGGACTCATCATCTGGCTAGTTTCGTGGGGGCCTCTTTCTAGCAAAGAGGGCTTCCCCCCTGATGAAAGGACCCACAGTATCCTTTGGCCCTCAGCTTCCAACAGCTCTTGATGCTACCCACTTACTTTGTTTCTAGATTTTTGTGCTGGGGAGGAGGAAAAGACAGGGTAAGTAAGAAGAGCAATGTGTTTCCTGGACAATTCAATTTGGCAAAGATGAGCCAAAAATCTCCTATTTTCTGTCTGTCCTCTAAATGAGGGTGGTAGGAACCAGAAAGCGGCAGACTGCTCTGCTGAGAGAGCCTCCTTACCTCTCTTGGTCAAGTTCAAGTTCCTTTTGGAAAGAGCTAAGCTGGGAAGTCAGGGAAAGAAGAAAAAGTCCATTGATAAAAGAGTCCAAGTCATAGTCTAAGAGTTAAAGAGCTCCCACAGGGTGGGGAGAGGGAAGTATTTGTGTGTACTTACAGGGGGTACCACTCCACAGCCTCACAAACCTGAAGCACCAACAGGGTGGCCTTTGTCCAGGACAGGAAACAAACAGCTATGTTGGCAAGAGTGGGAGGGCTTGACGCCTGAAAGTAAAACCCAGAGCTTTCTAAGATCAGCCATCAAGTGAGGCAAAGCAGCATCAGGCAACTATGCGGAATACAGACCAAGGCAAGGTCTACCTCAAGACTCCATCTCCCTCCTCCCACCCCCACAGGAAGCAAGGCCAAAGAGGCAGCTAAGTAATGGAGCACTGCCTTCAGCTACTCTCCAAAAACTCCCTAACAATGCGAGTCATGAAGCACTTTTCAATGAGTTCTGAAGGACTGTGTATACCAGCCTATCTCTGTTGCCATGTAGGTGACCTGGCATTGAAAGTCTTGTTGCTTTGTGCTGTAACATTTCTGAAAATGGGTAGGCAGAATCTCTGGGCATAAGTGATTATAGCTGGGCTTGTTCAAGGATGCCTTCTGAGGACCAAGCCTGCATTGCTCTCTGTGCAGCCTGGGAGAGGCTGAACTTCTTCAGCTCTAGGGAAGTTTATCCTGCCTTAGGAGATACCCAGGTTGGTCTTGGAGGGATGGAGCACCCAACAAACATTGGGCTGGAAGGCTGTGACTAGTGCCTGGGTACCCATCAATCTGCCCAGATGCTTTTTTTGAGATACTCCTGCATTTGGCCCAGGATTAGGTTTTCAGGCATGAAGCAAAGGATCCAGCACTCATTTAAATCAGGAAAAGTCTTTCTGGGCTTCTGGTTTCCCACTTTAGAATGGGATTTGAGAGGCGAGGTGTTCCAGGAGAGACTGGGTTTTAATTACAGCAATCTTCTCTTTTTAGGCAGAGATCTGGGTAAATATTATGCCTAGGACACCCTTCATATGGCTTAAGGGCTCCCTCAAAGGAAGTCAAATACATTGGTAATTCTGGCTAAACTGTAGTTAGAAGCCGGTTTTTAGACTTGATTTGACCTCTTGGGTCCAACACCCAGAGACTGGCCAGAGCCTGGAGGTGGATGTGAGCATGACTAAGAAGGAAGAGGCTGCAAGGTGAGCATCTCATGGGCGAAGGGTGCTTCTCTGCAGGAGGAATAAGTGGAAGCTTTCTGTCTCAAGAGCTAAAGAAGCTGAAATTCCTAAGAAGCTTTAGCCCCTTCTCTCCAGTTTGGAGGCTAAGCCTCTGGGGACACAGTCTTTGACTAAGAGTCAAGCTGAAGGCTTAGAATTTACTGTCTAAGAAAAGGAGTTTCTAGGGTTGTGCCATTTGGCTAAAGGGGAAGAAGGATTGCAAAGGGGACTAAGACTTCTAGGATGGGAAATGCCAAAGTTTAAAGTTGCTCAGTGTCCGGTGCCCCCATAGTTCGGCAAACTAGGAGATGGAAGAACAGGGAAGGAACCATCCCAGAGAGCAGACCACTGCAGCAGCTGAAGAGGGGCTACTGCCACAGAGAGGTATTTTAGATATTTCAATTACTATTTTCAAGGAAACTTTACATATCCTTTTCTTGCTAGAAAAAGGAGGGAAAACCTGCTTCAGAGACCAGGCCCTAACCTATAAAAATAACATACACATTCACCTGGAAATAAGTTCTACAGCTATGGAGATTCTAGACTGCAAGAGATGTTATTATAAAATGTGCTGCATTTATCCCATCACCACAAGTTAATAGCAGTTCTCAATCTGGTCACGGACTAAGAGTGCAACTCTGCCCCAAGAATTGCCTTTTCTTTTTCTTCATTTTTTGAAACAACAACAACAAAACAAAACACAGAAGAATTAAAAGCACTGTAGCTGCAGTGAGTCTATTGTTCTCTCTATCCAACTGTCTCCTGCTTCTGTACGAGGAGGAACACGGGGGCTGCGGCTCACTCTTGGCAAAAACTGCAGCTCCTGGTTCTGATTGTGTTCTCGCCAGCATTCGATGGAGAAAGACAGAGAGAGAGGGAAAGAGAGAGAAAGATCCCAGTTGGTTCCAGTCTCTAGCTCCCTTGAGGAGTGAAAAGTTCACAGGGTAGGCTCCTTATTCCAGTTCTTAGAGAAAATCAAGCTCCAAAGCCTGGTGAAGGGACACTAGGTCCCCGTGGTTTGTGATCCTCCAGAAAGGCATGTTGTGCTGGAAGAGAGACGGAATAGCTGGTTAATCCGATTTCTTTTGGGAACTTATATTTACCCCTCCCCTTTCCCCCACAGGGTTACCACATACCTTAGGGAGAAGTCTATCTACTCCGGCCCACCTCATATGGCTGTTGTACATTATAGGATGCTTTATAAATGTGAGAGGTTGTTATTAGGTTTCAGTGGTAGCTTTGTGCTTTTATGAGAGATATACCTGTTTTAGCTTTTATATATAGGGTCTTCAGGATCAAATAACATGGCCCAGGTGAAAAATTAGTATCGATATAAGATTACATTGTCTTACAGATGGTCAATTCATTAAGTTTCAGAGTCACAAGGCCCAAATCTTGCCCATGTCCAAGATGTAGGACACACAGCTCTGGGAAATAATAATCCCATTATATTGTTTGATCAGCATTGTGTCCAGAATACTATGTGCTATTCTGGAAGCCACTTTTTTTTTTTTTTTAAGAGATAGGGTCTCAGAGCCGGGTGCAGTGGCTCATGCCTGTAATCCCAGTACTTTGGGAGGCTGAGGTGGGAGGATTGCTTGAGGCCAGGAGTTCGAGACCAGCCTGGGCAACATAGTGAGACTCCATCTCTACAAAAAATGAAAAAAACTTAGCTGGGTATAGTGGCTTGTACCTGTAGTCCCAGTGACTCAGAAGGCTGAGACCTTGAGCCCAGGAGTTGAGGCTGGAGTGAGCTATGATGGCACCACTGCATTCTAGCCTAGGTGACAGGGTGAGATACTCTTTTTTTTTTTTTTTTGAGACAGGGTCTCCAGGGCTCAAGTGATCCTCCTGCCTCAGCCTTCCGAGTATCTGGGGCTACAGGTGTCAGCCACTGTGCCTAGGCTAATTAAAAAATTTGTTTTTACCCAGCACTTTGTATAACGGAAATGTATAAGAAAAAAATTTTTTTTTTTTTTTTTAAAGAAGGTCTTGCTATATTGCCCAGGTTGGTCTTTAATTCCTGGCCTTAAGTGGTCCTTCTGCCTCAGCTTCCCGAGTAGCTGAGATTATAGGCATGAGCCACCATGCCCAATTCTGGAAGCCATGGTTTAAAGGAGGGCTTTGATAAACCTAAGTGTTGGCAACCATGTGCTATGTAGCTGAAGGAGATTGGCTTTACTGACTGTCTTGTTCAAAGTGGTTCAAAGTTACTCAGAACACTGAGGTCCTAGAACACAATTATTTTGGCATGTATCCTAGTTTTTTTTTCAATTGAGCTGCTCATGCATAATACTTAAAAGACTATTAATATACAGAAGAGGAAGCAGACTTGTTAGGTTATGTTCAAGAGTGCCAGATGAGGACCATTAAGTCAAAGTTAGAGAGAGACATTTTTGTTCACTGGAAGGAGGAAGACCCTAACAGCATGGTTGACCCCACGGTGGAAAAGGCTACCTGGGAATCAGTGTCCTCATCCTTGGGTATTTCCATGCAAGGACTGGAAAGTCTTCTGCATAGAGGCTGAAGAAAAGATCCCTCACAGGGTGGAGGCTAAACTGGATCAAGTGCTAAGGCATTTTCCAGTGGGTCTATTCTACTGTAGATGATTACAGACATCAGCTTACAAACAACAACTCTGCTAATGACTTAAGTTGTTATTTCTCTCCCCAAGCCCTTCAGATCGAGAAGCACTGATGCCTACACCCACTAGTGTCTTTCCCCAAAGAGGGCAATGAGAAGCACTTGAAAATCAAAGTTTCAGTGATAACATACGTGGAAAAACCAGTTCCTTGAATTGCTACATAAAGTAGCAAATGAAAACATAATGAGTAAAAATGCCAACTAATTACCAATCTCATAGTTTATTACAGTTGCAGAAGTTTCTATGTTAACTGGGTGAAGAAAACCAGGGAAGTTGATCCTAGTTGGCAACCCGATACCTTCAAATCTAAGAAATCAAGTTGCTGGAAGAAACTAAACTGAGGTATGAAGGAAAAGAACTTCTATAGATTCATTTAGTAGATGAGGAAACGCAAATAAGATAACTAAATTGTCCAAAGTCACACAGCTACTAAACAGATGGGATTTGAGATTCTACAACCAAGACTCTTTCATCTACTGTTTCCTTTATTAAGAAAGAATGGCCTGGAGTTGGGACCTGGATAGTGAAGAGTTTAATATCATAACAATCTTTCCAGGGCTCAAAAGCAGAAAGGACTTTCTCTACAGAAAACAACTTGATTGTACTGGTTTTTTGTTTGTGATAATCTGAAGCCTGAAAAAGTCAGAATGATTTGCCTTTTTGTAGTCTAGTCTGATGTTCTTGAGAAGGCATTGCATTCTAAGATGAAGATGGGGCCCATCTCAGGTTTAATGCTGGGGGTCCCTGTAGCAGGACTCAAAGGTCTTAAGATTATTGAGTGGCAGGGAGGAGGGGGAAGGGAAGGATTTAATAACTTACAGGGAAAACTCCATTTGGGGAAAAAATGGCCCTCTTTTTTTTTGAAGAAAAATGGGAGAGGAAGAGAAAACACTAAAAATGTACAATAGATTGCTAAGATTTTGTAGTTTTTACCATTTTTCTAATTGCACAATTTTCTTTATAATGGTTACCTGTTTGGCTGCAATTTCTTCATCTCGTCCATCTCCAATCACTACATACGTGACTTTCTTTCCAAACCTTGACACGATTCTCTCAAAGCAGCTCTCCTTACCTGATGAGAAAAATAAATTTCCTATCAGGATACCCTCTTTTTTTCCCCCAAAACCAAAGAAAAGGGCTGCTACTAGAGTTACCTGCCTGTGCTTAGGTGGACTAAGTGGCAGCCTATGTAGTTTGCTTGGTAGGATGTAGGAGTGGGAGTTAGAGATCTAGTAGACCCTCTACCCAAAGAATGTGAAATCGTGCCATTGAAACAACAACTTATTTTAACCTACACATTGAGGGTGAAGTCCCTAAGTTCTTAGTGTGAGGGAATTTCTATAAATGGGAGATGAAGGCATGTTGTCTATGTTGGGAGCTATGAATACCACCTCTCTTTTCTACCTCTCCTGTACTTTACAGCTTACAAAGTACTTATCAATTTATTCATTTAGTTCTCAAAATAATCTAGTGAGATGGGTACTCTTCCCTATTTTATAGATGTCAATGGGACTCACAAGTTTAGTGACTTGTTCCCAGATCACAAATAAGCTAGCAGCTAGAATTTAGACTTGGGGGGGTCCCTGGCTCCAAATCCAAGCTCTTGCCATTGTGCCACAATTTTTGAAAATTAATTTTTGAGGGGAAATGTTTTAGGGTAGGAAAGACAAGTGGAAGCACGAGGCCCTAATTTTTTGGCAGAAATAAACAACAGACAAAGAGCCATTTTCATCCAATTCTTCATTTTTCAAAAACAGTCCTGGGCACCGGCCTTGTGTCTTTCAGTGGAGGAGGAGCCCCAGAGCAGAACTGAGAAAAGTGACCAATAAATACGGGAACAATATTTGTTAAATCCAGAATTCCCTCACTTACTATACTTTGTAGTTGTAACCAAGACATTGCATCACTGAAACTGACCTTGGGAAATGGGTGACTTAAATCCATTGCAGTTCTGAGAAACATGCCAGTGTAACAAAATTCAAATCCCATATGCAACCAACACCTAAAGCATGCACAGATAATAACACTGTGGGAAAGACTCTTTATATGCATAAATAAAAGGAAATTATATCTCTTGCTCTTTCTTCACCATCTCTTATACTTTATTTCCCTGTTTCTGCCACCTTCTTCAGTTAAGCAAGGTCCTAACTTTGGCTTCCTTCTTCATCCTGCTCCATTAACCTCAGTCTTTTTTCTTGCTAGATCCAGTGACTTAGTACCAGGGTTCCTGTGTGAGTATGATAAAGGTGTCTCTTCCTCAAGACACTTGACTGCCATCTGCTGGAAAGTTGCAATAAATACACAAATACACAAATCTAAGATGACTATAACGTAATTGACAAGAACTTATACCTCCATACTCAGAAGTCCTGCTTGGCACATCTGAGCAAGTGTAAATCTTGACATCCATAGCCCAAGTGGCACCTCAAAACAGATGGACTAGTCACCTGGACCAGACATTAGTGCACTCTGGGTTCAGTCTCCCACTTACAATAGAAGGCTTGGCTTAGGTGCACTTAGGTCCCTTTTAGTATTAACACTTTACAATAGCATTGTCATACCTTACATTCATATGAAGCATTCAATCAATATTTGCTGAGTTAACATATTAACCTCACAAATGATTCAATGGAGGACTATAGTCCATATCTTAAGCCCCACAATTCAGTTCAAACATTAAATAATTCAACTAATAATGAATTCTTATGTTCAAGGTATTGAAGAATTTTGTCTAATTCCGACCATTACAGCCTTACAAACTAAGCCAACCTCCACCAGACCCACAGTCTAATATGATCTGTCTATAGAAAAAAAACTCATTAAGTGAGTCAGATTTTAGACTTTCTCCTAACACTCAACAAAGGGAACACCTCATATTTAGAAGACAAGGACACAGAGGTATTTTTATTATCCTGGCATGCATAATCAAGGATGGAATACACTCTGCAATGTCTCCTCTGAAAGAATTAAGAGACAAAGAGAGTTATTAACAGCTCAAACTAAAGATTAGCTATATGAAAACACGACTTCAATACAATTGGTAAAATACTTCCATTTACATTCTCAAAACAATCCTGGACATGCACGTTCCCTTTCAGAAGGATGAGGCCAATGACAAGGCAGTTTACCAAATGTCAAGTAATTGAAGCTGGTGAACTGTAAGACCAGCCAAGCCTTTGGAGAACATTGGTTCCTGGGTTTCCTCTATCAAAAACACTTCTGACATTTTCAGAAGTGATTCTGAGAATTCTCTTTAATGGCCAAAATCAAAGAGTGGCCATTAAGAGAACCACACTTTGAAATCATTTCAGAGGAACTGAAAAAATATTTCCTCTCCGTGCTCCCATTTCACAGTTGTGTGAAGGAAAGCCTCGAGCCTCCCACTGTGGTTACCATGGCACCAGATCCCACTGCAGCTTCACAAATTAGCTCCGGATGAACTGAGACTGAGGAAAACCACCAAATAAGCACACTTACTGTCAGAGGGAATGAAATCACTTCCATTAGATTGATGAGCCTGTGGGTGTCAGGACTCGGTATAATGAGCACTACAGAAAATCTACCTTGCAGGTGTGGGAGGCTCAGTGAGTGTTCTGGGTTCTTATGACATGACATAGTAAAGCAGTGACAGCAGCAATATCCAAAGGGAGCGTTCATGTATGTTCACTCCAACTCAATCTCATGTAAATGAAATAATTCAACCATAAAATAATAGGGAGAATAAAAAAACCCACAGATGCCTGCATAACCACCTAAAAATAAGATATTATAGATTTACTTGAAATTTCCTAAATACCCCTAAAAATGTGAACATTTTAAACCTTATTATAAATGTTACATACTGTACATTTATCTGTGATGTATTTTTGTGTTCAACAGTGTTTTTTATATTAATCCTTATGAGTAGATGTAATTTTAGTTCATTCACTTTAACTGCAACTGTATTTCATTGTTTGAATATATCCATTTTCTGTTCACAAACAGATTCACAGACCAATTATTTCCAATTATTTTCTATTATGAACAAGGCTGCATAAAAAAAAATCCTTGCACATGTCTCCTCCCTGTGCAT
This sequence comes from Varecia variegata, assembly GCA_028533085.1. Taxonomy (NCBI): domain Eukaryota; kingdom Metazoa; phylum Chordata; class Mammalia; order Primates; family Lemuridae; genus Varecia; species Varecia variegata. Next base: position 90,424,752 of record CM052444.1, on the reverse strand, counting down.
ATGAGAATTACTCAAAGGCAGGGGTCAGCAAACTTATTCTGTAAAGAGTCAGACAATAAATATTTCAGACTTTGCAGGCCATATGGTCTCTGTTCCAACTATTCAACTCTGCTACTGCAGTGTGAAAGCAACTACATAAATGAGTGAGAATGACTACATTTCAATAAAAACCTTACAAAAACAGGCAAGGGGCAGGATTTAGCCCGTGAGCTGTAATTTGCAGATCCCTGCTCAAAAGTACATATACCTCAAAGTGGAATTGATCATAGATCACGTACATCTCAAACTTTATTAAACATCAACAAACTGTTCTCCAAAAAAGGTTATATTCCTTTTCAATTCATCTGCAGAGTAAGAGTTCCCATTATCTTAACAAAGCTTGGCACTGTCAAGAATTAATTTTCTCTGATGGGTGTGAAATGCATCACATTTTAATTTGCATTTCCTTAAGTGGTGAGGTTAAGGAATTTTTCATATGTTTACTGACAGTACGGTTTTCCTTTTCTGCAAACTGGCTATTTCAAGGTTTTTGCCTATTTTTCTATATTCGCAATTGCTGCTTATTGACTTACAGGAATTCTTTACAGATTCTGTATACTAATTATCAATTAAATGTTTTGTAAATATCTTTTCCCAGTGCATGGCTTGTCTTGTCACTTGATGCTATCTTTCATGGCATATAACTTTAAAATCTTCACGAAATCAAAATGATCATTTTCTTGTTTTTTTATATCTTTTGATATTTTAAAAAGAGATCCTTCCACACCTTAATATCATACTGATATTCTTCTATATTTTCTTCTAAAAATTAAAGTTTTGCTTTTCATGTTAAGTTTTTTTTAGAGACAGGGTCTTGCTCTGTCACAGCCTGAAGTGCAATGGCCTGATCATAGCTCACTGCAACCTCTAACTCCTCGGCTCAAGCAATCTTCCCACTTCATGTTAAGTTTTTAATCTACTTGTAATTTATTTTATTAATGTAAAGAAAGAAAACAATTCTGCCTTTTCCCCCCATATGGATAACCCAATTATCCTAACACCATTGATTGAAGGTAAGTTCCAAGAGGACAGAGGACTTTTGTCACTGCTGTGTTCCTAGTGCCTTGGCAATGCCTAGCACACAGCAGGCACCATTATCATTTTTCCTCATCTAATGGATCATTTCCAGCTACATATAAATTTGATATAATTTCTCTTATGAATCTTACAAATCCTCAAGCCCACATACCCCTCCAGCTACTGCCTTCCTTCTTGCTCTTCTTTAAACAAACCTCCTCCAACAACATATAACAACAATATAGTTGTATCATTGCTGTCTCCAGCTCCTCTCTTCCCATTCTCTCTCTCTTTTTTTTTTTTGAGACAAAGTCTCACTCTGTTGCCCAGGCTAGAGTGAGTGCCGTGGCATCCTCCTAGCTCACAGCAACCTCAAACTCCTGGGCTCAAGCGATCCTACTGCCTCAGCCTCCCGAGTACCTGGGACTACCGGCATGCGCCACCATGCCCGGCTAATTTTTTTCTATATATTTTTAGTTGGCCAGATAATTTCTTTCTATTTTTAGTAGAGATGGGGTCTCGCTCTTGCTCAGGCTGGTCTCGAACTCCTGACCTCGAGCGATCCACCCGCCTCGGCCTCCCAAGTGCTAGGATTACAGGTGTGAGCCACCGCGCCCGGCCCTCCCATTCTCTCTTAAACCCATTCCAATTAGGGTTTCATCCCCATCACTCCACTCAAATTGCATGTCAAAGTTAATGGCCTTCAAGTAGTTAAAAACCACCTTCAATTCAAAGATCTCATTTGACTCATCAACAACATGTGATAGAATTGATCACCCTTCCTTTGTCTTTCAAGACACTATTCTCGGCCAGGCACGGTAGCTCACGCCTGTAATCCTAGCACTCTGGGAGGCTGAGGTGGGCGGATTGTTTGAGCTCAGAAGTTCGAGACCAGCCTGAGCAACAGCGAGACCCCGTCTTTACTAAAAATAGACAGAAATTATATGGACAGCTAAAAATATATATAGAAAAATTAGCCGGCAGGGTGGCGCATGCCTGTAGTACTAGCTACTCGGGACGCTGAGGCAGGAGGATAGCTTGAGCCCAGGAGTTTGAGGTTGCTGTGAGCTACGCTGATGCCACAGCACTCTAGCCCGGGCAACAGAGTAAGACTCTGTCCCCCCCCGCCCCCCCAAAAAAGACACTATACTCCTCATACTTCAAGGGCAATCCTTCTGATACTTCTGCTGGGTCTTCCTCATGATCCAAACATTTAAATATTAAAGGACTCCAGGGCTTAGTTCTTAGACCTCTATTTTTTGCTATCTGCATTCACTTCTATGATCTCATCCAGTCTTAAACAACCATGTGTACACAAGAACTCACAAGTTTGTATATCTAGTTAGTATCTCTCAACTTCCGATATCAGATATCCAACTGCCTACTTGACATCTCTGTTTGGAAGTTTAATAATAATTTCAAATTCAATATGTACAAAACTAAACTCCTAATCATTCTTTCACAGTCTTTTCCATCTCAGTGAATGACATCTTCATCCTTTCAGTTGCTTAGGCCGAAATCCTTGGAAATCATCCTTAACTTCTTTTTCTTTCAAATCCTACATCCAAACTATCAGCAAATCCTGTCAATTCTGCCTTCATACTGTCACCTGGTAACTGATTACTTCTCAACCTCCACTGCTATTAATACCATCTGGACACCACCCATGATCCCAGGCTGGGTTGTTACAATAACCTAACTTTTCTACCTGCTATCCTCCTGAAGACCCTTGAGGAGGGTCTTAGTGAGACTAATCCATTTAAAGTATAAGTCAGGCTGTGTGTGGTGGCTCATGCTGGCAATGCCAGCGCTTTGGGAGGCTGAGGCAGGAGGATCGCTTGAGGCCACGAGTTTGAGACCAGCCTGAGCCAGAGCAAGACCCCATCTCTACCAAAAAAAAAAAAAAAGTGTAAGTCAGATCATGTCACTCTTCTGCTCAAAATCTTAAGTGCATTTCATTCTCTAAGGCCCTACAGAAACTCCCCACACTCTCCTTTAACCTCTCAATCTTATTTCCTACTATTCTTTCTCCCTTGTTCTTCCTTGAACATGACCCCAACTTTTCCCACTGTTTCCTCTCCTTAGCAGTTCTTTCGGAAGCATATACTAATGGCTCATTCCCTTATGTCCTTGCTCAATAGATACCTGTTCACTGAGGCCTTTTCTAACTCCTATTTAAAACATGACCTACCTTGGCTCCCTGATTTTTATCCACAGTACTTATTACCACCTGACATATTTTGTTTTACTTATTCATTGACTGTCTTATCCCATGGGGCAGGGATTTTTTCTTTTTTGTTAACTGCTACATCCCCAGTACCTAGAACAATGCCTGGGACATAAAAGGTGATCAATAAATATATGTATACACATATATATTTTCTGGTCAACTTGCATCTAGAAAACATTTGTTGAATGAAGGAAAAACACAAGTGTCAATAGGATTTGGTGGGCTTATTTATGACCTCCACAGATCCTGGGATATAAAGAAAATTAGATATATTTTTTATGTAAAAAGCTGATCAACAGGCATGTAGTATAGATTAGAAAATGAATGACCACAGCTCATCTTTAAACTCCAGGACCCTCCCCTTTGCTACAATAGGGAAGCAGGGACTACACACATAGACTAAAGGATATGGGGGCAAGTGGATGCTTTCCCCAGAGCACATACAGAATTAGAGTGAGACATTCTGCTGTCTTCTCAGCTGCACAAGTGGTTTTGTATAAACCTGATGCCAGTTAATTAATCCAGCCAATATTGAGTACTTATCACTTTATATACTTGGTATTAAATATATTTTTAGAGGTTAAAAACTACCTTCATATATGCAGTCTCATTTGATTTTCACAACTTCCCAATGGATTTTCAATTACATGAGAAAACTGAGGCTCAGGAGATAACATAATTTGGTTAAGGTAAGAGCTAGTAAATAGGGGAGCCAGGACTTAAATCCTACTCCGTGATTTTTATTTTCTTCTTCCTTTGTAGGAAATTGTGGTAAAATATGTATAACTTGTAATTTACTAATTTAAACTTCAAAAAAATTTTCATTATAATAAAAAACACATAAAATTTACCATCTTAACCATTTTTAAATGTATAATTCAGTAGTATTTTAGTATTCTCACACTATTGTCCAACAGCTTTCTAAAACCTTTTCATGCTATAAAACTGAAATTCTAAACCCATTAAACATTAACTCCCTATTTCCTCCCTCCCTTCAGCCCCTGGTAACCACCATTCTACTTTCTGTTTCTAAGAATTTGACTACTCTAGGTACCTCATATAAGTGGAATCGTACAGTATTTGTCTTTCTGTGACTGGCTTATTGCCCTTAGCATAATGTCTTCAGGGTTCATCCATGTTGTAGAATGTGTCAGAATTTTTTTCCCTTTTAAGGCTGAATAATATTCCATTATATGTCTATACCACATTTTGTTTATCCATTCATCCACTGATGGACATTTGGGTTGCTTCTACATTTTGGCTATTGTGAATAATGTTCCCATAAATATGGGTAGGCAAATAATCTCTTTGAGAACCTGCTTTTGGATATTTGCATATATCCCAAGAATCTGAGACTTAATTCTTTCAGATATTTATCCAGAAGTAGGATGGCTAGCTCATATGGTATTTCTATTTTTTAATTTTTTTGAGGAACCACCATACAATTTTCATAACAGTTTCATTTTTTTTTTTTTTTTAAGAGACAGGATCTCATTATGTTGCCCAGGCTGAATGTGAACTCCCAGGCTCAAGCAATCCTCCTGCCTCAGATACCCAAGCAGATGGGACTATAGGTATATGCCACTGTGCCTGGCAACATTTGCATTATTTTACAGTTCTACCAACAGTACACAAGGTTCCAATTTTTCCACATCCTCACCAACACTTGTTATTTTTTGACAGCAGCTATCCTAATGGGTAAGAAGGATTTTAACCATTTTTAAGTATTCAGTTTAGTCCTTGATTTTAAATCTAGTGCTTTTTCTATCGTCTATTTTCTGAGAAAAAGACAGAGAAACTTGAAATGAGGCAAACATAGATTTCTAAGCTAGACATTATGTTCTTTCAAATATTATAAAAGATATGTTTATGTAACTAGCTGTTAGGCCTTGAGCAAGCTATATAACTGCTAAGCCTCAACTGCCTCATCAGAAATATCAGAAGACTGTTGTGAGAGTTACAGATACTATATACAAAGTTTCTAATAGGCTGGCAAATAATAGGTATATCATGAGTAGAAAGTTTTTTTGTAAGGCCAGTAACAAGAAATAGAATAGAAACCATACCAATTTTGGTAGCACTATAGATGTTTTCAATAGGAAATATTTCTCCTAGTCCATAAAGGAGAACCTTGGCCAGGGCTGGAACCAGCTGGGTGGTAGTGATCAGAACATTCACACAATTCTTTCTAGAAGGGAGTAAGAAGAAAAAGAAAAGAAACAGATAAAACTAAACTGACCTGGCGTAAGAATTCAAATGGGCCACCTCTTTAGGATGTAATTATTAAAAATTAACCTCAAAGGGCCTGGTATGATACATTTAGCTATTGTATATATAGCTATATACAATGCTATATACAAATATAATGTCAATATTTAGCTATTATTATTATTATTATGCTCTTATCATTTCAGGTTATTTATTTTCTATATTATTAAGAGATCCTACTCTTTTTTGTCTCTCAGTGGACACAGAGCAGCAACTTAATTCTTGCCTAATGATCATTCTAGCTCACAAACACTTGTTAGCAAATACTACCAACCTGTGTCATTGATAGCATATTTCAGAAAACAAACAGCAACAAGCTCTCAGGTGGGCCGGGCGCAGTGGCTCACGCCTGTAATCCTAGCACTCTGTGAGGCCGAGGCGGGTGGATCGTTTGAGCTCAGGAGTTCGAGACCAGCCTGAGCAAGAGCGAGACCCCGTCTCTACTAAAAATAGAAAGAATTGATCTGGCCAACCAAAAATATATACAGAAAAAATCAGCCAGGCATGGTGGTGCATGCCTGTAGTCCCAGCTACTCGGGAGGCTGAGGCAGTAGGATCGCTTAAATTAAGCCCAGGAGTTTGAGGTTGCTGTGAGCTAGGCTGACGCCACGGCACTCACTCTAGCCCGGGCAACAAAGTGAGACTCTGTCTCAAAAAAAAAAAAAAAAAAAAAAGCTCTCAGGTGCTGTACTATTTTATGTGAATGCAATTCAGCCCATAAATGAGATATGATTTAAGTTCTCTCTGCTCTTCACACAACAGCAACACAAATTCTACAATACACATTAATTTTACATGTCCTTTACCTTCACCAGATATCTAGCCCTCAATGTCAGTTTTACTGTTTACTAGGTTGTGCATCTGGAATTCCTGCTGTGAGGGAGGGAGCAATAGGGTACTGGTGCAGACATGGCTGCATTTATTTCTTGGTCTAAGCTTCATGCTGATATCTCTGCAACCTGCTTACTGTACCCTTTTTCTTTTGATTCTTGGCTTCTTGAGTGGGATTGAGTACACTTCTTGGAGTTTCCTACTCTTAGGATATTTGTGATATGGTTCTTACCTGTCTTCTTTGATGTCGCCAGGCCTATCTCCTGGACTGGAGATTATGGGTTACTGAGTTTTAATTTTGTGAGCAAAAAGTAAGGGGGAAGAAAAAGGATTCCACATATAAATCTTCTCTGAAAACTCTAAGGTATGCTGTTAACATAAAATGACCTTGCCTCCCACCCTAACCTAAATACTTCCCTGCAGCAACGTTTCGACTTCTCTCTCCTCTATCCCAAAACCTATGTTAGGCAATTGCCTGTCCTGGACTAGGGCAGTAAAGAGTGTGTCTCTGAAAAGATGAGACCTCAAAGAATCATTTCCATACCTGGACTGGATGAGGAGTAAGGACTTCAGTGCAGTTCCTAACCAGGAATCTGTTAAAACTTCAATTTCTGCTCTTAATCTCTGCAGTGCTTCCTTTCTTTGGGGACTGAGGAGGCCTTTGGGAATAAAAGCAGATATGTTTATCATTTGACAACATATACTTGCTGATACTAAATTCAATTTAAAAATAATGTGAGTCACTAAAATATTTTCCTGAGCTAATATATTTCTCTTCTTAGAGAAATCTTAGAGTAGTGCTATTAAAAAACCATTTTGACTTTCTTCATCAGAATGTTTTGTTATGGGGCACGACGACAATAAAATCAGCTGACAGAAACATGACTGCATTCTGGTACAAGCTCCCTTTTTCCTCACTAACCAGTAACATCACTTGCAGACCAGTGGACCATACTTTTGAGTAGCACTGCTTTACAACATGACATCAAGAACCAAAGTGGGAAAAATGAGTGTTACAGCTGGAGGAATCCTCACTAGTTCTAATTTCTTTCTAAAGAAACCAAAGTCCAAGGGAGAAAGGGAGCCGGGTCTAAGCTTACATATTAAGTTAGTAGCTTTTTGTCTCAGGAAGTCTTTCCATTACTATACACGACTCCCATGGTGACTGCACTCCCACCTGTGTCAGAATATGTCAACTTGAGATTCCAGGGTGAATGAGCAACTTTCTGTACTGTACGTACTTCTGAAACAACTCCAGCTGATAGACTAAAATACTACGTATGACTAGACAATTAAGCACAAAACAAAACAGAACCTGATGGGAGCTTGTTGTTGGATACTTGAGTTAAAATATTCAAATAAATCTGGCTCTGAATTTTCTGTAGTGAAGGTAAAAAAGAAAAAATTCTATTAGCTATACTATTCTATTAGCAATACTCCATAAAAGCAGAAGGCATTTCTGTGAGGAGGAGAACTTGGAGTATAATCTGTTTTGACTGATGGTTTTAAAATGCAAGCCTAGAATTAGATGACTCTTATTTAACATTTTGGATAAAACAACAACAAAACCAGTACATATATGTCACATACTTAATATATGATGTGATATTTCTGTTAATTCATATTGTATAAAACATATAGCTGGACATTACTTTTCATCTGTTCCCCAAAGTAGGCTCAGATTCTCACAGAGGGTTAAATCATTTTCTTTAGGAAACCAGGCACTGGGCAGGGAAAGGATCAAAGACTTAGGTTGTATATGAAAATTAAACAAAAAAAAGGCTAATGTCTGTGAGAGAAAAAAAGTATAACAAAAAGACTTGGAGTTGCCAAAATAAAAAACACTAGCTCTAAATCATGAGAAGAAATAAACAATAAAAAGGAGAATCTGAAAAAAGTAAATTAGATTCCTAATGTCTGGAAGCCCATGGTTTTTATCTGGTTTTAGAGGGCTAAACAGAAACGAACCAAACTGAATTTCAAAGCCAACTGAACTACACTCTGCACCCTGTAAGGCAGCATGGTGTAGTTAAAGGACTCTTGACCTGGAGTAATATACCTCATGTACATTTCGTGGGCATGTACATCTTTGAGGGTGATGGTTCACAGTTTTAAGTATCTTCTCATAAGGGTATCTCACCAAAAAAGGAACACATGAATATAAAATGCACTGGACCAAAAGTTAGGGAATGTAGATTCTAACCATGGTAGGGTCACAAGCTTGCAATGTGACCATGGGTAAGCTGCCCTTACTACCCTATGATGGACATCAATTTTCTCAGCTGTAAAATAAGGAATATTTATATTAGATTTCTAATGTCTTTTCTAATTTGGCCAATCTGTGATTAATTAATTCTAAATAATAGAATTTTAGGCACAGTGGCATCTGGTATTTGAAATATTTCTCGACAAAGAATTTCCAATGTGCTTCAAATCACAACACGTTGATATTGCCATCCTACAATGCTGGACAAACTTACTAACTAGCTCTACTTAACTTGTCCTGATGGTTATAATAATCAGCCAAAAAAATGTGGCACCCTATTAACTAGTATTGACAGTAGTTGTCACTAAAGAATAAAACACATCATCAAACATAATCTATGGAACACATGTCCTTTAAAAAGGCATTTGTCTAAGAGAACAAGAAAACTCTGCAAAGTTATGCTAAGAGAAGTCCATTAGAAAGGCAGAGCTTCTTCCCCAAAGGTTTTCAACCAAACCTCCATTTTTTTATAGAGTGAACATGTTACTGTGGCATAATTCATAAGCAGTTGCTAGGGGAATCTAAGGAATCCCTGGAAAGGAAAGCAGGAAATCAGAAAGAAACAGAGAATTAGACTGGCTGTATGCCACACTTACCACCCACATTGCTTTTATGCTTATCATAGATTTCTCTCACTTTTCGGTAGCGGAAAGCCAGTTTTCTCATCCAGTCCACACCTCCCTGGACACCCACAGAGGAACCATGGCTGCCACTGCCTCCTGAGCCACTGAAACCATCTGTTGAGAAACTGTAGTTGCTGCAAAGAGAGAGGATAATGAAAATTAAAATCTATACAGTATGGGGTTTTTGGTTGAGAGCCACCTGGGATTGTCTGTCTTGTTCCTGGTATCTAATAAACAAGGCTAACGGCTTTAAGAATCTTCTCCCTTAATCTTCATATTTCAGAGTCTATCTTCCATTAGTCCTCTATCTCACCTCTATGAGTTCTATCAAAGAAAGGATTGGGAGGGAGGGAAGGAGAGGAAGAAACAATTCAAGCACTAGCATTCACTAGAGGTTGGCTTGGGAGATACAGCATCTTTTTCATTAATGATAGACAATATCATAAATTGAAAAATGCAGAATATAAAATTTTGTCATACATACATACACACACACACACACACATACACACACAAAATGACTGCAACTATGTAAAAAGGAGAAATGTAAAAAAATAATGGAAGGAAATGACCTGAAATGCCAATAACGATAAAATGGCAGATTTTCCCCCAGTGATCTGCTAGCTAGTTTATTAAGTTCATGGGTCAACGTTAGTAGCTTCAAAATATGTCCACAAATTCTTTGATACTCCTCTCTTCTAATTCTGCTCCCCTTAGGTATGGGATATACTTAGAATATAAATAGAAAGTGGTGAAAATGATAGTGTTAGAATTCAGAGACTAAGCTTTCTCTTGCTCTCTCTTGGAGCACTTGCTCTGGAAGAGGCCAGCTGTCACATGAGAACATTCAAGCTTTCCCACAGAGAGGCATATGCAGTGAGGAACTAAAGCCTCCTGTCATCAGCCACACGTGAGAAACTCCAGCCAACATCTTGATTCCAATTCCAGAGACCCTGATTAACAACTATGTAGCCAAGCCACATTCAAGTTCCTTACCCACAGAAACTCTGATAATAAATATTTAATTATTTTAAGCAACTAAGCTTTGGGGTAGTTATTAGACAGCAACAACAGATAACTAATACAGTTTTACAGACTGGGAAGGATTAATATTTCATAAGTAAAGATTTTAAAATGACTGACAGCATTAGAGACAACTTGGTTCAACCAAAAGTCAAAATAAAGTTCAATATGTTAAGAGTGAGACTCTGTATTTAAGAAAATAAAGCTGCCGAGGCATAAAATAGCCACATGTATAAGAGGAAAAACAACTGGGGTTCACAGTGGATCATAAACTGCTTCAGATCAGGCTCTTTTCTAAACAGAACAGTAAAGTCTCATAAGAAAGGTGTCTTCTGTGGCTGTGCAAGGCCACAACATGCACAAGTAGATGCTACTCCTGAAAGTGAAACTTTTCAATCTTCTCAGCTCTGACTAGGTTTGTACTAAGGTGGTATGTCCAGTTCTGCTCTGTATTAGAGAATTCATGGGTGGAACAGTGAATTTTACAGTAGTCACTGGGAAGCACATTTTAATTATGCAAAGGGATAAACATCAAAACAAATTAATATGAAAAGACAGATGTGATAGTCTTTTTTACTAAAGGTCTTTAAATATAAGCTAGATAAATTTTGGATCATTCTTAGCTAAGACTACTGGACCAGAAGACAATAGCCACAAGAGGAATAAGGAGATTTGAGCAACCATTTGGCCACTGAGACCTCACTGGTATAGCTTTCACTATAATAAAATGTTTAAGACTGTCTTCCACAGGGTTATTCCTGACACCATCAGACTCCTGCAGTTAGTTTCCTTGGTGAAATTTTAGATGCTTATTTGCATCTAAAACTACCCAGGCTGGAAGCACATTTTCTCCTGACTGAAAATCTGGCCAAAAAGAAACTAGTATATCCTTCACTTTGGAATGCTTCTCCTCATCCTGTCATTGTTACCCATTCTTTAAGGTCCTGCTCAAATGCTACTCCACTGAGAAGGCCTCTCCATTGTTGGCACTACCTGCTCCCTATTCCCATCAGAATTACTTCCTTCTCTGTGCTCCACTGTATTTTCTATTGTCACCTTCTCACACTGTATGTCATGGTTTACCATGTTTGCTTCTGTGTCCTCTGATAGATTGTGAGCACTTTTAGAGTTGTAACTTATTCATCTTTGTTCTCCTCTGTACCTACACAGATCTTGCACATAACAGGTATACTGATGTTCAAGATATCATTGTATTTATCACCTCAAGTCTTGGCCATTGTCATCAGAAGCCACATCTTCCACATGTACCTGGTCACACTCCTGTTAAAAGACAAAACATACTAGTTCAGTCCCGGGAGTAGAAGAGCTATTATTGCTATAACATATTGTAAAAGATCACATACGATGGCAGGATGATGAAATGTCTTATGGTCTCTCTTATATGTAGGCGATCACTTTCACACCCCTTGCTATCCAACTTCTTTTATGGCCTGATTCATATCCCACAGTCTTCATGAAATTTTCCTTAACTATCCCATCCCTCAGTTCTGCTCTTCTCTCAATAGTTCATTTCTCCAACAGCTCACAGAAATAAGCACAAGCTCCCTTACACTTCAGGTGTATCTATGTCCTACACTAGGCTGTAAGTCCTATTACACTGTAGGCCTCTTGGGGCACGAACCACATCTTACATCTCCTTTGCATCCCTCTGGTCTAGTCCAATGCCCTTATGAGCATGTACCCAATAAATTTTTGTGAATGAAACAGATGCTAGTAGAGTATGGTATCAAAACTGAGAATGACTGAAATAGAAATCTATAAATTCAGACTTAGGAGGTAGAGAGATCATCTAATTCAATCTCCTCATGTTCTAAAAGTGAGGTGAAATGATTTTATCAAGGTCATACAACTAGTGAGTGGTAAAAGGAGAACAGAAAGAACCTAAGTTTTCTGCTTGTAATCCAAGGTTCTTTCCACCAAGCCCATGGTACTATTGATATAAAATGCCACCCACTGCCTAACTCTGATGGATGTACTCCTCTAATACCACCTAGGGTACCTGCATCAGAATCCTCTGGGGAAGTTTTTAAAAAATGCACATTCTTGGGTCCATCCCAGACGTACTCAAATCAGAATTTCTGGGATTGAAGTCTTAGAATCTCCATTTTTACGAAGTTCCCCAGGTGATTCTTATGCCCCCTAAAGTTGAGAACCACTGACCTGGGGGGCAGGAACACATTCAGGTCAAATTCTTCACAGAAATTTCAGTCCTGAGTGAGGACTATGTCTAGAAAATCATTACAAATACAATTTGGCAATAATTATCGGCACATAGTAGGTTTTCAATAAATGTTTCCTGAATAAAAACTATGATGTCCTAATTTAGCAATATGTGAAGCTGAGGGAAGCTTAAAGTATTAAGGAGTTCAGACAAAAGTACTGAAGTTTAGAGCCCTATTAATTTAATTCATTGGAGAATTGTCTATTGAGAATTAGACTCTATTTTTTTAAAAAAGGATTACTTTATATTTCTAAAATGCTACCTTATTTTACTTTAAAATGTTTACTATTTTCAAAAGCTAGGTAACGTATGTAGTACACAGCTCAAAATTCAAAAGGGCGTGAAGTGTAGAGTCTGCTTCCTCCCACCTCTGTGTCCCAGCAACACATTCCCCTCCCCAGATACAATAACTGTGAGTAGTTTCCTGCATAGGATGACTGCTTAACTGAGGCCCAGAATGGGAACATAACTTTCCCAATCTAAGTAAGATTCATGCCCTGGTCTTCCAACTCCCAGTGCTGTGCTCTTTCTGCTACACCACGTTTACCACAAAGGTGAACTCAAATGTCAAAGCCAAAAAATGTCCCTGTTAAGCTCTTAGTGTTTCTTAATTTTCTGGCGCCTAACAAAAATAATTCTGTACATCAAGGTTAACCTATATATGAACAATAAACATGTATAGACTATAATGGGTTAAAATAACCATTTACAGACTTGACAAATCAAGAGACTATCTTTTTTTGGCCCCACCCCCTTGAGATAATCTTTTAAGAAGCTAAAATTGAAGAATAGTCAAAATATAATTGAAAACAAAAATAATCAAACCCATTTTATATGTATTATTTAATATGGATTAATAAATTGGAATATTGGTTTATATGTCAGTGTTTTACCTGATAGGTTGGCATGTCCCTTAGTGCTAGATCACTTTCAAATAAGCTAACAAAAATCAAATTTTTGAGGCACTAAAATTGAGGGCCAGAACCAAGACTGTGGTGACACATCCATGGCACTATTTTTCTAAGACTAGATATGCTTAAGTGACCAGCTGATCTCTCTATACCCACCCTCTAACTATGTTTCTTCTAAATACAATAAGCATAGGCTTTAAAACAGTTATTGAACAAAACTTCTCACCAAAGCATGGAACCAATTTAAAATGCTTACCTCTAAGTCGTTGAAAAATAGATGTGTATCAGCCACTTCAAAAATCATTTCTTCCATTGTTAAACCTGAGCCAATCACTACTGTTGGGTCCTAGAAGACAATTAAGAGAAAAATTTGCTTCACTTGGTAATCAAAGCACTGGTTCTAATCTTCAAATATTTCAAAATTATTTGGGGTCAAGGCCAAAACAACAACACAAGCCCACAATAGTGCTTCAAACTATAACCGATGCAATTTAATTCATAGTTACAGGAATCCAGGATTGTGCAATAGAGAAGATATGGACAGTTAAAAATTTTAGGACTTCAGTTTCTAGGAACTAGAAACTATCAAAGTAAATGGGGACAGAGGATATATTTTAAAAAACTAACTCAATGCTTTACAGTCAAAACTATATCCATCATTCCATTTGGAGCTCTCCTCCCACTTAAAAAACATTCACTGAATTTTTGGGAAATTCCCTGTTCCAGAGTAAATTCTAACTATCGCTGAAATATTGCTATTATAATACTCATTATCTTGCCTGCATGTACACACACGTATATGTACACATACAAAATATAACACTAGAAGCCAGTTATCTGATAATTTCAACAACCAGGAAGTAAAGAAAAGCTGCAGAACCAAAATATTTGCAGGAAAACCAATGAAAGTTGCTTAAAAATGAACCTTTCAATGAGTCTTTCAATTAGAGGCTGCATGCTCTTATTTTATACATTCTTAAAACCAGCTTAGTTACGCAGCTTATGAGCTTATGTCATTGGACCAGCCTAAATACTAAAAGTCTGTGGAAAATACTCCTAACAGAAATATTAGAAACAATACAAAATAACTGGAAGTAGTAAGATGGCAAAGGAGGCAGATATTATATTTGATTTTTTATTTTTAGAGACAGGGATCTCACTATGTCGCCCAGACTGGATTCAAACTCCTGGGTTTAAGCAATCCTCCTGCCTCAGCCTCCCAAGTAGCTGGGACTATAGGTGTGTACCACTGCACCCAGCTGGGGGCAGATATTTTTATAAAATTTATTCATAGAAATACGAGCTTTGAGGTAAGTTAGTGTAGAAATACACAGCTTTAATCTTCTTAAAACAGCTCATCCTTCTGTTAAAATTGATGTTTACAGCTGGGCGTGGTGGCTCATGCCTGTAATCCTAGCACTCTGAGAGGCTGAGGCAGGAGGACTGCTTGAGCTCAGGAGTTTGAGACCAGCCTGAGCAAGAGCGAGATCCTGTCTCTACTGAAAATAGAAAACATTAGCTAGGCGTAGTGGTGTGCGCCTATAGTCCCAGCTACTTGGGACGCTGAGGCAGGAGGCTCGCTTGAGCCCATGAGTTTGAGGTTGCTGTGAGCTAGGCTAACGCCATGGCGCTCTAGCCCGGGGAAAAGAGCGAGACTCTGTCTCAAAAAAAAATTGATGTTTACATTGAAGATAAAGCAAGTTAAATTTTGTTTGGTATATTTAGTTTAAAAAGGCATATAATATATTTTAGAAAGACATTTTATCTACATATTTTACTTATAAATACCTGGCACATACTTGGCTAAATGAAACGCTCAGTTTGGGCTGTTAAAAGTGTCTTAAGGTATAACAGATCAGTCTTTGGATTATAATCCCAAGACTCTACTCTGTTTTGAGCCTCGTTCCTGTATTTGCTCTGTTGCCCAGGCTGGAGTGCAGTGGTGTGATCATAGCTCACTGCAACCTCGAACCCTGGGCTCAAGTGATCCTCCCACCTTAGTCGCCTAAGTAACTCGGATTGCAGGCATGTGTCATGTCACCATGCTTGGGTAATTTTACTTTTGTAGAGACAGAGTTGTGCTATTTGCCCAGGCTCGTATAAAACTTCTGTCCTGAAGTGATCCTCCTGTCTTGGCCTCCCGAAGTGCTAGAATTATAGGCATGAGCCACCACACTGGGCCATATACTTTAATCTTCACAAAATGTCACTCTCAAACAACTTAAGCTTTCAGCATTGGTCTTAGTGGTCTCTAGCTTTACCATATAGCCTGCCTGGTGCAAGCCATCTGTTGAAGTTTTATATGGAAACTGAAAAGAAAACAGGGTAAGATGGAGGTAGCAGAGAAAATCATTTTAGTTATGCACCTATGTAGTCCAAAAGAGGGACAGTTACAACAAAGGAAGACTTAAATTACCTTTCCATACTTCTGGGCATAGGATCCAGTAAGAAGAGAGTGGAAGATGATGATGGTTTCATCCAAGTCCCACAGAAATACCCGCTGAGAGAAGAAAATATAAACAATAATGAGTATCTTTTCCAATCACAATGGAATAAAACAAGAAATCAATAACAGAAGGAAAACTGGAAAATTCACAAATATGTGAAAATTAAACAACACAATCTTAAACAACCAATGTGTCAAAGAAGAAATCAGAAAGACAAAATTAGAAAATACTTTGAAATGAATAAAAACACAACATATTAAACTTATGGGATATGACGAAAGCAATGCTAACAGGGAAATTTATAGTTGTAATTACATATGTTAAAAAAGACCTCAAATCTATAACTTAATTTTATACCTTAAGGAACTAGAAAAAGAAGAGCAAAATAAACATAAAGCCAGCAGAAGGAAGAAAATAATAATGTTTAGAGTGGAGATAAATAAAATAGAAACTAGAAAAATAATAGAGAAAAAAACAATAAAACCAAAAGCTGGTTATTTGAAAATATCTACAAAATTGACAATCTTTAGCTAGAATGACTAGGGAGAAAAAAAAAAAAGACTCAAATTACTAAAGTCAAAAATGAAATTGATGTTTACAGCTGGGCATGGTGGCTCACGCCTGTAATCCTAGCACTCTGGGAGGCCGAGGAGGGTGGATCGCTTGAGGTCAGGAGTTCGAGACCAGCCTGAGCAAGAGCGAGACCCGTCTCTACTAAAAATAGAAAGAAATTATATGGACAGCTAAAAATATATATAGAAAAAAAAAATTAGCCGGGCATGGTGGCGCATGCCTGTAGTCCCAGCTACTCGGGAGGCTGAGGCAGAAGGATCGCTTGAGCCCAGGAGTTTAAGGTTGCTGTGAGCTAGGCTGACAACATGGCACTCACTCTAGCCTGGGCAACAGAGTGAGACTCTGTCTCAAAAAAAAAAAAAAAAAAAAAAAAAAAAAAAAGTGGGGACATTACTATCGATTTTTACAGAAATAAGGATTAAAAGAGAATCTATGAACATTGTATGCCAACAAATTAGATAAACCAGATGAAATGGTCAAAATCCTACAAATACACAACAGAAAGTACCAAAACTGACTCAAGAAGAAATAGAAACTCTGATAAGCCCCATAACTAGTAAGGAGATTGGAAAAATAATTAAAAACTTAACAACAACAACAACAAGAAAGCTCAGGAACAGATGGTTTCACTGGTGAGTTCCACCAAATATTTAAAGAATTAACACTAATCCTTCTTAGCTTCCGAGGTCGGACGAGACCCGGCGCCTTCAGGGCGGTGTGGCCGTAGACAACACTAATCCTTCTTAAACTCTTCCCCAAAATGGAAGAGGGAACACTTCCTGACCAATGCCATCAGGCCAGCATTACCCTGATACCAAACTCAGGTTAAGACACTATAAGAGGCCGGGTGTGGTGACTCACGCCTGTAATCTTAGCACTCTGGGAGGCTGAGGCGGGAGGATTGCTCGAGGTCAGGAGTTTGAAACCAGCATGAGCAAGAGCAAACCCCGTCTCTACCAAAAAATATTTTGTTTTTTGTTTTTTAATTTTATTTTTTACCAGGAAATGTTCCCATCTACTAAAAAATAGAAAGAAAGTATCTGGACAACTAAAAATATATAGAAAAAATTAGCTGGGCATGGTGGCGTATGCCTGTAGTCCCAGCTACTTGGGAGGCTGAGGCAGAAGGATTGCTTGAACCTAGGAGTTTGAGGTTGCTGTGAGCTAGGCTGACGCCACGGCACTCTAGCCAGGGCAAAAGAGTGAGACTCTGTCTCCAAAAAAAAAAACAAGAAAAAAAAAAAAAGACACTGTAAGAAAACTATAGACCAATATCTCTTATGAAAATTAATATAAAAATCCTCAATAAAATAGTAGCAAACCAAATTCAGCAGCATATTTTAAAAAAATTAAACATGACCAAGTGATGTTAGTTCCCAGAATGTAAGGATGGTTCATTCAACATATAAAATTAATCAAATCTATCACATTAATAGAGGGGGGAAACCCACATAATAATCTCAATTGATGTAGAAAACACATTTGACAACACTCAATAAACTAGGAATAGAAGCAAATGTTAGGCCAGGCGAGGTAGCTCATGTCTGTAATCCTAGCACTCTGGGAGGTCGAAGTGGGAGGACTGCTTGAGCTCAGGAGTTTGAGACCAGCCTGAGCAAGAGCAAGTCCCCATCTCTACTAAAAACAGAACAATTGGCTAGGCGTCATGGTGCGCACCTGTAGTCCCAGCTACTCAGGAGGCAGAAGCAGGAGGATTGCTTGAGCCTAGGAGTTTGAGGTTGCAGTGAGCTATGATGATGCCATTGCAACTCTACCTGGAGCAAGAGTGAGACTCTGTCTCAAAAAGAAAAAAGAAAAAAGAAAAAAAAAAAGAAGCAGCAGCAAGTGTCCTCAAAGTAATAAAGGCCACATATGAAAAATCTACAGCTAATATCATGCTCAGTGGTGAAAGACTGAAAGCTTTAATAAGACAAGGAAGATGTTTTTGCCATTTCTGTTCAATACAGTGCCGGATGTTCTAGCCAGAGAGATTTGGCAAGAAAGGGAAAAAAGGCATCCAAATTGGAAAGGAAAACATAAAATTATCTGTTTGCAGATGACATGATCTTATGTGTAGAAAACCCTAAAGAACCCACAAAATATTGTTAGAGCTAATGAATGAATTAAAAAAATCAGCTGTCTTTCTATACATGTGCTATGAATAATTTGAAAAGGAAATTTTGAAAACAATTCCATTTACAACAGCATCAAAAAGAACAAAATACTTAGGAGTAAATTTAACCAACGAGGCAAAAGTATACATTGAAAACTGTAAAATACCGCTAAAGAAAACTAAAGACATACCTAAATAAATGGAAAGATCATGGATTAGAAGACTTAATATTGTTAATTTGACAACACTACCCAAACCAAGCTACAGATTCAATGCAATCCCTATCAAAATCCCAATACTATTTAAGAAATAGAAAAACTCATCCTACGGCAGCTTAAAACAAAACAAAAAACAAACAAAAAAAAAACTCATCCTAAAATTCATATGGAATCTCAAGGAACCTCGAATTGCCAAAACAATCTTGAAAGAGAACAAAGTTGGAAGATTCACAATTCCTGACTTCAACACTTACAACAAAGCTACAGTAATCAAAACATTGTGGTACTCGGATTAAGGACAGACATATGGACCAATGGAAAAGAACTGAGAGTCTAGAGATAATGCCTTATACGTATGGTCAATTAATTTTTGACAGGATGCCAAAACCATTCAATGGGAGAGTAAAGTCTTTTCAACAAATGATGCTGAGAAGAAGGATATCCATATGCAAAAGAATGAAGTTAGACTCTTACCTTACTTATACCATGTACAAAATTAACTCAAAATGGATCATAGACCTAAATTTAAGAGCTAACCAATGAAAATCTTAGGAAAAACAGAATAAAATCTTCATAACCTTGAATTCTTAAGTATTACACCAAAAGCACAGCAATAAAAGAAAAAATAAGACTTCTTAAAAATTAAAAAAATTTGTGCTTCAAAGGACATTACCAAGTGAGTGAAAAGACAATACACAGAATGGGAGAAAACATATGCAGATCATATATCTGATAATGGATTAATAATCTAGACTATATAAAGAACTCCTACAACACAACAACAAAAACCCAAACAACTCAATTCAAAACTGGGCAAAGGATTTGAATGGACATTTCTTCAAAGAAAATACAAAAATGACCAATAAACACATAGAAAGATGCTCAACATCCTTAGTCACCAGGGAAATGCAAATCAGCATCACAATGTGATACCATTTCACATTTGGATAGCTATCACATATTAGGATAGTTATCATCAAAAAAATAGGAAATAACAAGTGTTGGTGAGGATGTGGACATATCGGAACCTCTGTGCATTGCTGGTGAGAATATGAAACAGTACAGACACTGTGGAAAACAGTTTGGTGATTCCTCAAAAAGTTGAACACAGAATTACCACACCATTCAACAATTCCACTCCTACTTATATAACCAAAAGAATTGGTAAGAAGGACTCAAACAGAAAATTGTATAGCAGTGTTCAAAGTAGCATTATGCACAACAGCTCAAAGGTGAAAAATTCTAAGTGTCCATCAACAGATGAATGGGTTAACAAAATGTGGTATATATATATATGTAATGAAATATTCAGACATAAAAAGGAATGAAATTATGATACATGCTACAATATGGATAAACCTTGAAAACATTATGCTAAGTGAAATAAGCCAAATACAAAAGGATAAATATTGCATAATTCCACCTATATGAGATATCCAGAATAGACAAATTCACAGACAGAAAGTAGAATAGAGATTACCAGAGGTTAGGAGGAGGACAGAATGGGGAATTATTGTTTCACAGGTATTTGTTTGGGAACCTGAAAAAATTCTGGAAATATATACTGGTGATGGTTACACAATATTGTGAATGTATTTAATGACACTGACTTATATACTTAAAATGGTTAAAGTCGTAAAATTTGTTATGTATATTTTACCACAATTTTAAAAATGAGCAAGTTCTCAGTCTTTCCTAAGAAATACATCAGAAACTTAGTTTTTCTTTTTCTTTCTTCTCTACCTGCCTTCCAACAAAGAGGAAGAGAGGCCTCCAAACATAGTTTCAATTTACCTATGCCTAGAGTACCTATCAATGGACACTTTTTTTTTTTAAGAGACAAGGTCCCCCCTCAATTGTCCAGGCTGGAGTTCAGTGGCGATCATAACTCACTACAGCTTCGAATCTGTGGGCTTGAGCAATCCTTCCACCTCAGCCTCCCAAGTAGCTAGGACTACAGCTGCATGCCACCATACTCAGCTAAGTTTTTAAAAATTTTTTGTAGAGATGGGGTCTTGCTGTGTTGCCCTGGCTGGCCTTACGTGATCCTCCCACCTCAGCTTCCCAAAGTGTTGGGATTACAGGCATGAGCCATTGTGCCCAGTCGTGGACTCATTTTAAAATACACATTTCCCCCTTATTAAATATTCACATTGCAGAAAAACTGAAAACAGAAAACCAAAGGGTAATGTTAAAATTCCACTATTCTTAACATTTTGAGTGCCTTTCTTGTCTTTAACAATGAAGTCAAATGTATGTCGATAAATTCTTCATAGTGCTTACACTATACAATAAATCAGTGACAATCTCACTAATAGGGTTACCAGATCTGTTTGTGTCTTATAGAAACTTGGTTTAAAGCACTCTAGTCCTCTTACTTTCCCCTTTTAGATTTCTGA
The DNA here is from genome assembly GCA_028533085.1 of Varecia variegata. NCBI lineage: Eukaryota > Metazoa > Chordata > Mammalia > Primates > Lemuridae > Varecia > Varecia variegata. The sequence continues at coordinate 90,403,552 of CM052444.1, read as the reverse complement.
ATGGAGAATAGTATGATATCACTTGTGACTCCCTCTGCTTTCTGAATATGATGCATTATTTGTTTTGTTCTCCTCTGGAATATAGAGAATAGTTTGTTCTTTCCATTAAAAAGTTACTCGGCTACCTAATTTGGCAAAGCTTTTTCAATGCTTCTGATGAAAAGCATCTGAAAGGGATAAGGAAAGTCATGGATATGGAGAAACGTGTTTTTATTTATTTATTTTTTTTCCCTGTGGCCAGTTCAGTTTCTTTTGCTCAGGAATTAAAGCACACATAACATGGTACCACATTATCTCTCCATGAGTTTCAAACACATGCTTCATAAAGTGAGAAAAACAATGTAGGTACTCAAATGAGTTTCTTCCCATACTTCCAATTCACTGTCCTGGGAAGAAGTGGCATCAGCTTTCCTCTTGCCCCGGTTCTTGCCAGTCATGTTTTTTCTGGACTGATCATCGACATCTTTACTTGGTGTAGTCTGGGACAAAGATGGGTTTGCAGAAGGGTCTCCTGGAAAGGAAAAACAAGACATGCTGCCAGTAGTCACAGGCTATAAAAACCAGAGCAGGAAGAGGGTCATCGGATTCTCTATGCTTGTGAGTCATAATGCAGGGATAAAAGTTGGAAAACTAGACTTTCTGAAAGTAATTAGGGAATGTAGATCTAGATACTGAGCATCAACACTGGCTAACATCACAATAAGAGTTAAAACCAGACTTTATATGCTTGCCTCTTGATGGAGGAACATATCTATGAAGTTGTTTTGCCAAAAAAAAAAAAAAAAAAAAAATTGAACCTGAATCTGGTCAAGCTTCTTTATTTGTTTTCTTTATTTTTTTAGATACAGTCTTGCTCTGTTGCCCAGGCTAGAGTGCCATGGCATCACCCTAGCTCACAGCAACCTCAAACTCCCAGGCTCAGGCAATCCTCCTGCCTCAGCCTCCCCAGTTGCTGGGACTACAGGTGCGCACCACCATGCCCAGCTAATTTTTTCTATTTTTAGTTGCCCAGGTAATTTTTTTTCCCTCTTTTTAGCAGAGACAGGGTCTTGCTCTTGCTCAGGCTGCTCTTGAATTCTTGAGCTCATGCAATCCTCCCACCTCAGCCTCCCAGAGTTCTAGGATTACCGGCGTGAGCTGCTGCACCTGGCCATCTGGTCAAGCTTCTAGGTCAGAGTTTTTCAACTCGTCACAACTGACATTTTGGGCCAGATTACTTTAGTTGTGGAAGGATGTCTTATCCATTGTAGGATGTTTAGTTAAGCAGTATCCTTGACCTCTACCCACAAGATGCCAGTAGCACCCCTCAACTAGCATGACAACCAAAAATGTTCCCACATATTGACAACCTGGGGTACAAAATTGCCTCTAGTTGAAAAACACTGCTCTAGATCCATTTACTAATTTACAATAAAACACAGAAGGCAGTAGGACGTGTTAAACTACCCTATGAGGATATAATCGGCAAAATTCGGACTGGGAAACAGTGTGGGATAAACAATGCAGCTTCTTCAAGAAATAAACTAAAAAGTGGGAAATAATAAGTTAGAAGAGACATAAAACACACAATATATACCCATCAATCACAATATGTAGATCTTATTTGGATTCTAATTTTTCTTCCTTTAAATTTTCTCTTTATTCATTTACTTTTAACAAATAAAAATCATATATACTTCTCGTGTATAACACGTTGTTTTGAAATAGGTATACACTGTGTATTTACCTGGACCCTAATTTAAACAAAATACAAAAACAACTTATAACATTTATGAGAAAACTGGAAATATGAATACCTTTCGGCACTTAATTTAAGAAATTACTAGTACTGAATTTTTAAGATGGGATAATGGCACTGTGGTTATGTTAATGAGTACTGTGCTTATAGTTTAGAGAACAATGCCTGGAATTTAGAGAGGGAATTGGATGAAGTACAGCTGAAACAAAATTGGCCATGAGTTGTTAACTGCTGAAGATAGATGATGGATATGTAAGGGTTCATTATAGTATTCTCACAACTTCTATGTTTGAACTTCTCCATTATTTGAGTTAAAATTGTTACGAAGAACAACCACATTAAGAGAAATGAATTTAAAACCTTAGTTTTTAATCAACACCTGTAATTATTTCAAATTTATGTACGTATGAAGCACTACCCATCTGTATGTCTTACTTACTAGACTGGTAAGAGTGACATGGACAGCACTGTTTTTAAACATGCACCAGGGCCAATGATAAATGATGCTTTCCTCAAGCTACATGATATGATAGTCAACCACCAAATTTTCATAAATACGGAGATAAAAAGTAAGTGCATATGTTTATTGAATGTGTGTATGAAGTTTGTCTGTCAAAGGTTTTTAACCTGGACGTCATAATTCATTGATACATATTAGAGCAGTGACCCTTCTGGAATTCTAGGTTAAACTTTATGTATTTCTTTGGGGAAAAGGACCATAGCTTTCCTCAAAATCTTAAACGCGCTGGAGACACAGAAAGAACAAGGCTCTGAGGTCTTAGCAGCAGTTCAAAATATGCAAAAACTAAAACCGGAGTCCTCCAATCTACAAATACGCCAACATCCTGAACCTCGCTAAGACAAGCATTTTAAGGCTACAGGGAGGGCAGAGTAGGAGTCAGAAACACAGTCTTTTCATTTTTGATACTTTTCTGTTCTCAGTATCAGGTATACATTCTGACTCATTACAGCCTCCTTCCAATATTTAAATATTTCTCAACTGAGAGGGGAAAGCCGACAGCATGGTAACAGTGGCTTAAACCAGAACAAAATCATCTTTACCATGGCCTAAAAGCACCTGTTAGATGAAGTGCCCTTAAGCCAAGGTTTTCAGAGCTGTGGTGCTTACCAGAGGAAAGTCTCTGCTGTGCTGCAGGTGCAGGTATCATGACACTAGGCTTCTCAGACTGGTATGTGGTTGCTGCTAATGTGGTGCTCTCGGCATCACTGTTAGTCTGGCCTGTGACTCCAAAGCTGGAGCTGGGGTAGCAGGCCTGGTACTGATTCTGACCGAGAATAGTATAGGTGGGATAGTCCTGCAGGCCAAAGGGAACAAGGGAGGAAAACAAGACTCTTATAGTATACATTAATTTCAACACAAGAGGCTTTCTTCTCCCTCTTATTCATAATTATTTTCCCAAAATGTTAAACTGACTTCTCATTAACGTATCTAGTAGTATCCAAACTAAATCAATGGTTTTCAAAATGCATTCTGTGGAAACATAAGAGTTAAGAGGAGATACCTCAGGTATCTTTGGGATGAGGGGCAGGATCCCATGTACTCTTACATACATACACACAATGCCCCCTTTTCTACTCTAACAGCCCCTCCCCCCAATTTTATATACTGAATTTTTATATAAATTTCTGAATACAATTTTTGAGGGAAAGATTCTACTCTTTAAGAAGTTTACAAACTACTGCACTAGATGGCAGTGCTTCTAAGGACAGATGAACTTAAGCACATTTCCTACATTAAAGTTTCCTAGTTTAAAAACTGATTGTCTCTCTATATAAAACAAGCAAGTTTTCTTTAAAACTAAAGTTTCCTTACAATACTGGGAGGAAACTTTTGGTGGTTTCACAGGCATATATAAGGCAAAACTTATCAAACTGTACAATTTAAATCTGTGCAATTTATTATATGTCAATTACTCCTTAACAAAGCTGTACGAAAATTAGGTATGACACACAGCTCCGATACACACCTTTAAAAAATTCCATTGACACTGATATTGGTGACAAAGAAAAAGCAAATTGATCAGACCAATTATTTATAAATAGTCACTGAGCATCTATAATAAGCCAAATATAATTCAGTGTGTGTATGTGTGTGTGTGTGTATTTGTGCATGGGCAGGAAAAGGAAATATTAAAGAAAAGACTAAGTCACACTAGCACAACTCAAGAGTGTTAAAAATCTAATAGGAGAGAAGACAGAGAAAAAAATTCCCAACAAATTGGCAGTAAGTTATACGTGAAATGAGTGAAATACTGAGAAATAACTATCACTGTAGCTTGTGGTAGTGAGAGAGTTTTTTGAGATTAAATAGGCAGAGAAGAACATGAATAGGCCCTGAAAAGGTTTTATTAAGGGACCACAGATGTTGAGTTTGATTGAAACAAAGGATCTCTGTAGTCTTGAATACAATAGAACTAGGATTCTTTAGGCAATGGTGTACATATAGCTTGCGTGTGTGCCTGTGCGCACGCACACTGGAAGGACAACAGGAAATGGGGACTCTCAAATGAAAAATTCTGAGTAAGTGATTGACATATAGAGAAAATTAACCAGATAGTATTTTATAGCATGGACAAGCACAGGGGGGGAAAATGGAGAGGAGATGAGCAATTAACCATGGTAATTCAGGATTAAAGGGGGGAAAAAACCAAAACATGGGAAATGATAGCAAAAATGAAAAGGAAGGGAAGAATTTGAGAAATGGCTGGATTAGGGACGGGTATAGGAAAAATGGAAGATGACTGGTCTGGTTTTAGGCCTCGGTTTATTAAGGAAAAAATAACTGACGTCAGCCAGATGCAGTGGCTCATGCCTGTAATCCCAGCACTTTGGGAGGTTGAGGCATGAGGACTGCTTAAGGCCAGGAGTTAGAGACCAACCTGGGCAACATAGCAAGACCCCAACTCTACAAAAATAAATAAATACAAAAATAAGTACAATTAAAATTAAAATTAAAAAAAAAATTGGTGGCACACGCCTGTAGTCCCAGTTACTCGGGAGGCTAAAGCAGGAGGATCCCTTGAGCCCAGGAGCTCGAGGCTGCAGTGAGCTATGATTGGGGTATTGCACTACAGCCAGCGCGAGAGGGAAATCTTGTCTCTTTTTAAAAAAAATTAATTAAAAAAAAAAGAAAAAAGGAAAAAAAATGATGTCATTGACAAGAATTGAGAAGTCATAGGGGAAAGTGGTTTTACTTTTGGAGGACAAGAAGACAGGAAAAAAGGTTGGGATGAAAGACTGGTTTTAGATATGCTGAACTTAGGTAAACAACAGGACTTTAAAGAAAAAATATTCATCAATCAGTTGGAAACCTGTAAATGTCACGAAGTTAGGATTAAAATTTTCATTTTTTGTAGTAAATGGACATTGTGAGTGTGGTTAAACGTTCCTGTGGATGAAGTAATTAACATGTGGAAAAACTAAATAGAGACTGTCCATGTTAAAGACAGAATCAAAAACAGGAGCAATGAAAGGAAGAGTCCCTAGAAGAATGTCAGGTACATAGATAGCAATTCAATAAATATCTGTGGACTAAAAGAATCAACAAATGCAAAAACAGCAAAGTATAAAAAATGAACCAGAATAGTAATGTTAACTGCAGCCAGAAAAAAGATCCATGGAGGTAGTGGTGATATTATTAATTGCTGCAGAGAAAACAAATAAAAACATAAAAAACTCTAAAACACTGAAGATATTACCAGTGATCTTTTAAGCATAGTTAATAATAATATTATCGGCTGGGCACGGTGGCTCACGCCTGTAATCCTAGCACTCTGGGAGGCCAAGGCGGGTGGATTGCTCGAGGTCAGGAGTTCGAGACTAGCCTGAGCAAGAGCGAGCCCCCATCTCTACTGAAAATAGAAAGAAATTATCTGGACAACTAAAAATATATACAGAAAAAATTAGCTGGGCATGGTGGCACATGCCTGTAGTCCCAGCTACTCGGGAGGCTGAGGCAGTAGGATCGCTTAAGCCCAGGAGTTTGAGGTTGCTGTGAGCTAGGCTGATGCCACGGCACTCACTCTAGCCTGGGCAACAGAGTGAGACTCTGTCTCCAAAAAATAAAAAGATAAAAATAATAACAATATTATCAAGACCAGATTTTTAAAAATTTACAAAAGAATGAGTGGTTTAAAGTGGAGGTAATTATTTATTGATTCCACAAATATTTATCAAGTGCCTTTGATGTGAGTGGCAGGTATTTTTCTATGCTCTGGGAATATATAAGTGAACAAAATAGAAAAGTAAATCCCTACCTTCACGGAGCTTCATGCCCCCATTCTAGTGGGGGCAGAATAGGAGGAAGAGACAAACATAAAGGAGCAGATACACCATATTTTAGAGAGGCTTAGCAGAGGAACAAGAGAAACTGGATGATAGCCTGAGAACCACATAAACAGGATGAACAAAAGTAGCACCATACCTGGTTTGAGATGCTGGCAACTGCTGCTGCTGGAATATTGGCAATTGTAGATGAAGTGGATATCAGGCTGGCATTTGTGCTTGAAGCTATAGGATTGAGAGTGTTAAAAGATACCAGTTAAAGACATTATGTAAAAGGCTAGAAAAAGTTGAAAACATATCTTAAGTGAACACACCTACAAGGAGATCAAGAACATTTGCAAAGGACAGCCTGAGCAAGAATGAGACCCCGTCTCTACTAAAAATAGAAAGAAATTAGCTGGACAACTAAAAATAAATATGGAAAAAATTAGCCGGGCATGGTGGTGCATGCCTGCAGTCCCAGCTACTCGGGAGGCTGAGGCAGAAGGATCGCTGGAGCCCAGGAGTTTGAGGTTGCTGTGAGCTGGGCTGATGCCACGGCACTCTAGCCTGGGCAACAGAGTGAGACTCTGTCTCCAAAAAAAAAAAAAAGAACATTGGCAAAGGAAACAAATACTTGTTTTAGCCTTTTTGCATGCCATACCTCAATTTAGACTTACTTAGAAACAAAACACTTCGAACATGTTTCTGTTTCAACTTGAGTCTCAACTCTTCCTACTAAAGTCCTAGAAGGATACATATACAATTCACAGCTCATACTAATAATACCCGAAATAAAATCAGAACTAAACCCCAATCACTCCAGTCCATCTTCTCCAGAGGCTGAAAAATGACTCACCTGCAATGCGACTTACTGTAAGTCAGCAGAGCTCTGGTAAACCCTATACTGTGATATTGTTTACTGTCACTTGCCCCAAATTATGCCTTTCCTGATGCAACATAATTACTTTGAGAAACAGAGCTGGTCCTTTAAATTCTAAAGTACTTGGAATTGCTTCTTGGGCTCTATTCAAATAATGGATTATTAATGTGGATCAACAAACACCATGATCTGGCATTTAGAGACTTTACCACTGAGCCAGGAAAAACTCAGAAAATATTAAATATTATTCTGGTCAGGTAAAAATGTACTTTCTAAGCTACTGGGGCTGCCTGTTTTAAAACAAGAAATTTGGATTAAGTTTTACACCCTTGTATCACAGATTCCACCAGGGTTTTAATTAAAACTGCAGTGACTGGAATTTACCACAGTGATTTTCTTCAGGTGGACAATGTAATTGCTATGATGAGGTACTGGTCTTGAACTCTTCTCCCTCACTTCCCATAAATACACTTAAACAGGGTTCCTACTGCAGTCACACACCATAAGGCATTCATTGTCAGGTAGACCTGACTGACTACCTGCCCCCATTAGCAATAAAGTCCTCCACAGGGAAAGTTAGTAAGAAAACCTCCATTAAGAACAGGCAGGAGAACAAATGTAGTGGAACTGAGAATTTTCATCCCTTTCCCCAAGGATATTCTGCTTAGAAGTGTCTAGACGAGATTAACATCAGTTACAGCAATTGCAGCAACCCAAGCTTTCAGATTAAGAACCTGGGACAAACAAGAGTTAAAGTAACTTTCCAGAGACATGGAGATAGTAGTAGATAACCAAAACGACAACTTGGATCTCCCAATTCTTCATCCAGGGTTCTTTCCTCAGGGTCAGTTGTTGAGCTAGGGTTCAAATTTCCTGACTGTCCAGAGTAACTTTCTTATAACTCCTTGTCTCAGGAGAACTAAGGGACTCTTAAGGGTTTACTTTCTTAAACAACTAAATGAAATATATTTCCTAACTTTACAAATGGCATTTTCTTCCCATCAATATTCATATTCTCTTCTACTGTGGCTTAACCCATTCTTTGTCCTAAGAGGAAGAACCAAAAAATGACAATACACTAAGTAGATGACTCTATAAATAGTTTTAATCAATCCTGTGCAAAAAGAATTTTGACTAGTTTCCAGATTCTATTACCAGGACATTATTCTAGGCAGGCCTGCAATAAAACAGACTGAACATAAATGATTTAAGGTAGGAAAGAAAATAAAGAATTTATTTAATCTGTTAAGTTTATCTTCCCCAACAAAGTCCATTTCTAGTTCAATTTTCCTTTGGTCCTGGTTCTGGCATATACTCTTCCTTTTTCTCCTATTATCTTTAGCTTTGTTCTACCTTTTCGATAACTTAGTAATGGCTGGAGGTACAACTCATTCATATGTGATCTCTAAACACATGAGGGACAATGAACTCTGACAAGGTGGTTTTAGAAATTTAACAATTTTCAGACCACTTTCTGAACTGGGGTGGAGGTAAAAGGGTAGATGTAATAAAAAAATTGGCCATATACTCTATTATAGCCCTACTAGAAAGTTTAATGACTTGATTAGCTAGCTGATAACTATTTGAGTTTCTAAAAAGTGCCATACTAAAAATCACAAATTTCTCTCAGCAATAGTAGCTTCTACCATAGGGGATCTTGGCCTGCTGACCTAGAAAGTTCACAGGGCTCAATAGTACTTCTTTCTCTAACTCAACCAGATCACTTTTAACACGTGCCAATCATTCATTCAGCAAACCAGTAAGTATATCAGGGTCTACTATGTGCCTAGAAACTACTCCAGCCACTGAGGGATAAAATAATAAGCAAGACAAATTCCCTGCCCTTATGGAGTTTAAAGTCTAGTGAGGGAAGTCAGTCAATAATTAAATAAATGATACTTTTTAGGCTCTTGTAACCTTCATTGAACTCAAGCTAAATTCACCTAAAAATGTACACAACCATTCACTAGATGCCCTAACTCCACATACAGCTATGACTAAAAAGCCAGGTACTTTAAAAAAAAAATGTACCGATCATCCTGCATACACATATATGTGTGTGTGTGTGAGTGTATGTGTTTGTGTGTGTGTATGTGTATATACATCTATCTCAACAAAACTATTCAATTGCAGGCTTAAAAACAAAAGCAGCAGCAATGAAATATGCAATGAAAAGTATAAATTTAAAGAATCAAATAAAACTCAAGTGATAGGTCCTACTATTATATCTAATGGCTGTTGGCTCTTTAAATTCCACGGCATGGCCAACTGTTTTTAGATAGTCCTCACTCCCTTTTTGACAATGGAGCTGCAAAATCATTGAAGTACAAAGCTTCTGAGAACTATGCCCCACTAGATGCGCACTTAATATAGTCAATATACAGACAGAGCTTTGGTCAGAAGACTTTTGCCTCAAAGTTGGAAGGTTAACCCAAGTATTATTGGCACATAAAATCTGTGCAAGATTTAGTTTCTACCCACCTCTCTAATTTTACATTGTGTCACTCTACCTCCCTTGTTCACACTGGCTTTGAGTTACTCAAAACCAGACAAGCTCTTTACCATTTGAGGGCCTTTGCAATACTGTTCTCTGTGCTTGAATTGTTCTCTCTGTCCCTCTCGTCCTCCTGGCATGACTCCTCCTCAGCACAACTCACTTCCTCAGAAAGGCTCTCTCTGAACTTCCTATTATAATAAAACTAAGTCCTTTCTTGTTTTCCCAAACAATCTATTTTTTTCTTTTAGGGTGCTTTTCAAAATCTGATATCTATTTCTTTATTTGCTTATTTCCTGTCTCCCTCACTAGTCGGTAAGCTCCATGAAGGCAGAATCTTACTATCTTATCATCTCCAGCATCTAGCAAAGTGTCTGGCATATATTAGGTGATGCTCAAATACTTGTGAGATTCATATATATCAGTCTTGCATGTACTAGGTGTGAAGGGCAAAATCATTATTTTCTGCTAGAGGCTGACAGGTGGGTGCGTTCCTAAAACTTAACTTTCAGTATGTGACCAACATAACTAACAAAAACTCATCCAGTTCCTGATCATTTGGGAATTAGTAAAAACTGCCTATTTTGGTTAAAACTGATGGCTTAAGTGGGTCATTCATTCATTAACTCATTTATTTATCAAATATTTATTGAGTGCCTACTATGTGCAAGTACTGTTCATGTGCTTGGGATACATCAATACACAAAACAAAAAACTTCCCCTCAAGGAGCTTAGTAAATCAAAGTAATAAATGTCTCCTAATTAAGGTTTCTCATAGATAAAAGTCTCCTAAATAAGATTTCTCATGGCTGAAATAGAGATTTACAGATCACCAAGAGATGGAGTTTGTTTCTTTCTTTTGTTTTTGTTTTATTGTTTTTTGAGTATAAGGAAAGAGAAGTTTACTAATTTGCCGGCAAACGAGGAAATTGGCAGACTCCAGGGACAGAGTTTAGAATGATGTATGTGGTAATGGATTAGAGCTGGAGAAATTAGTAATAACTCATGTTTAACTTAACATACATACAGATTACTACATATAGAAATATTTATAGATATGTATCTTTACATGGGTTGTATACACACATACATTTCTTTGCTCTGTCAGCTGAGGGAGCCTAAAAGAAATGTCACCTGACACCCCAGTAGCAATGAGCATCCTGTGCACGCAGATCTTGGTTTCTAATACCATTCTCTCCGATAAAAGGAACCAGGACGTCTTGAAAACATGGCTGATTATAGGACTTGGACAGGTAATGTACAACATGAGCCAGGAGCATCTTGTAGTGCCAGGAAGTAAGGAAGTGCTTGGAAAAAAACAAAACCACCACCAAAAAAACACCCAAACAAAAAATGGGAGTGTGTGAAAAGGCACAGGAGCCAACTAAAAGAGCTCCCAGTGGCCAAGTTGGAACAATCGGAGCAACAAAAAAAATAAGGCAGTACTGGATTATGACCCAAAGTATACATTAAATATCTATAGGTCCATAAACAAATGATTGAATAAATTAATAAATGGAGAAGAGACAAATCTCTCATGCAGAAGAATTTCAAATGTGTTATGTAGATATGCCACCCTAAAGGAAGGGCAGTATAAGTCCTTAAGTGTGGGCTGCACACAGCCACTTCTATCCAAAGTATACAGTATGGAAAAGGAGGAAAAAGAATAATTTTACAGGGTAGAAACCTGACAAACACTACTTCAGCCGGGTGATTGAGGTCATCATCAATAATCATAAACCATGTTGATAGTATATACAAACTGACATGAAGCAATGGAAAAGGTATCTTACCTCCATGACCTTCCTTCTAAAAATCCATAACCCCCAGTCTAATCATGAGAAAAACATCAGACAAATTCCAATACAGGGGCATCTTATAGTATGTCTGACCAGTACTCCTCCTCTATCCTGTGCTAAGTTCTAATGAACAAAAAATAAGCCAACAGGTTAGCCAGGAAAAGGGAAGAAAAATGAATTTAGATATTTGTTAGTATAGGTTCTCAAATACGGGAGAGCTGTCATTAACACCATGACCTCAATACTGAAAATCATAAATATTGCACTCATGCTCTGGGGTCAGAATGCCCAGCTTATATCCTGTTTTAATTATTTACTAACTTCGTGACTTTGGATATGGATATACTTAGCTTTTCTATGCCTCGGGTTCCTCCTCTGTAAAATGGGGCTAATTCTCTCATAGGGTTGTTGTGAAGATTACGTAAGTATAAAAACATCTATCTATTGCTTAGAACAATGCCAAGAACATAGTTAAGAATTTCATAAATACCAGCAATTATCATTACTATCAAAACAGGGGAGGGGGGTTGGGAGGGGCATGGGCAATATACTTAACCAGAACTATTGTACCCCCATAATAAGCTATAATAAATAAACAAAAACTTCAAAAAAAAAAAAAAATAAAGAAGAGACAGAAAACAAACAAAAAAAAATCAGGGGAAATCAGGTTAACCTATCCAAAGGAAAAAGTGTACTAATAGATAACAAGTAAGGATAGTGGTTACTGAAGTTTAAGGGATATTTTCACAACTCTTTTAAAGCAATGAGTCCTAACAGATCTCCAAAGAGGTGGTTCCTCTTGTTTTACAAGGAGGGAGAAGTAAACATAGCTACCAGGTTCCTCAAAGTCGAGCACCTTGGTAGAGGGTTATTAATATAAGAGAACCCTTGCTCTTCTTTCACAACCTAGGTGTAGTCATCAGGGATATACCTGTTTAGGAGAGACTAGGCTACTAAATTTGCCTGTGGTTGGACCCAACAGGCATATCAACCTAGAGAAATTACTTTTTTTTTTTTTTTTTTGAGACAGAGTCTCACTCTGTTGCCCGGGCTAGAGTGAGTGCCATGACGTCAGCCTAGCTCACAGCAACCTCAAACTCCTGGGCTCAAGCAATCCTTCTGCCTCAGCCTCCCAAGTAGCTGGGACTACAGGCATGCGCCACCATGCCCGGCTAATTTTTTCTATATATATGTTTATGGTTGGCCAGATAATTTCTTTCTATTTTTAGTAGAGACTGGGTCTCGCTCTTGCTCAGGCTGGTCTCGAACTCCTGACCTCGAGCGATCCACCCGCCTCAGCCTCCCAGAGTGCTAGGATTACAGGTGTGAGCCACCGCGCCCGGCCGAGAAATTACTTTATAAAAATGAAAGAGGGTGCCGCAGAAGGCAAAGTCACACTCTCAAGTTTTTCCCCTCCCTGGTTTGTTCTCATTTTAGAAAGAAAGAAGGGGGAGGAGACAAAGAAAGAAAGAAAGGAAAATAAGTAAGAAAAGGGGAGACTCAGTAAACAAAAGGAGGTAAAGGTGGCTTAGGAACATAGTGACCAATTCTTGTTCCCATTGGACTAAGCAGAATAATCATTTTTGAAAATAGTTAAAATTGAAAATCAAAATCTTCTGATCTAATCTACATCACATTTTTTCATCACCAAAGTACTTAAGAGTACTTCAGCACAAACTAAATAGCTAACTCTTGAATCAATAAATATAAGTAAATAATAAATAAAAAAGTAAACAATAAGGCCAGGCGCGGTGGCTCACGCCTGTAATCCTAGCACTCTGGGAGGCCGAGGCGGGCGGATTGTTTGAGCTCAGGAGTTCGAGACCAGCCTGAGCAAGAGCGAGACCCCGTCTCTACTAAAAATAGAAAGAAATTATATGGACAGCTAAAAATGTATATAGAGAAAAATTAGCCGGGCATGGTGGCGCATGCCTGTAGTCCCAGCTACTTGGGAGGCTGAGGCAGAAGGATTGCTTGAGCCCAGGAGTTTGAGGTTGCTGTGAGCTAGGCTGACGCCACAGCACTCACTCTAGCCTGGGCAACAGAGTGAGACTCTGTCTCAAAAAAAAAAAAAAAAAAAAAAGTAAACAATAAATAAAAAGTGAAAAGGTAAATAAAAAATATATTAAAAAAAAAAGAGTACCAAGTAAACAATAAATAAAAAGTGAAAAGGTAAATAAAAAATATATTTAAAAAAAAAAAAGAGTACCTCAGACAGGTTTTTTGCTGTCCCATACTCATCCTTATACTAACCATTTTATAAGGAATAAAATTTTAAAACTGGGAGACATCAGGAGAAAGGAGGCAGATGAGAAGCCAGGTCCCCAGACACTAATCCCAGCCTGGAGCAACGGCAAATTGCCTGCACTGGATTTGGAAGGGCAGGCAATTAATTCCATAGTCTTTTGAGTTTTTTGTCTTCTCTTCTTTCCTAATACTCTTGTCACAATTCTGAACTTTTAGAGGAAGAATTCTGAAGGCAAAGATATTTAGAGTTTAAGCTTTAATTCTACGCCTTTTATACTTGAGATAGAATAAGAATGAACATTTTGAGCAACATAAATGCTCTCACCAAGTAGTAAATGGGGTGTAGTTGTGACAAAGTCACAGCAGAAAAGCAGCACACATCTCATGTACCACTACGACGATTCACATAAAAGAAGTCAGCAAAATTCTACCCCATGGAGTCTTTTGCTCACTTATAGGACAAAATGATACTGAGAATAGACTAGAATAAAATCAAAGAGGTTTTCTAGACACCAACATGCAAAAGGGAAGGCTTCAATTCTATTAAGCAACTCACATTCAAAGGCTAAACTACTTATAAACCACGCTCCTCAGCTCTGGTTTGCCTAACACAAAAAGCATGCACAAATGCAAGTATCACTCCTTTCTATTTTAGAAGACAGAATCCTGTATTGCCCAATTTGTTTGGGGATACAGGTAGATTACAAACAAGAAACAATAATAATAATTAAAACACACACACACAACCATGCCTATTTACCTTGAATGGGATAAGAATAATGTGCTGGGCTTGGCTGGCTTGTGGTTAACCCTGTAGTGCAGGTAAGAACACTGTGTTGACTTGGAGATGGAGTCTGAATTAAACCACTTTCAGGTTTCATACCTGGCCACAATGCACCTGAATCAGATAAATTGGACCAATTACAAACAATACACTGGGACTGAGAGCATAGTTATGCTTTCAAATATCAGCCAGTAGGTTTAAAATCTAAATCTTAATAAATTTGCTTGTTAAAAGAAAATTATTAATTCTCCCACTTGTAATAAAACACAAGCAAATACACTTTCAAAGAATTAGGGGATGGGGGCCAAAGAAACAAAAATCTTGCCACAGACCCCAATAGTGATATGTATATAAGTTCATTTCAATGGTTGGAGAAAATTGACCAGGATGCAGAAAAAAGTTATTGACACCCAACTGGAGTATTTGTCTTCAGTGCCTAAAGAGTGCCTGATGTTCATGTACAGTGATAAATCATTTATCTGTATTGTCAAAGTGGGAGACATTCCACATACATAAATTTAAAATTCACTTACCCATTAAACAAGCACGAAATTTTTCTAAAATATAGTAAATGCTTCTCTGCCTTCATAAGCTGGTTATTTTGTTATTTTTGTTTCTTCTGATTAGGAAAGACATACCTGCTTGTTTTTAAAAATTAACATTACAGAAATATGTAGCTTAAAAATATAATAAAGTCATATATAATCTCATCATTCAGCGTTAACCACTATGAACACTTTGCAGAAGAGTTACCCATATTTCTTCTATGCACTCACTTATCTTTTTAACAAAAATGGGATCATGTTATATATACCATTCATAATTTGCTTTTCTACATACCTCTGAAAGACATCTTTCCATGTCAGAATATATAAATCTATCTCACACTGGTAGATATCATGCCTGTTCACTTTTATTCTATTTTTATTATAATGTTCCTTCCTGAGGGACAATCTTTCTAAACTATATTTATATCCTTTCCTGCCTTCTTAGCAGGGAGGAAACAGCGAACATAACCTTCAAATTTTCTCAGAATTATTGTTACAAAGATCAATATTGTGCTGTGCCATATATATATGTATTATAGAGATGCCATAGAGGCTATTGTGTTGTGTGAAGACATTTACTTAGTACTAAATGGAACTCAATTATAGTTCTATGATTTTTAGGTTCTTATATCACTTTCTGTGATATAAGAAGTGATCTGTCACTTCTTGACTTCTCTGGCTTTTAATTTGCAATAAACTAGGAAACCATAAACAAAGCTTTGGTTCTGCATGACAGCCTAAGTATATCCTTTATGAGCTAAATACCCATGAGTGTATAGTTTCGGTATTACTTTTGGCTACGCAATAGTCTATTTTTTAAAAAATTTAATTTTTAGTTGTTCACTATGTCCTGAATAGCTATGGTTGCTGGGTCAGTGTTGTTGAAGCTGATAATTGGGTCTAATAAGGTTTATCAATCAAACACATTCTAAGATTAGCCATGGCTTCAAATTCAACATTAACTCATTTCATTTACTCCTAATCTGACAAAAAATTTATAGTCAATCAAACAATATGTGTAATAAAAAATATTATACTTTGAGAAAGAGGAACTCTGCCTCCCCAGGGCACTGAGATACCTCAGTGCAACTCAGATTTGTCAAATTTGTTGATAAGTAAATTTAAGAATAGTAAAGGGAGATATGAAAATCTTAAAAGTTTGACAATGGGACATGGTAATTGCTCTGCCCCAAACTCTTAATGCATACAAATAGAAAATGTCATAGTTTTTTCCAAACTATTAACCATATGGAATAACCTATTTGAAGAGACAGGAACACTGATATCTTTAGCATGAATTAGGAGCGTTGCCCCTGTCCCCCTTAGTTCATGATCATTTACATATGTCTTATCCAGGTTAGCCACAGCTAAGAACTTGTGCTATGTTTGATTTTTAACAATAAAAATATTTGAGATTGTTATTTTTTAAACATTTATGATATAAAATGTGAACAATGTCATTATTCTTGGTAGCTATATATCACGTTTTATGGCAAATTGCCATTTCAATGTTATGATAACTTCCAGATTTATTGTAATCAATGTGATTTATTTTTCCAAATAGGTTTTGACCCTAGTGTGTTGGATTTGTGAGCATGTTTGCTGTTACACTGTACTA
This sequence comes from Varecia variegata, assembly GCA_028533085.1. Classification (NCBI taxonomy): domain Eukaryota; kingdom Metazoa; phylum Chordata; class Mammalia; order Primates; family Lemuridae; genus Varecia; species Varecia variegata. The sequence goes on along the minus strand of CM052444.1, from coordinate 90,387,157 downwards.
AAATAAAGCCTTATTAATAACAATAGTATCAACTGAGAATGTTTTGCTAGTCTTATTTTTAGTATATTTTTTTAAAGTTTCAAACTGTAAAATGTCTATAAATGGTACCTCTTGTAAGGTCAAAACTTGGGACAGAAATGTCCAAGATAAGTAGGAATGTCTTTGGCCAAAGACACACAATAGATACTTAATATATAATTATTTTATGAGGAATGGAGGAATAAAAGACAATATAGACTCTGCCTCCAGCATCACTACAGCCCTGCTCTTTAGGCATGTGAATATCTTCCTCTAGAAGCACCCCTCACAGAATCCAGATAACAGGCAGCAAAACCAAATGGTTTGACTCTATAGCACTACTGCCCATAGCAAACAAAGAAACCAAACCCTGGTTACCTGACTCCTAGTGCATTGCTCTATGCCTACAACTACAAAGCTTCTCACATACTTGTAAGCACCCACAGCCTGCTGTGGGGAAACCGTGGGTCTAACAGTGGAAAAGAAAGTCTGTTCTGGAGTGCTATCCTCCTGCTGCACCATAGTAGGGTCTTATCACAAACTCTACCCAAGTTTCTCAGCACAAATGCTTCACAGTTGGTTAGTCAGTAACCAAACTAATCTGATCAGTTTAGTTACAGTAACACAGATCAGAGTAGTAGACCTTTAGAGATTAGTTTGGTTAGGAACTGAAGTACACACCAATGCTAGAAAAAAAAGACATGAAAGAATATTTTGGTTTGTTGATTCAACAGCTCATTGGGATGAGGTATTATAAATACTAAGTAATTTAAAATCTGAGTACTTTTTCCTGATTATAAATGAAGTAGATGTGTATTTTAGAAAATGAGGAAAATATAAGAAGTGAAAGAAAAAAATCACATAGCCTTACCACATAGAAAAAAACATAAAGACAGTTCTCACTTTTGCATGGGATGTGTTAACTGAAACCTGTGTACATTCAAACTGTGTCCCTGCTCTGCACAGTTCCATGGTAAATGAAATAAAAGCTATTGTGTTTGTACTATTAAAAATCCACATTTTTTTACAAATTATTCTCTATGCATATTTTAAAAATATTAAATTAGTATTACATTGTGTTTCCAGTGTTACATACTGCTTTCTTTAATTAATAATATACTGTTTTCTCAAGACCTTAAATAGTATGATTTATAAGGGCTAGTTTTCCATTCCACAGATACACTGCAATTTAACATATACCTTACTATTCAATATGTAGGTTGTTTCTAATTTTTTGCTATTATAAGTAATGCTGCAATGAATATGTTGGTCAGTAAATTTTTGTGAGTATGTCTAATTAGTTTCATAGGATAAATTCCCAGAAGAAATGAGGGAATTTCACTAAGGGAAGTGAAATAAACATCCTTAAGGCTCTTAATAAATATTGCCAACTCCTCCATCTCATATTAAAATTCTTTTAAGATATATCAGAATAGTGTCAGCTAATGACATATTTTATGAATCCCATTAATAATAAATTAGTACCCTTCTCCTCACACATACTCCTTCAGACCACTAGGAGTTAAACCTCTAATTCCCTTTTTGCCACCCCTACCCCATTTGTATATAGCTCTAGAAAGAATATGATCAGTATCCCTTTACTTTTAAAGATTACTCATAATATAGCCTTCCTAGATTTCTTCTAGTATTTTCTTCTTTCTTCAAGAGGAGGGTTTTTAATTTCAAACTCAACTCTGAAACCATCTTTTTGATGTAGACCTAAAGTTATGAGCACTGCTGGAATTACACAGACATGGGTTCAATTCTAATCCCAGGCACTTACTAATTTCATGATCTTGGGCTAGTGATTTACCGAAGCCTCTGTTTTATCCATAAAAAGGGAAAATGCTACTACTTACCTTTTAGGACTATTCTGAGGATCAAATGAGACAATTACATAAAATGTGAAGTACTTATTCATAGCATATTGCTTAATAAGCACTTAATAAGTATATTATAAGATTTCTGAAGCCCTACTTATATATGAAATCACAGACTAATCTGAAAATAGGCAGCACTATGATAATAAAATCTTGTTTTCAAAATAAAGAAATCAAATGTTTTCTCATATTTAAGTGAACACATTACCCAAAAAAGCCACATGCTAAAACACTAGAAAATGCCTTTTAAAAATATAGTCACTTTTAAAAGTATTACAAACATCTAATTTCCCTCCCTAGTAAATCTTGAGAATATGCCATATCTTTATTTATTTAGTTAGTTTTTTGAGACAGAGTCTCACTCTGTTGCCTGGGCTAGAGTACCATGGCGTCAGCCTAGCTCACAGCAACCTCAAACTCCTGGGCTCAAGTAATCCTACTGCCTCAGCCTCCTGAGTAGCTGGGACTACAGGCATGTGCCACCATGACCAGCTAATTTTTTCTACATATATTTTTAGTTGTCCATATAATTTCTTTCTATTTTTTTTAGTAGAGACAAGGTCTCGCTCCTGTTCAGGCCAGTCTCGAACTCCTGAGCTCAAATGATCCACCCGCCGCCTCTGCCTCCCAGAGTGCTGGGATTACAGGTGTGAGTCACCACACCCGGCCGAGAATATGCCATATCTAACATTCACAGTAGCCCCAACCTAAATCTCTTTCTGGTAAATTTCATATATTACTTAAAGTCAAGTTAAGCTAATGATTCTCTCTCTCTCAATTACTGATGGAAGACATTGTGAAACACAAGTCTCCCTTGCCCACAAATATTAAATAAAACCAGATTATTAAGGGAGCCAATTATTTCTTCATAATATAAAACTGTATCCTTCAAGTTTTTAATAGAGATTGATTTACTTTACAGAATTTTCTTTCTTTCTTTTTCAATACAAGGAAATGCAGTGATCATAAAAAAAAAATAACCATAACATCTAGAATCTATATGTACATGGCGTTATGTTAGGTATTCCATAAACTGAGTTCAGAGATATAATTGAAATTTTATTTAATATTGAACAGCAGGAATGACCAGCTGTCAAACAATGTTATTAAAATATAAAGGGCTTGGGCTTGCTAATAATAAATTCAAGTCAAAACAGAGGGTAAAAAAACTACGTGAAAATAACTATAATTGCTAGCCTCTTATTAGCCAGCTATTATAAAATTAGCTTTAAATAACCAAAAAGAAATAAACACATATTCACAGAGGGTTCTTCCAAAAGGCCAATTTACTATTCAGTCTTGGCTGGTTACATGTATCACAAATATAAGGTTTGAGTGTACTGGCTGATACTGACAAGCATGGGGGCATGGATGTACAAATGAGGAAAAAAGAGAATTTCTGTTTCCCTTCTCTCATGAATTTATCAACTACCACTATCATTAAACATAACCCCCAATTTTTGTTTCTAGCAGTTACCAGGAGCCAAAGAATGCTAACAAGCCTAAAGGAAAGCTGTCACTATCATAAAGACTAGCCAAATGGGCCAGGAGAAGTAGGAATGTAGAAACCAAAAGCAGACAACATTGATACATCAAAAATCTGTGTTGTGATCTATCTGGAAAATTTTCAAATTCCTAGCTTGTTGAAATAAAGTCTGTAGTGTTATACATTTATTAGCATATTGCATATTTTAAAATAACACAGTATTCTCTCAATTTTCTGACATCAGTTCTAGGAGAGCAGGGAAGGGTCAGTGAAGCACAATCTATATTATCTACCAATTCATACACATTGAAAAATCAGCACAGATATTAAGTTGCCCAAAGAACTTCAAAGTGATTTTTGGTAAATCAACTAATTTATAGTTCATGTCCAAGATACCTAAAACCAATGAAAATAACTCCCTATGCACATGATAAGGTTACAGAAAATTGGGGATTTCCCAAATTCTAGGATGACTTTTTGGTTCAGCAGAACAATATTTGATCAGTTTGAGGCAGAGGTGGGGGAGAGAAGAAAGGGAGAAATTGGCAAAAACAAACAAAAAAACACCACAGAGTAAAACTATGAGGCATATTCTATCTGGATATTTAGACTACCTGGTTGTAACCACCTCAAAATATATTCATTACGCTTACCTATGGTACAATGTTATACTGCATGTAAAGTAAGTCAAATCAATAGTAATTCCTCAAAGAGTTTCCAAACTTAAAGATTCCAAGCTTCAGAGTCAAGATTTAGCACTTTGGAAATAGCTAAATTTTGGTGGATAACAAATGAGTATCGAAAACTATGATTTTTATATTACATGCATCAAACATACTGTTAGAACACTGCATACCCAATTTCCACCACACACATAACTGAGTTTTTTTTTGTTTGTTTTTTGTTTTTTTGAGACAGAGTCTCACTCTGTTGCCTGGGCTAGAGTGAGTGCCGTGGCGTCAGCCTAGCTCACAGCAACCTCAAACTCCTGGGCTCAAGCGATCCTACTGCCTCAGCCTCCCGAGTAGCTGGGACTACAGGCATGCGCTGCCATGCCCGGCTAATTTTTTCTATATATTTTTAGTTGGCCAGATAATTTCTTTCTATTTTTAGTAGAGACGGGGTCTCGCTCTTGCTCAGGCTGGCCTCGAACTCCTGAGCTCAAACGATCCGCCCGCCTCGGCCTCCCAGGTGCTAGGATTACAGGCGTGAGCCACTGCGCCCGGCCATAACTGAGTTTTAAGTACCGTGTAAAGAATGATGCATCTTTCAGCTTTCTGATCAGCCAAGCCAAGTGTGGCTTATAGAAGTTTCTGGGGAATAAAATCAACATTATTAGAAACTGTCTACAATAGGATGCCTTACCAAAAGGAGGTAGTCCATATGTTTGGGTTGCCTGAGGGTAGACAGCATAGGGTTGAGACTGCTGTAGTGTCTGGTACTGAGTCTGCCCAGGGTACGCAGTTTCCGAAACAGGAACTGAGAGGATATGTGCATATGGTCTGGAAAAATTCAAGAAACAAAAATTTCCATGTGTGATTTGTTTTAGTTATGAAAAATAGGTAAAAATAGCTAATATTACCAACAGCAAAGAACTAGCAACAGGGAGACTAACGTTTCACATAAAATGGCTCTCATGAGTCAGAAAGTAGACCTCTTTTCTCCTTTTCAGGTTCTACCATCACCTACCCAAGGAACAATTTTATGAAAAATGTAATAGTTTGATACATCCTCCCAAGTTCCAATTATGATCCTAACAAACATTCATGGTGTGCTACATGCATGGCCTTTTGTGAGACACAAGGATAGATTAAACTTGTTTATGCCCTATGTCTACATACAGAATAAAACCCTAAAAACAGAAAACTGGATAGAACAGGATTGGCAATTGGCTCCAGCCCCCTGGGCCAAACTAAAGGTCTTAGAGGGAAAGGGGGATTTGGAAAAGAGGGTGAGGCAAGTGGAGAAAAGGTGAGTAACCTCATTAGGAACCAGTGGGTAGGAATGGGTCTCAGTATCCTCAAATCAAGCCTACAAAATAGAAGCCAGGTAAATAATAAAATCTGAGAAGTCGCAGACGAGACTCAATCTCCTCCCTGATATTTAAGTCACAGCATACTGCCACAAGCCGGTGCCAACCACATCAGGGATAGCTAGGGATTGAATTCAGCAGTGAAACCCCTGGGACTTTATACTGGCTGGGTGACACAGTCATTTCATCCACAATATTGCACTGAATTTTTAGATATTAAATATTATATTTGGTGAATTATGTTATAATTAAGAAAGAAAGTGCTATATGTACTATATAAGTCATGACAACAAAATATGGGGATTGTACTTTTTGGGGAAGAGGTAAATCAAGAAAGGTTATAAAGAAGAAGTGGTATATGAGCTGAGCAGATAGGAGGTACAGAAATGGGAGAGAAAGGATGTTCTAGGACAAGAAAAACACCCTGCCAAGGTACAGAGGAAGGAAAGCAAGGGCTTTAGCCTGCAAGGAGCATAGATTATATTAAAAGAAAGGAAGTAGCAAGCCAAAGATAGAAAGATAGACAGCAAAGACCTTCAATGCCAGGCTAAAAGAGTTCAGACAAATCTAAAATTGGGAACAACTGAAATTGTCGAGTGGAGTGATAGGAACAGAGTTGTTCTTTAATAAAGATTAATTTGACATTGTTTTGTAAAATGCTTTAGAAGGGGGAGGAGAAACTGGAAATGGAGGACCAGTTAAAAAATTATAATGCAATGGTTCAGATTAGTGGTAAGGAGGAAGATAGAAGGCATAGCTAATAAGGTGTCCTGAATGTAGCAGGTATGCAAACACCTTCTGAATAAATTAGTGAATTTGGAACATGCAACATATTCACATCTCAGTAGATTCTAAGAAATTGAACTTTAAAATGTCTATTCTTCTTAGCCAGAGGTGAATCAGCTCAGGTTATAGTTGTTACTCAAGTCACATGGGAATGATTTAAAATCTTAGTGACCTCAAATAGATCTCCAGATATGTTTAAGACCATAATTCCTTTTTCATGTAGTTTCTTTATAGTCCAAGGCTCAAATGTGTTTTCACATTTAGTATCTAATTTCTTTATAATAATCCCAGAGAATAGGTTCAGTCATTTCACACAAGAAAATCAAAGGAAAATGACTCGTCCAAAGACACCATTAATGTTAATACAAGATTAGAATTTAGAGAACACAGAGTTGACTTTTTAATTTATGTTTTAAGTAATGCAAAATTCAAAAGGTGCAAATGGGTACAACAAGGGCGGAAAAGCCAGTTTCCTTTTCATAACAGCCCCCTAGGCATCTCTCATCTATGTTACTAATTTCCTTATGTATCCTGCATTTGTAAGCACATAAGTATATATCCTGGCTTAATAAGGGCACTTGTATGTGTCTTTGTATGTATAGGTCGATTCTTCATGAATGCACAATTGGGAGCTTGGTATACACACTGTTCTGCACCTACCTCTCTTGGCGATGAGTAGCCTAGTTGATCTTAAATGCTGACCTTACCCCATGAAGGCCCAAAACATTCTCTTAGTGACTTCAACTCACCAAACCCATCTAACTTCAAGCCCAGTTCTACTCTGAGGACATTCCTCAATCAAGAAACTGAATACAGATTAGACTGAGAAATCCCAGGCTGGGCTCGGCTTGAGCTGTTTTTATTGATCTGTATGTCAAGGCAGAGGAAAAAAGAGAATGATCACAGGTCAATCAATGATGTGCTTTGATCACTAACACTATTTTGCATTTTCAGTGCCTACTCATTTAGCGTGAGCTCCTCTGTAACTATGATCCATTCTAGGCAACCATCTACTTTTTAAAAGGAAGCCACATACACTATATTTAGAGAGAATTGGACTCAGGACAGAGAGACCAAGAGAAGTGAAAATAAGTTAAATATCACAATAAATTTTGCAATGAACCTAGAGGAAAAGCATATACATTTTGGAAATAATTATTCAACTTACTTTGTAGAATATATTTGTGAGGTATAATCATTGGATGAGCGAGGGATGTAATCGGTGCATGTCATAACTGAAAGAAAGATAATATCACGAGGTAAAAAAGTTAGAACATTTCAAAAATGGAATGGGAAAACTGCATATCTCACTGTATAGTCTTTCGAACTAATTAAGAGAATACAACTTGGATACCAGAAAGTTAGAAAGACTATATGGTAGAAAACACCTCACTTTTGTCTTTACAGACCTGTTCACATACTTTAGAGACAGTGAAAGAAGAATGAGGGGGCATGGAAAAGAGCTAAAGGTTGGTACTGACTGATCTCTACCTTCACCCATCGCTGACCTAAAACCATAGAGGAAGCAACCCCCTAAGCTCTCACCTGTGCTCATAGGCAAACTTAAAAAGCAAGATCCATACCTAGGAAACCACATTATGCTTCTTCAGCTCATTCATTCTTTGGGTACTACTCTATTCTGAGTAAAAGGCCATAAGAATGGCTTACAGAAAGACAGATTTAGGGGAAGCACCCAATATTACTAGAAAACTATTGCTACTGCTGTGTATAATCAACAGAACAGATGCAAGTATGCCTCTATACTACTATTTTGTCTGCTTTGTAGCGAAGGCTTTAAGTTTTGCAAAGCAGAGACAGACCTCAGGAACTGATGTGATGTTTTGATGAACTAGCGAGTAAAGATACTAGTTTCCCAACTAGTGTCCCCTCGACTGTCATGACTTCATCTGGAATAGCTGCTGTGAAGGCTTGCTCTCACAATTACATGTGGGATAACTGCTGTAAACATCTGACTCAAGTTTGACAGGTAGCAGAACCCTATTCATTAGGCATTATTTGAATCCATATTATAGACAGAGTTACAACATAAAGAGCTTTCACCAGACTTCTAAACTGGTCAAGAATTTCCTTCAGCATCTACAAAGGAGGTTGCTCTACTGTGAATAGAGATTGAAGGCGAACCAATTAACTTTCCGTCTAGATAGGTTCCCTGAAAGAGTGCCTGACCCAAAAAGGGAACCCTGGTCAAGACCAGATAAGGGATCAATTCATGCCCAAGAATAAGACAAATCAACACCTGTGACTTTATCACAGAAGATCTTGTCCAATACCATTGTTTGAGGTCTTTAAAAATAATTACTGGAAACGTGAAGAACACAGTCATCAATAATCATTTTGATAAAAATGAAGATCTCAATTAGATCTAAAGTTCTCACCATATATTACATAGAACGTAAGGTAAGTTCAAATTCTGTATGATGGTTCTCTCTCTGCTGACAAGTACTTTAAAAAATCCAAACCCAGAGACTCAGAAAGGCTGAGGCAGGAGGATCACTTGAACCCAGGAGTTTGAGGCTACAGTGACCTACGATCACATCACTGCACTCCAATCTGGGCAACAGAGAGACCTCCATCTCCTAAAAAACAACAAAAACCCAAACCCTTATCCTCCTCCAATTTAATTTAATCCTGGAAGAGATCAACAAAATATCCTAGGAGACTCAGGCCAATTTTTATTTCTCTAGAGAATGAGCGAATCTCGATCTTGGAAGTACTTGGGAATTGTGAAAGGATTATACAGAGTCAAGGCATAATCTGCTATCATACAATAGGACGATCAAGTAAGTAATATGCTTGCTTAGACTACAGTAGCAACAACGGGGATGAAGCAAAGATTCTGAAATATATTCTGAAAGTAAAACCAGCAGGACATTCCGATGGATTTGAATATAGGGAATGTGTAAAACAGAGGAATAAAGGATATTTCTAGGTTTTTAGTTTGAGCAGAGATAATACCACCTCCTGAGATGGGCAAGTTTGGGAAAAGAATAGATTTGATAGGTGCTAAAGGAATCAAAAGCTCTTTTTCAGAAATTTTAAGTATGACTTTCCTTTTAGACCTCTAAGTGGAAATGTCAAAGAGGAAGTTTGATTCACAAATGAAATTAGGGAAGAAGTCAGACTGGAAATAGAAATTTGGAGTTCACTAACAATGTATAAGATATGTAAAGTAGGTCAGGTATGGTGGCTCACACCTGTAGATCCCAGGACTTTGGGAAGACAAGGCAGGAAGATTGTTTGAGGCCAGAAGTTCAAGACCAGCTTGGGAAACACAGTGAGACCCTGTCTCTACAAAAAATTTAAAAATTAACCAGGCATGGTGGCATGTACCTGCAGTCCCAGCTACTCGGGAGGCTGAGGTAGAAGGATTGCTTGAACCCAAGAGTTTGAGGCTGCAGTGAGCTATGATTGCCTGAGCGACAGAGGGAGACTCCATCTCTAAAAAAAATAGGTATTTAAAGTAATGTAATGGATGGGAGGATCCAGAAAGAGAAAAGACGGTAGTCTAGAATCAAGCTCTGAGGTCCACAAACACTGAGTTCAGACAGAGGCACAAGGGCCATCAAAAGAGAAAGGTGGAAGGAAAAGTGGAGAGAGAGAATATGAGAAGAGAGAAATGTCTAGTAGAGTTGGCAATATGAAAGTAACGGATGACCTTGACAAGAACAGTTTTATTGAAGAGGATAAAACCTAAATTTGAGAGACCTGAAGAATGAAAGAGAGGTAAGAAAGTAAGTGAAGGAAACTCTTTTCAGAGGTACTCGTATGTCATGGAACAAAGAGAAGGTCTATAACCAGCAGGAGATATGGAATCAAGGAGGGGGCTTTTGTTTGTGTCTTAAGATGGTACATACCAGAGCAAGTCTCTTTATTTATAGGAAGGATTAAAAAGAGAAGAATGTGATGATGCAGGAGTGGTGGCTGGATAACTGCAGTACCAAAATCCTTGGGTAAGGTGAGAAAGGATAGGATATAGAGCACAGATAAAAGGCCTTACATTTTACAGGAGCAAGAATACTATTTCCATTCTGACAAGAAGCAGCAAGAAAACATGGGTAAAAACACAGGCAGGTTGAAGATCTGATGACGGGATGAGAAGGCAGTTTGCTGTACAACAGCTTTTATTTGAGTTAAGTCATCAGTTAAGAGTGAGGAAAGAGGCCAGGCACGGTGGCCTTGTCCTCACGTCTGTAATCCTAGCTCTCTGGGAGGCCGAGGCAGGTGGATCATTTGAGCTCAGGAGTTCAAGACCAGCCTGAGCAAGAGCGAGACCCCATCTCTACTAAACATAGAAAGAAAATAGCTGGGCAACTAAAAATATATAGAAAAAAATTAGCCGAGCATGGTGGCGCATGCCTGTAGTCCCAGCTACTCAGGAGGCTGAGGCAGGAGGATTGCTCGAGCCCAGGAGTTTGGATTTGCTGTGAGCTAGGCTGATGCCACGGCACTCTAGCCTGGGCAACAGAGTGAGACTCTGTCTCAAAGGAAAAAAAAAAAAAAAGAGTGAGGAAAGGTGAGTGAGTATTGGTACTTTGCAAGGAGAAAAGGTAGTGTGAAATATTAAAAGGCAAAACTCATTAGGGAAATGTAGTCAGATGTCCAAGCACATTGAGTATCCATTGAGGCCCTGTGATTATGACTAAAGTGTAACTAATGAGTTAGGAATATAATTTTATCCAATAATGTTTAGCTATTTGTATGCACTTATGGAGAAGGTAGAGAATTAGGTTAAATTAGGACTGGGATTTAGCAAGGACAATACAAGGGGCAAAGTTATTGAAGGTATCTGTAAGGAATTAATTATAATAAAGGACCAGAGAATCTATACTGAGTAAGAAGGAAAATAAGGACAGGAGAGGTACTGGATAAGTCATCTGCATGAATGTTAAAAATTACAAAGAGCAATAAGATTTTAGAAGTAGAAGAAAATAGAGAATCTACTCTTTAAAGAACAGAACAGTTGGGAGTACAGTCTAAGGTAAAAAAGGTAAGCTAGGATGGCTGGGCACAGTGGCTCGTACCTGTAATCCTAGCACTCTGGGAGGCTGAGCGGGGAGGATCACTTGAGCTCAGGAGTTGGAGACCAGCCTGAGCAAGAGCGGGACCCCATCTCTACTAAACATAGAAAGAAAATAGCTGGGCAACTAAAAATATAAAAAATTAGCCAGGCGTGGTGGTGCACGCCTGTAGGCCCAGCTACTCGGGAGGCTAAGGAGGAAGATCACCCAAGAGTTTGAGGGCTAGGCTGATGTCATGGCACTCTAGCCCGGGCAACAGAGTGAGACTCTGTCTCAAACAAAAAGGGTGGGGGGAAGGTAGGGAAGGTAGGGGAAGTTACAGGTTAGACTTCAAAGGAACTAATGTTTTTGAAGGGAAAAAAGGAAGAGAAATGATTTGGAAGGAGCAAGACGACTCAACTATTTCCTGGCCCTGAAGAATGTAAAGTATAAGATTTTAGAGAATAGACCTTCTTCTTGGGGATGAGTGGGATATTCAAGAAATTAGAGGAGACATTTCATTGATTAGAACAGTTTCCCACAGTATGGACAGTTTCCCCTATGTATAAGAATCACCTAGCTAAATTCTCAAACATGCAGATTTCCCATCCATATCTGATCTACTGAATGATCTCTGAAGGTGAGGCCAGAATTCTACATTACCAACAAGTATTACAGATGATTCTTATGTATGCTAAACATTTGAGAACCAATGGAATAGAATCACCTTTGAGGAAATAATATATAGAACTCAAGATACACCTTTTTTCTATAGTCATACTTTTTTTTTTAATACATAGGAAGTATACAAGTTAACGATAATCATCGTAAGAGCAGAAATATTCCCCAAACAAGTGCCTTTTTTAAGTGTCTTACACTTAAACTTATTTTTTTAAAGCGTGTGGTAAAATATGGAAAGGCATAGCTATTTAATTTTAGGGAGGACTATTTGATCTGTGGAGGCAATTTAGGGCAGTAAGTAGGTATGCCAGACAAAGTCTATGTCTTGTCCACAAGAAAAAACAAAACACTTCACAATTTTTTTTGCCTAGTGCAGGAATATAACTATTCTATAGGAGAGTGAGGGGTGGTAAGTGGAGGCTTTATCTTTCTGAGCTGGATCTCCTTCAGGGTCCAGTATCAACCTTTGGCTCTCAGGGGGTTGCTTTTCTTTTGTGGTCTAGATTGATAGGTGGGATCATTTTATTTTATTAGAAAGGTAAAAAAATATCAGGTCCTCTGGAGGAGCAATCAGGGGTTGGCCTGCAGACTTCTCTGATTTTGAGTAAGACATTATTAACCTTTAGAACATCCAGCGTCAGACCAAAAATAAAACCATCGAGTGTGACTCCTTGGGTGAGTGGATCCCATGTGATTTCTCCTCAGCTTGTTTATCAATAAAGCTTACAGAAGAGCACAAGGATGAACACACACAAGGATGGCAAGGCTTTCTGGATATTCTGGGACAAACAAGGCAATGAGTAGAAACCAAATGTATAAGAATATATACCTGGTTATAGGAATATCTGTTCCACTACGCACAGAGTATGCTATTAATACTTACTTTCCTCTGACATGGTAAGGTTTGAAGCAAGGCTTGATGTTTCAGGTTTCTGCTCACTGACATCCGGATTGCTTACTTGACTGGGAGAATCAAAATAAATACATTAGCTCCTGACTGATTTGCTATATTGCTAAAAGTGCTGAGATCAGACCCATTTCCTTCTAGGCTATACAAGTAAGAGGCAAGGTAAATCTTCCCGATAGCCTTATTATTGGTTCTTAGCAACTGCTTGAAAAGAGCTATGGCTAGGGTTAGTACCCTCAGCATTCTAGTGTTCTTTCTCATATCCCTAGATCTCTTTCATTTTTATATCATTCAGAAACTCCAGCTAAGTCATAGGTAAGTCAGATTTTTCTCTAAGACCATACCACAAAAGAGCAATTCCACAACGTCTAAAAACACTGCTGTCACTTTTTAAAAAATTGTATATATTATATATTTATGGGGTACAATGTGATGTTTTGATACATGTTTATATTATAGAATGACTGAATTAAGCTAATTAAACCTATCACCTTGCATACTTATTCTTTTGTGGTAAAAACATTTAAAATCTATGCTTTTAGCAATTTCAAAATATGTAATATTTTATTATTTATTATAGTCACTATTCTGTGCAATAGTGCTCTGTCACTTTGTTTCTAAAGTACCACAGGAAAGTAGGAAGATGCCTGATTTCAGACAGTGGTTCTCAATTGGCTACAAAACATAATCACATGAGAAGTTTTTTCAAATTACAAATGTTTATTTCCAAGCAGGGGTTCTGAACCCATGGCATTGCTCTTCTCTCCCAATTAAAAAATAAAAATCAGAAACACTCATTTTTTATGTTATTACATCCAGGACTGAAGAACACTTTTTTTTTTTTAACTTATAAGGAAAATTAAGAGAAATTGCAAAATGTAAGTCATTTAAACCGGGAAGACAAATCATTATGTTAGATACTTTTTAATGCTGGGAAGATTCCACTGAAATTCTGGAATGAAGTTATTCTAACTTTTGTCCCTCACAATGTTCTTCCTTTCCTCCTACTTTACTTTCTACTCCCCAGTTATTTCCTCCCAGTATAGCACAGTGATTAAGAGTGCAGGTTCTGGAACCAGACTGCTCAAGTTCATATTCTACTCCGCCAATAACTAGCTCTATGACTTTTGGGCAAGTAACTGAAATTCTCTGTGCCCCAGGTTCTTTAACTGTCAATGAGAACAAAAATAGAACCTACTTCATAGGGTTGTTATGAGAATTAATCAGTTATTATATAAAAAGTACTTAGAGCAAAACAGGAACACAGTAAGCAAACTATAACTCTTTTATGATATTATGACTTCTTCCCAGTCCAGGAATCCTTCCCACATTCATGCTCCCTACAAAAAAATCTGTTTTGTTCTTCTATACTCTAGGGAGAGGTGCAGGACACTGTACCCGAGGCTCCATACCTCTGGAAAGATAAGGCTGACTAATCAACGGTAAAAGTAGTTTCCACGTAGGAAAATTTTAAAAAGAAATGTTATATGTATATAGGGGTGGGGGAGGGGATGGGTGTTTACCTACATGATGAGTGCGATGTGCACTGTTGGGGGAATGGACACCCTTGAGGCTCAGTCTCGGGGGGCTGGGAGGGGCATGGGCAATATACTTAACCAGAACGGTTATACCCCCATAATAAGCTATAATAAATAAAAAAAATAAAAAAAGAAAAAAAGAAATGTTATATGTATATAATAAAAACTATACAGTACCAAAATTCTTAAAAGTTCTCACATTATTTCTGAAACTGACCTCTAATATTAAAGTGTAATAAAGGATTCTTTTCTGGTATATTTTGAATGTCCAAATAGTATTTTCCTCAGATCAATTAATTTTTAAGGCTATATCCCCAGATAAAGTTTATTTTTATCCCTTTATTCAAATGCTTATATTTTTGGAATCACACTTAAAGCACCAAGATGTAACTATGGGAATTGAAGGGTAAGGGTAAGACAATACATGGAGTAGTTATATCAGTGTTTCCCAAACTGGCTAATTTATTATAATTACCTGAATGGTGGATAAAATTACAGACTTCTAGGGCCCATGCCACATCTACTTAAATAAGGCAAGGGCATAAAAGTGGAGAACTTCACATTTCTGACTGCAATAACTGGTTTGTCTTATAGGTACACCTGGATAAGTCTGGGGATCACTGTTATACCCACTGTTGAAGACTACTTCTAGCTCCTGTATCTTAGAAGCTGGTGATTTCTGTATGGCCTAGTATACACTGGACCAGTTCCTAAAACCTCATGGTCCTAGAATCTTATGTTATAGCAAAATCCTCTACATATCCAACTAACCATCTAGAAGATTAAACAGAAACAACAGCACAAAACAGTGAATTAACTAGCATTTTTGTTAAATATTTTTTAATTAAAAAATAAATATTTTAAAGTTATTATCTCTAGAGAAATGATATACTGTCTCAAAATATAATTATTTTCAGAGTTACACAAACATACATTTTGCTTAACAATGTGTGCACCATGGGGAATAAAAAGTCGCTCTAAAATAAAATGACCAAAAAAGAAAAAGAGCAAAAACACCCAAATACCTCCTTCTCATTCAACAGAATTTTTGTCCATTATTAACACAAATGACAGATGAATAAACAAAATGTAGAACAGACAAACAATGGATTATTATTCAGCCTTAAAAAGGAAGAAATACAAACTCCTCAGCAGCCAAGTACTTTTTTTTTTAAAGATAAAAAAAAGAAAAAAAAAAAAAGGAAGGAAATTCTGCCACGTGCTACCAATGGATGAAGCTTGAAGACATTTTACTGAGTCACAAAAAGACAAATACTCTATGATTCCACTTCTATGAGGTACTTAGAGTAGTCAAAATTCCAGTGACAGAAGGTAGAGTGGTGGTTGCCAGGCACTGGCAGAGGGGGTAATGGGGAATTCTTGTTGAATGGGTATGGAGTTTCAGTTTGGGAAGATAAAAAAGTTCTAGAGATGGATGGTGGTGACAGCTGCACACAAAGTGAATGTACTTAATGTGAGACTAAACTGTACACTTAAAATGGTTAAAATAGTAAATTGTATGTTATGTATATTTTATCATAACAAAAACATTGCTAAAGGTAAAAGAAGAGGTAATTGCAGGAAGAGATGAAGGTGATGGGTTCTTTAGTACAACTGGACAGGTGAGCCTTATATAAGAACAAGGGAATTAACTTCAGAGGAAAAGGAAGCAAAGAATATCCACAGAGAAGCAGACCAAGTGTGTAGATACGGTGGGTAGACAGCAAGATGTTCCTATGTAATGGTTTCTAATCTCTATTTGAATTAGGGAGTAAGATCCACAGCTGAGTGAATGTAAGTGGCGAACAGAGAGGGAAAAGGGAGAGGGCAGGAGGCAAGGAGGAAAGGAAGGAAGGAATTAAGATGATTTGAGAGATCAGAAAATCAGACAACCAGGAAGGGTGTTTAAGTGCCTGTTTGAGATGTAATCATGAATGGAAACTAAGACCAGTCGGCATAGTTTTGTGTTTTTCTCTTACAATGTATGGGCAATTAGAAGTAAGTATAGAATGGGTGGATAGTTTGGCTTATCCAAGGTTGTGGTTTCGCTAGGCAAGTATGACACAGGGAAAAAGGGGAGGAAGTTAAAGAGTGTTTGTAAGGGACTGATTACAGTAGATATTATCATTTAAGCAGCATGAGAAAGAAATTGAACTTCTTTTTGAGGGAAGGGTCAGTGGTTGATAGTGAAAATAAGATAATCATTTAATTGGAAGTATAAAACACCACATGGTTAGCAGTTCTAAAATAAATGAGCTGAAATGATAATGTGTGGTGGTAA
This sequence comes from Varecia variegata, assembly GCA_028533085.1. NCBI lineage: Eukaryota > Metazoa > Chordata > Mammalia > Primates > Lemuridae > Varecia > Varecia variegata. The sequence goes on along the minus strand of CM052444.1, from coordinate 90,370,530 downwards.
AAGAGTAAGATTCTTGAAATGAATGTGTTAGAGGTGACACAGTTAATGGCTCATATGGTTAGTGCAAAAATGACAGAAGGTAAGAATTATGGAAAACTGAAAACTATGGTGCATGGAACCCAGAGTGTGAGATGCTAACAAATTGTCTCTTTTCTATAAGGGGAGTGGAGTTAATGACTAAGGCATCCTATACTCATTTGATAATTAATGCCAAATCCCCTGGATTCCCTTTATTTCAGCTTCTGCTTCCTATTTTGTATACTGTACACCTGACTATCAAGAATGTGGTATTTTTCATCTTTACCATCAGGCCTCCCCTATATAGTACAGTGCCTGATACATAACATGAATTTGGCAAATGTTATAGAATAAATAATGTATAAGAAAAAAAATAAGCATATGTGTTTCAGTGAAAAACTTTTTTAGAGGAAAATTTTCATCTTAAACCAAATAATCTCAAAATGTAAAGGCTGATGTTAAAACCGAAAAGAGGGCAGTCAAGCCAAAGCACACAAATACACTAAAATTAGCATGAGAAAAAATTATAAGTAGATCATTAAAAACAAATTCAACTTCATATACCTTAAAGTTTGCTCGCCTGATTCCTGCATCTTGGCTTTTTTCACCTGCAAAAATAAATATACAAAAGTATCAATGCAGTGATCTGTTGAAATCATCTAGCTACTCAAATAGCAGGCTAATATTAACTAATATAGTACAGGCTAACTGTTTCATTTTGTTTCACTTAGATTTATTTAATTAACCCATGTTATATTTTAGAGTTAGAGACAGACTATTTTTACATGGAGCTCTTCTTTTTAATGAAAAAAATGTTCCTCAGACTCAAAGTAAAATGTTTATCAGGATTTTTTACTCAAGGTAGAATGTTTACCAGAATAAAATAGCCAAGCTTGGATACAGAATAGTTGGTTTTATATTGTAAGATACATTATACTTAATCAAACGGTAAGTATGGTGATCTGGATATCATCTACTCATTTATTTAACAGAAATATCTTTATACTTAAATTATTTGAATGCCAAAAATCAAAATAAATTCTTACCAGGTTACTAGTAATTTAGAAAATATTATTCTATTCTTTTTTCCATATTTCACCTTTTCTACTTCCTTCAGAGAAGGCATTTCCACTGAAACAGTTTAAGAATCCACAAAAGGGGCCAGGCGCGGTGGCTCACGCCTGTAATCCTAGTACTCTGGGAGGGCGAGGCAGGAGGATCGCTTGAGGTCAGGAGTTTAAGACCAGCCTGAGCAAGAGCGAGACCCTGTCTCTACTAAAAATAGAAAGAAATGATCTGGACAGCTAAAAATATATAGAAAAAATTAGCCGGGCATGGTAGCACATGCCTATATTCCCAGCTACTTGGGAGGCTGAGGCAGAAGGATTGCTTGAGCCCAGGAGTTTGAGGCTGCAGTGAGCTATAATAACACCACTGCACTCTAGCCAGGGCAACAAAGTGAGACTCTGTCTCAATTTTATCTTGAGGGTAATGAGGAGGCCTTGGAATATTAGCAAGATAACATGATCCATTCTGAATTTTTAGAAAGATCACTCTGATAAAGTATACATGAAAAATGAATAGGAGGTAGGACAAAACTAATGTAAGAAAATCTGAAGAGGCTGTTGCATTAATCCATGTGAGAAAAGATGACCTAAAAATTGATAATTCTCAGAATAAGTTCTCAGAGACCACAGCTGGACTGTGCTGGTCCCATGACACAGCTACTCTCTAAGGGTCACCTGATCATTGTAGATAATTTTTTAGCTCTGTGCTAATTGCAGGAATCAGCAAAATAAAATGTTGTTAAATCTGGGTCCATAAAATACAAAAACATATAAAATGCAAAAATATACTTATATTCATATATATTTATACTGTGGGAAAATCAATAACTTAAGGAAGAAAATTTCATCTACTTTATCTTTTTTCTCTCTTTTCCACACAGGACACAAAACTGGTATTCTTCAGTCACAACACGACACAAGTACAGAAATAAAACATGAGGTACCTACACCGTTTTTTGGAGGAAGACGCACTTCTAGCGAGTAATACTAACAGGGCCACACTTAGCTTATAAAAAAAATCACCTAAGTTGTAAATAACTTCGTTATGTTACCATAAACAACCTTCCAAAAATGCAAGAATCCTATCTACAGATGGGAGGATTCTCCCTTTGATGATTGTACAGCCTCTACGTGAACAGTAGCATATAAAGAGCAGCACTGGATGAAGAATAAGAAATACCTCACAGTGCAATATACACACTGAGAGTCCTTGAAGAAGTAACATTATCACCCTTTGATACTTTAACTTTAATATAGATACTTGATCTATTTATATCCTAAATCTTTAAGATATGAATGAGAATGTTGAGAGTTTTTAGAGAAAATATATAATAGCCCCTGGTGATTGTCATATCCTTTTCTAAGTGTCCACCAGGGTCTGGTCAATATTAGGGTCTGTTCAATATTATGTTTTAGAATGCTATCACTAAGTAGAATTAAATGAGCACCCCATCTATAATTTCCAGCACCTAATTCCTCACTGACACTACCTTTAAATTAAAAAAGCCCAAACAGTGCAGCATTTCTTTATATTGTTTCAAGTACCTTCTTATTTTCTGTGATGTTTTAGAGATGATAAACACTAGGTTGGCAATGATGTTTGTACATTTCAGGTATAAGGGATAAAAAATTCTATGAGTCTGGAGGATTAGAACTCATTTAAAATAATTCAGATGATTGCTACGTGGAAATACAATCTTTTTTAAAAAACTTCAGTGGCTCACACCTGTAATCCCAGCTTTGGGAGGTAGGGGGATGGCTTGAGGCCAGGAATGCGAGACCAGCCTGGGCAACAAAGTGAGACCCTGTCGCTCCAAAAATTTAAAAATTAGCAGGGCATGGCGCATGTCTGTAGTCCGAGCTACCCAGGAGGCTGAAGTAAGAGGATCACTTGAGCTCAGTAGTTCAAGGTTACAGTGAGCTATGATAGCACCACTGTACTCCAGCCTAAGTGATAGAGCAAGACTCTGTCTCAAAAAAGAAAATCAAAAAACTTGAATTCAGAGAGCACTCCTGGTAACCATAAAGGGGTTTTTAATACTTCCAGTTTGCCAGCAACAGTCTTAGTTTATGCCTCTTATCCTAAAACCAAGTCAGGTTAGTGTACCCTTTCACTCTTTTTCAAAATAGTTCCAGTTTGGACAATAGCTGAGAAAGATGAAGGCTGGAGGAAAAGATTGAGTGATTTCAAGTTAAATGGTAACTACAGAGAGAACCATTTCTGATTGCAGGGAAGGCTGAGGATTGATTAGCAATAAATGGAAAGTGAAAGAACTGGAGGTTAGAATTTATGTGTTGTGAATGACAACCTGAACAAAATCTTCAGGTAGAGCAAGCAAGTAGTAGAGAAACGAGAAGGGATAAATTCAGTAAGAGTTAAGAAGAGACAATAGGATTAAAATAAGTTCAATAATAATGTCCATCAGTAATCTCTCTCTATATATATAGGTAAACAGTAGAGTTAAAAATGTTGGCTTCATAAAGGACCTGAACAAAGGGAAAACAAAATAAAAAGAAAAAAATAATAAAAAAATAAATAAAAAAGAAAAAACAAGGCCGGGCGTGGAGGCTCACGCCTGTAATCCTAACACTCTGGGAGGCTGAGGCGGGTGAATCGCTCGAGGTCAGGAGTTCGAGACCAGCCTGAGCAAGAGCGAGACCCCGTCTCTACTAAAAATAGACAGAAATGATTTGGACAGCTAAAAAAAAAAAAAATATATATATATATATGTGTATATATATATATATATATACACACACATATAAATTAGCCGGGCATGGTGGCGCATGCCTGTAGTCCCAGCTACTCGGGAGGCTGAGGCAGGAGGATTGCTTAAGCCCAGGAGTTTGAGGTTGCTGTGAGCTAGGCTGAAGCCACGGCACTCTAGCCAGGGCAAAAAGAGCGAGACTCTGTCTCAAAAAAAAAAAAAAAAGAAAAAGAAAAAACAAACAAACAAACAAAAAATGTTGGCTTCAGAGACAGATTTGAGGTAGCTTCTCTTG
>CM052444.1:90329153-90365942 GCA_028533085.1 Varecia variegata | reverse complement strand
AGAAAGAAATTATATGGACAGCTAAAAATATATAGAAAAAATTAGCCGGGCATGGTGGCGCATGCCTGTAGTCCCAGCTACTCCGGAGGCTGACGCAGGAGGATCGCTTGAGCCCAGGAGTTTGAGGTTGCTGTGAGCTAGGCTGATGCCACGGCACTCTAGCCTGGGCAACAGAGTGAGACTCTGTCTCAAAAAAAAAAAAAACAACAAACAAACAAAAAGAAATTATCTGGACAACTAAAAATATATATAGAAAAAATTAGCCGGGCATGGTGGCATATGCCTGTAGTCCCAGCTACTGAGGAGGCTGAGGCAGAAGGATTGCTTGAGCCCAGAAGTTTGAGATGGCTGTGAGCTAGGCTGATGCCATGGCACTCTAGCCCGGGCAACAGAGCCAGACTCTGTCTCAAAAAAAAAAAAATGTCCTTTCTTCCTTGGCAAAAAAAAAAAAAAAAAAAAAAATGTTGCCTTTATTATTAACTTGGGATAGGACCATTCTTTCCACTCATATTTTAGATCTCTACTATAGCCTATAAAAAGCTGATTTTCTCCTAAAAATATGACATTTGCTCTTCCTATTCAATTTTTAACAGTTAAGTGTTCTGTGTTTTCTTAGATTCTATATTTGTCTATCTGGCATCCATAAATCAGGGCCTAACTAAAGGCCAAAGTTGTTATATTTCCCCTGCAATCCAGTAGTGCCCATACTCTAAACCACATCCTCTATCTAACTCTCACACACTAAGCCCCTATTTCACCTGCCCCAAATCAACCTATGGCCAGGTACTGGACAAGAAATGGCCCCTAGGCCACAAAGCCTGCTGGACTTACCCAATCTAGCCAATTTTAAAGTGTTTACCCTGCCTTGCCTTGCCTTTCCTATAGAAACCTCAATAAAGTCTGTGGCCCATGCCTTTCCCGCCTCCTGACCACCAATGGTACTTTCCCTTGTGGCCCTGTATGGCACGCTATGCCTCTCCTTTCTAAGGGAACTATGAGTAACATTAAACTTTTTTTTTAATGGCACTGACTCAGTCACCTTTATAAATTAAGACCTGGGCACAAACCAATAAAGAAATGATGCCCTGTGACTGACTATAACCACTTATACTTGCAGAAATTTGGTTTTAAAGTGCTTCAATTTCTTACCTTTCTCTGAAGTAACAATCAGGTTTTGCAAATCATGTTATAGAAATTGAATAGAATGACAAGGAAATGAAGCAGAGCAGAGACATGGCTCGTCAGAAGGTCAGCCTCACAATTCTCATTACCTTAAACAGGTAAGGAGTAACTAACAATACCCATATTTCAACAAACAGTATGTCAATACTTACATAAGTGTTTTGAAAATATGAAAAATATGTCTTCTGTCTTACCACATTAAAAACTCAATGACATAATTGTCCTTGCTACATTGAGTATCTATAATTCATCTATATGTTTCAATAGTGTATATCCTATATAAAGTACTCAAGATAATTTTTAACCTTACCATTTCCCTGACTATTAATGTTCCACCAGGGATGCGATCACATTTCAAACGTTTCAAAAGGTCTTTTTACCGGCTGCTTATGTCTTCCTAACGTTACACTTAAACACCTCAACTGAGGGCTAGAAGAATAATGAATGGCAAAGTAACCACCAACATGCATTTCTCAACATAAAGAAAAATATTAAAAATATATTATAAGGACTTCATTGTTTAAATGGAAGCTGGTAAACATCCTTTTGTGATGTAAGAATACATCTAGAACATAAAAAATATATCCTATTATCTGCTTTCAAAATTCAAATTTTTCTAGGTTGGATTTTCATAAAGAAAAGTAAGCATGTACCATTCTGTATTCTCTCTTAATATGAAATATAAGCGGCCCACTCAGGATAGCAAATTGAATCAGTATTTATTTAACCTTAGAAAAAGAAACTAGAGACAAAAGGAAAAGACCCTTTAACATAAAAGTTATCTTAAAAGAATAACATTATTGCTTTCCTTTTCTAAATGTTAAGGGCCAAAAAACAAAAAGAAGATAAATCCATATCACTTGGGGACATTTAAAATTATTTTATTGTATTAAATATTTAAAAGAAATTAACAATTCAATCTCGTTTCTAAGGTCTTATCTGTTTTTAAAATTAGCTAATAATCAAATGATACTTTCCTCACATTTAAAAAAATTAAGTAAATTAGGGAAATTTAGGTAAAAATAAAACTAAATTATCTGGCAGAAGTGGTGATACACTGCCTGACTGGTAAATAGGCATCCTCTTTTATTTTCTAAAAACTGTAACACTAGCCATTGATTTTTTTTTTAATGACATTTCCAAATACAATATCCACTTTGTAATGCTGAACTTTCTAAATAGCTTTAAGTTAGCAAAATACAACATTTAGAATCTATAACTGTACAATATTTAAAATCCTTTAAGATTAACTTTTCTATAGAAAAGTTTAGAAACTTTAAATCATTAAAGGAAATACTTACTGGCTGCTCTGGTAAATCTTGTTCTTCTTCCATGAGGCCCAATATTTCTTTATTATGCTTATGTGACTGAACTGCAAGTCTCTCTCAGCAGTCTTCACAATCTGTTTTTTTAAAAAAGAAGGGATTCAAAGCTTTATATGCTCTTAAAGTATTATCATTGAGGCCATCAGAGAATAATTTTTTTAATATTTTGCTACCCCAACCTTTCTACGTGAGTTCCAATCTCAAAATCTCAAACTTGCACGTGGCTTTTCAAAACGACATGCTGCACCAAATCAAGAGAGACGTACACAATGACTTTTATAATACCTTGCAAAAGCCAACACGTGGAACCACTTCTGCTGGTTACTATAGTGCCTAATGCATTAAACATTTTACAATGACAGCCACGTGCAGATAATAAAATAATTTTTTTAAGGATTAGAGTTACATTAAAAATGATAGAGACTAGCCTAGCAAGTCAGTAAGTTATGATAACATCTAACCTGCTTTAATGTGGAACATTTACATAACTGTTAACATAGACACACAGAATCACTTTAAATAGGACAAACTGGAATATCGATTAAATATATTCACAACCAACTATCTGTCTATGTGTAATGAATTTAAAGGAAAACTCAATTCTTCTGCATCTTAACAATGAAAATAAGCAAGTATAGTGAAGCTTTGAATTTTAGAATTAAGGAAAAATAATCATGTAAAGCTAGGTAGGACCCAATTTAATTCTGAAATAATGAGCTTCCACTAACTATACTGCCTAGTCGATTATTCAAACAAAATCTTTACCTTCTCAGACCCTGTTCCTCCTGTCCTGATTTTCAAACAAAAAAAGAAAAAAGAAAAACAGGATTCTAATCCCCACATTTACTGGTAAACCACATTACTGTGCCCTGCTGAAAGGAGACAGAGAGACAGAAATTATTCTAGAAAACTCATTACAAAAATGAAATACTCCATTTCTATTTAAGAAAAATGAGACTAGCACTTCTACCAAACAGATGTGATTGCTTATGCTTTTAAAGTCACAGCTGTTTTCACTTCTTCTGCAACCACTGTACCTAATTTAACATACAAAGCTAAGAATCACACTGCAGAAATAATGAAAAAAGACAAATAGTATGAAAAGAAAAACCAAAAGCTTCAGTTGTGCCAGCATACCACCAATCTACTTCTATTACTCTGTCTTGGTGCAATACAATACACTTTATTTTAGAGCCACACTCCAGAATGGTTAAAGGAGAGAAAACACGTGTAAGGGATACAATTAGATGCAAAACTGTCCAACTCTGACACAGCTTTATTCTCTGTCCTGATCTAGAATATCAAAAGAAAAAAAGTTTAACGGTCAGAAACACCTGATGCTCAATGCACTCACGTGTAGCTCATACACAGAGCCTCAAAAGCTAAGTTCTCCTACTACATGACGCAGATAACCAGTGCTGCAGAATTACAGAGTGCAATAACTAAAGCCCACAGGAGCTATCTTCCCTGCACTTGTTTTGCTCAACTCAGAAGAGCATAATCAACGTGACGTGAAGCTGATTCACAACTGTGCAAGCAAGATGAAACATTTTGTTTTACCAGTTTATATCTATCTACGTATTAAATTGAAAAGTCTTTTCTTTACCTTATGGGATTTTAGTACTGTCTAAATATACATTATACATATATGATTTCATCCCATAAGAGCAAAATAGGACCAAATCATTAGGGAAATGTAATGTCTTTAATATCTCCTTTGTTGAATTTTTGTGTAGCCAGCTCTCATCTACACAAAAAGTGAAAATATTCCATGTTTTCCATGACTGTCAAAATTGTAACCTCCAGTATATTCTCAGCAAGGGAGAAGGAAGGGATATCCACACCCCCAATTCCTACGGTGGAATGGTTATAAAATCCATCTCTGGATAAGAGAACAGTAGGAAGTATTATTAAAAGAAGAAGAATGATAATACATGTGCTTTAATTTTGTTTTTAAACACAAAAACTAATTTATTTAAAAAATCTGAATATTAAAGGAGAACCTAAGATTGTTTATTGGTCAAAAGGGTCATGGGTTTTAAAAACTAAGAAACACTACTCTGAACAGTAGGGAAATAAATTCTCAAGCCACACAAAACCAAATGTTAAAATCCTGAATTTTGTTCTGTAGAAATATGGTAATATTAAATTGAATTTATAATAGAAAAAACAAATCTGCTATTTTTATTAAATTATTGATAAGTTGCAAGAAATCCTTCTTTAAGGGGAAACTGAAAGACATTCCTTTCTACTGGTCCTATTTCTCCTTCAAAAATAAGCGCCCTTTGTTGTTTCCATATTAAAAATTACCTTTATTTTCTTAGCTTTTCGATTTAGGGGAATAAAAGGGCATAAATAATTTCTATATGTAGAAGAAAAGAACTTAAAAAATCAGGCTTGATATGTTAAAGTAACTGGCCAATGACCACCAATAATTTTGATAATCTTAAAACAAAAAAAGCAGCTTCCAAGGAAAGAGTATGATATATTACAGAATTTTCTGGGATTCTACTGGCAACATGTGATATGTAAGAAGTCTGCAAACATACATTCTGGCACATTTGTGTATAAAATGCATTAATGATGATAAATTATGTAATTCCATCACAACAGGCATCTAAGTACTATTTTCCATCAATTCTCCTTCCTTCCAATAATTTGTAATCTGAAAGACCTGAAATATAAGAACATACTAAATATAAGAATGCAAGTGTTCAGCTGATTCCCAACATTTATCAATGTGCTAAAACTTTTAGTAAGATCTCACACCATTTTCTGCAAGTGGCACATGCTGTACAAACAAAAGTCACATTTACCAGAAACGAGAGGAAAGTGTTGTATAACATACACACCATATTCTAGTACTTGATCATAAAAGAAGTAAAGAATTACTATAAAAATCTTAGTATTAGTTTCCATGTATTACTTCTAGAGTTTAATCTGTGGTGGGTTTTCTTTTTTCCTCCATTAATGTAATCTGACATTATTCTACATTCAAAGAGATTCATCTTTTAAAATATCAAATAATACAATAGCTTTGACATACAAGCGGAAAGTGGATTTTTAATGTAATTAAAATAATTAAAGCTTAGTCAAACAGCTGATGAAATTACAAAACACGCTCTGAGTTAATCTTTTAAGTATCTTTAGGACATTTAAATAGTAATGTCTTTTCACAATTTTCTAATTTTAATTCTTACCACTGGTTTCTAAATACACTTGTTTTATCACCTTTCTTGGAGGTAGAGCCTGTCAGTACACATATGCCTTCGTGGACAGAATTCTAAGAAAATTTAACATTTTTTGAGAACAGAAATAGATTTCCTAAGACTCCACATTTCCCTACCTACAAATGTTGACAACGAAAAAATAGAAACTTTGGTTTGATTCCAAAAAGTCACAATTTTAAATATTATTGTGATTTCACACGTTCAAAATTGAAGCAGAAAGAATCTTTTTGTAATATGGCAGCTATAAATTTTATTTTTACTCCTTAGAAGTTAGAAGGGAAATAATTAGTAACGAATATTTTATTCCAAAATTCTAATTAGATTCCTACCTCATAGTTTCTGTCTCATACTGAGTTTAACACACTATTTATCCAGTAATTGTAAATGGCCACAGGCAAGAACTCAGGTCACTTCAAAGTGTTATTACAGCTCTCAGGCTTAGGAAGGGAAATTAAATACGTATGTTCACATATATATTTTCTTTTTTTCCTTTTTTTTTAATTCAGAATATTACAGGGGTACAATGCTTTGCTTACAAAAATTGCCCTTGCACTGAGTCAGAGCTATAAGCATGTCCACTCCCCAGCACCACACCCATTAGGTGTGAATTTACCCATCCCCCCCTCCCCGCTCCTACCTGCCTGACACCCGATGAATGTTACTTCCATATCTGCACATAAGTGTTGATCAATTTGTACCAATGATGAGTACATGTGGTGCTTGTTTTTCCATTCTTGTGATACTTCACATTGAAGAATGGGCTCCAGCTCTATCCAGGATAATACAAGAGGTAGTTCACCTTTTTATGGCCTAGTAGTATTCCAAATGATATACACACACCACATTTTATTAATCCACTCATGTATTGGTAAGCACTCGGGTTGTTTCCACATCTCTGCAATTGTGAATTGTGCTGCTATAAACATTTGGGTGCAGATGTCTTTATTACAGAATGTCTTTTTTGCCTTTGAGTAAATACCCAGTAGTGGGACTGCTGGATTAAACGGTAGTTCTACTTTTAGTTCTTTGAGGTATCTCCATATTACTTTCCATAGAGGTTGTACTAATTTGCAGTCCCACCAGCAGTATATTAGCATTCCTATCTCTCCACATCCACGCCAACATATGTTGTTTTGGGACCTTTTGATAAAAGCCAACCTCACTGGAGTTAAGTGATATCTCATTGTGGTTTTGATTTGCATTTCCCTGATGATTAAAAATGTTGAGCAATTTTTCATATGTTTTTTGGCCATTAGTCTGTCTTCTTTTGATGTCCATATATATTTTTTAAAGCACAGAATATTCTGGTTCGAGTTGGTGAAAAGAAAAATGAAAAAATAAAATAAAGCACAGCATAAAGATCAAATTGTTTTCAATGAAAACAAAGTATATATCACTTTTAATTACAACTTCAAGATAAGTGTCTAAACAGAGCAAAAATAGTCTGATTATAGGTCCTAGAAGGTAGCTAAGTATGCAGAGATATGTGGGGGTTAACTGAATATCTTTGATACAGTCCTATATAGAACATAGGTAGTCCATAAATTTGATCACTGACTATACTGTATTTTAGAAGTTTATTGACTACCCCTTTCAAAGCCTTACATATATATTTTAGAGCATACCAAAGATCAGGCTACAGAAGTTTCCTGGGGGAAAATTAACAGCATCCTTACCAAAATTAAAAATAACGGCAATAATAGTTATAAACGATAGCCTGGAAACATATCAAAAAAGTAGTATATCATCACTTATGACTTTTATTAATGTGTAGATTACTTTAGGACCTAAAAGAAGTAGGTAATTGGCAAATGTTTACCGTGGCATCCTCAAATATACTTTTGTGTATACCTTGAAGAATGAAAACAAAAAGCAAATAAATACCCTCTTCAAATGGCTTTAAGACAATTGCTTCAAGTATTGATATCCAACAATTACTGGCTGATGCAGTGGCTCAAGCCTGTAATCCCAGTACTTTGGGAGGCCTAAACTGGTGATTGCTTAGGGCTAGGAATTCAAGACCAGTCTGAGCAACATAGCAAGACCCCATCTCTACCAAAAAAAAAAAAAAAAAAAAATTATCTGGGCATGGTGGTGCATGCCTGTAATCCTAGCTACCTGGAAGGCAGGAGAATTGTTTGAGCCCAGGAATTTGAGGTTGCAGTGAGCTATCATGATGCCACTGCACTTTAGCCTGGGCAACAGAGCAAAACTCTATCACCAAAAAATAATTTTTTAAAAATAAAAATCAATAAGCACTAACCTATTCTGAGGGGGATATATTAATGAATTCGGAAACAAGTGTCCTGATACCCAAAGTACCAAACCTAAAGCCTAAAGATATCAGTTCAAAATAAATTCTAATTTATAGGCTGGGCATGGTGGCTCATGCCTGTAATCCTAGCACTCTGGGAGGCCGAGGTGGGAGGATTGCTTGAGCTCAGGAGTTTGAGGTTGCTGTGAGTTAGGCTGATGCCACAGCACTCTAGCCCAGGGGATAGAGCAAGACTCTGTCTCAAAAAAAAAAAAAAAAAAAAAAAATCTAATTTAGAAACTAGGAGGCTTTATGAGGAGTTCAAGACCTCCAGCAGATGCCTGAAAGTGTGGATAGTACCAAACCCTATATATACTATGATTTTTCCTATACATACATACCTATGATAAAGTTTTAACTAAGCACCTATCATATACTGTGGCTATAACTTTTGCAATCTGAAGTGCAAGAGTGAAACTGGCATGAATTTTTTTTTTCTTCTTCACAATTTCATGGATAGAAGATTTGTTCTTACTGTAGATCTTAGCAATCTCAGCATGATGTTTTTTTTCTCTCCTTATTGAGTCAAAAGCTTTCACCTTTTCACTTAAAGGAAGCACTTTACAGCTTCCCTTTGGTATATGTGAATTGTAAACATCATTACTCTTGCACTTGGAGGCAATTATTAAGTAAAGAAAGGGTTACTTGAACACAAGCACTGTGATACTCCAACAGGCAATCTGATAACCAGGAGGGCTCCCAAGTGAGTAACAGGCAGGTTGTGTCTACAGTGTGGATACACTGGACAAATGAATGATTCAGATCCTAGACAGGAAAGAGGGGAATGGCAAGAGATTTCATCACACTATTCAGTGTGGTATGCAATTTTAAAGTTATGATGAACTGTTTATTTCTGGAATTTTCCATTTAATATTTTCAGAACGAGGTTTACTGCAGGTAACTGAAAGAACCATTGAAAGTGAAACTGCAGATAAGGGGGACTACTGTACTTAAATAGTTAATTTTATGCTATGTTTATTTTACCACAATAAAAAAATTTAAAAAATCCATAAGAGACTAGAAATGCCAAAATAGCAATCAAATCTAAAAAGTACTTAAAATATGAAATAAATAGGGAAAAATCAGTATTTAAAAAAATATTGCCAGAAAATGGATTATCAATGTGGAAAAAATACATCCACATCATAAGCTATGTTAATTATAAACATATAAAAAACTGAGCATTCAAAATATTTCAGAGAAAATAGAATAGCATATTTATCTTATTTGTGGAAAAAGATAAATTTATGGGCAATAGAAGAAAGCATAAGCAACAAATCAACAAAACCACTAATGTAAAATAAACTATGAAATGCAAAAACAAATGTAATATTAAAATGATATAACAAATGAAGGCAGTATCTGCAATAATTATTACAGATAAAGCTTAATGTCTACAATATAAACCAAACCAATTCAACATTTGCTAATCATCTATTATGTGACAAATAATGACTAACATATAAACCTATCAAAGGATAAAAACAGGCAGTTTAAGTCACCACGAAGATCAAATCTGCACTTGAGAAAAAAGACTCTCACTACTAACTGAAGAAATAAATTGCAATATTCTTAACATACCTCTGGATCCATATTAAACCACTCAAAAAAAATTAAATAAAAATATCTAAACAACATAACCTGAAGTTATCTGGGCTTTAAGAAAAGACATATTCAAGTACAGCTATAAAAATCACATGTATCTTTAGACTGTTCCCCAAATAAAGTATAAAAGAGGTCATAAAATTGGCCATCACCTAACCTGTATAATTTTTCTTAGATATTTTCCCAAGAATTACATACAGGGAGAAAAAGCTAACCCTATTTTAAAAAATAGTATAAGTTTGTTGTTCACAGAAATGAAAAATTATAAACCAACATGTAAAGAATGGTTTAACTATGCTATCCTAATTCTACAATTGAACACTCCATATTAAAATGAAAACTGTAACCTATTTTATACAACATTGTTTAAAAGGTTAAAAAAAGTAAGTTTTTTTCATTATAGTTTAATAATAGTTTACATATAATTTGATATGAATCAAAAGCAGATACAAAGTTATATATTTAAAGGTTTGTATAGGAAAATGTTTAAGTACATAGTCTAAAAATGCTTCTACAAAAATGTTTGACATTAAGCTAAAATTGGACATAAATTCTGCATTCTTGTTCCACTCTTTCTCCTCAGGAAAAATTTCTAACTTTGAGGTAAAAGCAATTTAAATTGCAGAGATCCTCCCTCACCCACAAAACCTTGAAGAAGTTTATGACAACACTACAGGCAGAAAGATTTATTTGATTTTCTTGCTGTGTTATCTCCTTCATAAGAAGTCAAGTTATTTAAACACTGTACACAAACTCAGGGTTGGTTCACTTTACGTTTCTGAGCAAAAGCATTGAACTTCTAATAGTTAAAGAATTTGCTATTAGAAGAAACTTCACATTTGGTTTCACTCTTCTGGACAGAAATCATTATTCTCTCCTCCTAAGGCAAGGAAATATATAAGATGCTACAAAGGATATAGAGTATTATAGATCGTTAGAGGTAATCCTTACGTTAGACTTGAGGAAATTAACTCAAACAGGTCAAGGCACCACCTCATGAAGCTGTAAGCAGCAAAACCAGTGGTGGAAACCCGAGACTCTGAACTCCGTTGTCCTAAAGCTCTTTTCTCCCTTCATGTAGAATTGAGCTTACAATCCTTCCTTTAAAAATTGCATTCTTAATATTACCTGAGGCCACTGATCCCTTTTCTTTCACTAAATCTCTAATATTCTATAGTATAATACATTACTTTGATCTTGCAGAATAACAACATGTTCTTAAAGTTTTAAAATGTTTTAAATTTATAAACCCAATCAATGTATGGATTGGCACTTTAAAGACCTCCTAAAAATCCAAAAACGAGATTCCTTTTTTTGTTGTTTACATGGATCAAATGTAACATAGTTGAGCAAAGAACCATTCACGAATCCTGCAGCCCTTAGAAGCAGACGAGGTTCAGAGAGCTACCTGAGATTCTTTTTTATGCTACTTATTAAAATACTGTAGAGTCTAGCAAAAAAAAAAAAAAAGATTTCTTTTTACAATCTAAGCCTTTAATGTACAATGTATAAGCTCTGATGAACCGTTAACAAAACAAGTAATTTTAACTAGAAAGTATATTAAAATAAATTATTTTACCATTTCTGGACAAAGACAAGCATTATGATTTCAGAAAAACAAACCTCCCAACCTAAAACCTCAGTTATTAGTGAAAGAGTTCCCTGCTTCATTAAAGAGTTCTTCAAAACTATTCCTCTCACGTACTGTGGCTTATAAATCTGGCAGTTAACAATTCTGTTACAACTATTCATTTTTCTTGGTTCTAAATTTCACAATGGCAGAGACCACTTTATTCTTATTGTCTGATAGCACGTAGCAGGCATTGAATAAGTATTTGTTCAATCAAGCACAATTTCCAGTCTTGATTCCTCTAAATATTTACTTAAAATCAGTTCATTAAGAACTTTCAGTATGTTTAGAGACACAAAAAACTCAAAACTTAACTTCTCCCATCTTCACCAGGGATGCCTAAGTTACAACTCTAATTCTTTACAAGTTTAAAAAAAAAAAACAAAAAAAAAACTGATTTAAGGAATATCATTTTAGGGCCAGGCGCGGTGGCTCACGCCTGTAATCCTAGCACTCTGGGAAGCCAAAGTGGGAGGATCGTTTGAGCTCAGGAGTTCGAGACCAGCCTGAGCAAGAGCAAGACTAAAAATAGAAAGAAATTAGCTGGACAACTAAAAACATATAGAAAAAATTAGCCGGGCATGGTGGCACATGCCTGTAGTCCCACCTACTTGGGAGGCTGAGGCAGAAGGATTGCTTGAGCCCAGGAGTTTGAGGTTGCTGTGAGCTAGGCTGACTCCACGGCACTCTAGCCCAGGCAACAGAGTGAGACTCTATCTCAAAAAAAAAAAAAAGGAATACCATTTTGAAGTCTGTATTAACTGAAAAGTTCTCTTCAAATACAAGAAAAGAATGAAATACTTCAAATGAAATTTTAATATCACATCCATAACAAGGATCACATGAGCTACTTACAGGTTAGGAGCTCCTAGGGTTCTTCCCCTTATTAATAGGCTAGTTTTAAGTTAAAAAAGAAAAAAAAGGAGGGGAGGGGGAAGGAGGGAAGAAGAAAAGAGGAGAAGGAGAAGGAGAGAAGAGGGAGGAAGGGAAGATGATGAGAGAGAGGAGGAGGAGAGAAAGGAATCCCCTTTCCCAAACACATAAACACACAGCTATCATGAAATAACTTTCTAGCCAAAGATAGGTCCGCATCCTAATGCCCAGAACCTGTGAATGCTACCTTATTTGGAAAAAGGGTCTTTGCAGACATACTTAAAATAAGGATTTTAAAATGAGATTATCCTGGATTATCTGGGTAGGCCCTAAATACCATCACAAGCGTCCTTATAAGAGAAACGCAGATAGAAATTTCACACACACCTGCAAGCACAAAGGCAATGTGAAAATGGGGAAACAGACTGAAGTGATATGGCCAAGGAATGCCAGCAGCCACTAGTAGCTGGGAGAGGCAAGGAATGATTTCTCCTAAAGCCTCTGGGGGAAGTTCAGCCCTGCCAACACTTTGATCTCAGAATTCTGGTTTCCAGAACTGTAACAGAGTAGTCAGTCCTCCTCCCATAGATATGGAAGGCAAATATTGAGAGTGGGGAATATGTAACAGAGGGAATGCACTAAGAAAAATAGCAAAAATACTTTTTGTCTCTTTAAAATATCCTCCATTCCTTTTTGAGAACTAAAACCTGCATCCCTGCCTCAGGCCAGTGGCTGGGAGGGGCAGGGTAAGGATTTTGTTATTTGTGCTAAAGAAGGCTCAGCCCAGACTTGGTAAAGGGAGGTCCTGGGTGGAGGTCAAAAGACTGTTTTCAGCTGAAATGGGACAATCAGAATCATCAACTGTAGGTGAATAATAACTGCCTGAAGCTGAGAACCCACCCTTTAAAAGTTCTGTGTTTCTGATTAGTATTAGGAGGATGGCATTTTAGACAGGAGTCTATCCTCTTCCTTTGCAGGCAAAGTAATAAAATTTCTTTCCTTCTCCTCAAAACACTTGTTCTTGTTCTTCTTATGCAGCCTTGAGGACAAGTGGCTGAGCTTTCAGTAACAGAACTATGAGATAATAAATTTCTATTGTTTTAAGCCTCAAAGTTTGCTTGGGGTAATTTGTTATGGCAGCCACAGGAAACTAATACAAATATAGCAAAGAAGTTCATGTTTTTCATTTGTTGATTTTTGCCATTACCTCTCTGCTTAGATTTGTTTGGTCAACTCCTGGCCACTGAATAAAATGCACAAATTGAAAACAAAGGTGAGAAATGAAGAAAAATAAGTAAATATGATAACAGAATATGACTTTGTACACACAGCTGAAAAAATGCTTCCAAACATTGAGATGAATAGTGTAACAGAAGTAAAAGTCTGAAAAGGGGAAAAATGTCTCTTTAAAACCCCCCACCCTTTTTGGAAATTAAAACTGGCATGCCTGACGCCAGTAACCAAAGGCGCAGAAAAATGTTCTTTGTTCTTAGTTTTCTAGTATCTTAAACCATAGGAGATGGCTCAACAGAATTGTCCTGAGGTTGTGAGATCATCTTCACTAGAGAAAAAGTGGAAGACAACCACCAACTACAGTTAAACAATAGCCTGAAGCCAAGACATGTCATGCTGCGCCCAACTGCTGAAAACCCCCTTTAAAAAGCCCTGTATTGCTGATTAAAGCCAGGGTGGTAGTCTTTTGAGACGCTAGTCTGCCACCTTCCTCATCTGCCAGCAAACTAATAAATTTCTCATTCCTTTTCCTCGAACCACTTGTCCTCGTTCTTCATTCTCACTGATTCAGCCTCAGGGACAAGTAGCAAACTTTCAGTAACAATAGGGTGAACATAAAACACTCAAAAACTTTCAAATAATCAGAAAGTTTGCCTCTCTTACGGAACTGTTACATAACTTCAAAGTTAGCATTCTGCTTTCACTCCAGGTCAAACTCTAAATTTATACAGTGGAAGAAATACCCAGGTAACATAATAACACTGACAGTTCCAGGTACTTCATGAATCTCGAGAAGCCTTATAGATCTTTCCAAAGCCCTGAGAACAAACTCAAGTACTAGTATTCATAAGAAAGCACTTAAAATCAACATATAATCACTGTACTCTGATGTATTTTGCTTGGGAAAAAATTTACTGCTACAGTTAAACCTGTAAGATGCAATTCCTCCTTTCTAGTTGATCTTAACAATGTAGGCAAACTATTCCTCAAGACTGACACTCATATTTTTCTACTTTGACAGAAGTTCATATTTGGCATTTCTGTCATGTGGTCATTTTGTGTTATCTATAGCATAGTATGCTTCTCCATAAAGCACTTACTAAACTTTTAACTTTGTAATATTATGCTCAGCACTATATTAAGAACACTGATAAACACAACATGGGATGGTACTGGTACAAAAATCAGAAATTTTTGTTATTAGAAAAATGTGACTTTTCTTTTTTTTTTTTGAGACAGAGTCTCGCTTTTGTTGCCCGGGCTAGAGTGAGTGCCGTGGCATCAGCCTAGCTCACAGCAACCTCAAACTCCTGGGCTTAAGCAATCCTACTGCCTCAGCCTCCTGAGTAGCTGGGACTAACAGGCATGTACCACCATGCCCGGCTAATTTTTTCTATATATATATTTTTAGTTGGCCAGATAATTTCTTTCTATTTTTAGTAGAGACGGGGTCTCGCTCTTGCTCAGGCTGGTCTCGAACTCCTGAGCTCAAACAATCTGCCTGCCTCGGCCTCCCAAGTGCTAGGATTACAGGTGTGAGCCACCGCGCCCGGCCAAAAATGTGACTTTTCTAACTCAACAATACACATTTTTGGCATGTACTACTTTCTTTGGGACTGTCTTTTTGTGTGCCATGAATAGAGCCCTGAAATTCTTTCTAAAGTATTCATAGAATATTTTGAGTTGGAAGAAAAACACTGAAATGGAATCTAAATTAGAATATGCCAAATATTAAAGACATATTCTGAAAGAAATCTTAATTGCTTTTGGCTGCTATGTATCAGAAGTTCATGTCAGTGTTGAATATGCTATTTAACTGAACACTAAAATGTAATAATACAGATCAAACAGAATGAAAATATAAAAGCTTAGCTAATTTAACCAATAAAAACTGTTAATTCTAACTTTAAGCCAACAAAGTCAATGAAAAGGGTAAACTTTAGGAACTTATTCATTTTCTTGATAAATACTCTTAATTGAAACAATTCTCCGAGGCTCTCTGTACTATTCTCTGGCATAAATGAAAGGATCCAATCTATAGAGGTTGGCAATCCAAAACTTTGGAATCTTCTCTGAATGCAACTCAAAAAGGATGATACACAAACTCATTTCCCAAAAGAAAAGTACATGACATATAGAGTATTTTGGGATAGATATGAGCTGAAAAAATATTCTTGCAAAAAAACAAAACCAAGGCCATATAAATTGGTTATAACATGTTAGAACCAGAAATAAAAATTAAATAAAATTATACTAAATGCAATGTGGTATCCTGGAATAGAAAAAGGATATTGGTGGAAAAAGCAGTGAAATCTGAATGAAGCCTGGAGTCTAGTAAACAGTAATGAAATAGTAATGTACCAATGTTGGTTTCTCAGTTTTGACAAACGCAGTTATGTAAGATATTAATCCCAAAGCAGAGATACTGGGTGAGGGGTAAATGGGAACCCTTTGTAATATCTCTGCAACATTTCTGGAAATCTAAAATTATTCCAAAATAAAAAGCTTACTTAATAAAACGAGATACCACTACATACTTACTAGAATGGCTAAAATAAACAAAAGAAACTGACCAAATGCTGGCAAGGATTCAGAGCAAAAAGAACTCTATGCAACTAGAACAATGTACAACTAGAAATTGTACACTACTGGTGGGAATTTGAAATGGTACAGTAAAGCCATTATGGAAAACAGTTTGGCGGTTTCTTTATAAAGGTAGAAACAACATACAACCCAGCAATCTCATTCTGAGGTATCTACAAAGTGAAATGAAAACTTCTGTTCATGTAAAAACCTGTACGTGAATGTGTACAGTGGCTTTTTCATATATATGCCAAAGACTAGAAACAACTTAAATGTCCTTCAAACTGGTGAATGGATAAAGAAACTGTAGTACATCCATATACTGGAATACTACACATAGCAAATCACAGAATAATCTGGATGAACTTCAAAGGCATTATGCTAAGTGGAAGAAGGCAGACTCAAAAGCTTACATATTGTATGATTACATTTTTTAAGAGACAGGGTCTTAATCTGTCACCCAGGCTGGAGTACAGTGGCCTGATCACAGCTCACAGTAACCTCAAATTCCTGGGCTCAAGCAATCCTTCAGCCTCAGTCTCCTGAGCAACTAGGACTACAGGTGCACACTACCACACCTGGTTAAATTTTTTTTTTTTTTAAGAGATAGGGTCTCACTATGTTACCCAGGCTGGTCTCAAACTCCCTGGCCTCAAGCAATCCTCCCTCCTTGGCCTCCCAAAGTGCTGGGACTTCAGGCATGTATGACATTCTTTATATGACATAACCATAGGGACAGAAAACAGGTAAGAGGCTGCCAAGTGTTGGAGATAGGGGAAGGGGTTGACTACAAAGAGGCACAAGGGAACTTTCTGGGGATGATGGAACTATTCTATATCTTGGTTGTGGTGACAGTTACACGATCGTATACATCTGTAAAACTCACAGAACTATATACTTAAGAGGAAGAATTTACTATATATGAATTATACCTCAAAAATTATAATAGGATCTGTTTAGATTTTTAGAAAATCACATATGAAATTGAATAAAATTCTATGACTGTAATACAAAATTATAACCAATTGGACCAATAGTTTATTTATGAACACAGAGGTTTGAAATGTTGACTAACAAAATTATAAACATAACTGGATCAACAGTTTGTTTATGAGTACAGAGATTTGAAACATTGGCTAATAAAATTATAAACACAGTTGCATCAACGGTTTATCTATGAGTACAGAGATTTGAAATGCAGGCTTTATTACTTAATATCATTGTAACAGAAGAGTTTTCCATTAGATAGATGACTTAAATAAGGTCAAACTGTATAAATTCTTATTTTTCACTTTAAATGTGACTGCCTTCAAATGGATACCTTTTCCCTACTTAAATAGAAATGGCTGAAGAATTCTACCCCTATCTTAAATCACTAAAGGTAGACCTACACAACATACAATCATTCAGAAGCAGTTACACCTAAATGAGAGCTGATACTCATTTTAAAAAGAGAAAAAGATCTTAAGACTTCCAACCTTCAGAACTGTAAGAAAGTAAGTTTCTGTTATTTAAAGATACCTAGTCTGTAAAATTCTGTTATGGCAAACCAAGGAGACCAAAATAGTTGTCATACCTTCCTTTAGTTCTTTGAACACATTTAAAATGGCTGATTTAGAGTCTTTGTCTAATAAGTCCAACGTTTAGTCTTCCTCAGGGACAGTTTCTATTTTGCTGCTTTTTCTGGATGGACCATACTTAATTGGTGTAGTTTTTTTGCATACCTTTTAATACTCTGTTGAAAACTAGACATTTTAAATACGTAATGTGACAACTCTGGAAATCAGAGTATCCAGTATTTGTTGTTGTTACTATCTACTGTTGTTCTTTGTTTCTTTTAGTGACTTTTCAGAACTAATTATGTAAAGTCTGGATTCTCAGTCATGTGGCCACTGAAGTCTCTGCTCTGTTAGTGCTCAGCTAATGACTGAACAGAGATTTCCTTAGAGGCCTGGAACAAATAAGTCCCACTCTGTACTGACAGGCTTTGTATATGTGTTACTTTCACACCCAGCCAGGAAGTTTACAACTCTGCCTTAGCTTTCACTTCCTGCTTGCACAGAGCCTCAAGATCAACCAGAACTGAGAGCTCAGGGCCTTCTTAGTTCTTTCCTAAGCATACACACAGCCCTACACATGCACATAGCCTTCTACAATCTCAGAAATATATCAGAACTTTAAAAATTCCTTTATACCATCTCATATCCAGCTTTTCCTTTTATGCTTTTTGATTAGCCTATTATTTGCCCCAACTATTATTTCACTGTCACAGGCACTCAAGATGTTCAACAATTGCCTCTGTTTCCAACGAACACTCCGGGGGAATAATGCAGTTTGTACTCAGTGAACTCCAAATCAAGTCAAATACAGACGGTTTTGTGAATGAGGTCTTTCAAGGAACCAACAGCTAGGTGAAATAATGATAACTCTCTGGGAAGGGGGGTTTGAAGACATTCTAAACTCGTTTTGTCCCTTTCAGTGGCTAGTTTTCACAATTGGAGGCTGTTAATTTTCAAGGCTACTGTGGAGCTAGACAGGGGGGTATGGGAAAAGAGCAAGTTAAAATGCCACAAAGCTTGCCGTCTTTGCCAAGATTCAGCCATTTTTCTTGAATAAATGCTCCCAGATTGCTGCAAGCCTGTAGCTAATTTCCAGAATTCTGAAAAAAGTTGTCTCTGACAATTTTTGCTAGTATTATCAATGCTTTTATGGAGCAGAAAATTTTTAGGCATTCTTACTCTGCCATTTGCTGACATCCTCTGCATTGAATTTTGAGAAACTCCTTCAGCTGAATTGTTACATTTACTAATTTGTTATTCTGCTATTCAGTCCATTTAAAAATTTTTTCAATTTCAATATTTCCATTTCTCATTTGCCTTTTTATTTCCTCTAAAATTAGCAGTAAAGACTGCACTTCTGATGGCACGCAAAAAATAAAAATAAAATAAAATAAAATTAGCAGTAATGCTTATCTTTAAAATTTTCTTCAGTTTATGCTAATTACTATTTGCTTTAGTGTTGACTATACTTGGTACCTCTCTTTCATGCATTAATTTTCCTTAAATGACTAATAAAACTAGGTTATTAGTTCATATTTGTAGTTTCAACTAAATAGCTTTTTCTCAAAGAGGATGAAAATCTTTCTTTATCTGTTGGTGTATGCAGGTTCTAATTATTAATATATACACCCACCTCTAGTGATTGTGGAAGAGGAGTGAAAAATGCAGTTAGGCAGTATCTGCAGGTAATTTGCTTTCTGGATATAAATCCCTGTCTCTTCTGAGCATCACATAAATTACTTGGGATACAGCTGGTCTCCTATGCCAGGACTCTCACTTCAAGGGAGCTACTTCAGATGGGGTGATAATTTCTCTAAGCTGGTAATTTCTCAGCAGGGATATGAATAACGAAAAGAGAGCTGTAAGAAGATGTGAAGGAGGGCTTTCCAGGAGGGAACAAGTGTAAAGAAACTGAAAAGGTAACATTTTGTCATGTTTGAGAAATAGCAAAAAGGCCAGTGTTAGCAAATAAACAAGTGGCAGGAAATGAGGCCTGAAAAACAGAGAAGGGCAAGATTGCACACAGTTTATAACAGGAGTTTTGGAAAGCAATGAGTGCTTTAAGCAAGAGTATGACATGATTTGAGAATAGACTGTAAGGAAATACATGCCCTCCCAAGCAAATTGTCCAACGTGTTTGAAAGTGTTTCTCTAAGTAGGCTTTATCCAGGGGACAAACACCAGATGCTCAAAATCAAGAGCAAGGGCCAGCAAACTGATGAATGTTCCAGGCCCTTCATATTTGTTTACTTGGAGTTTGGTACATTTCTGAAACTTCTACATATACTTTAGGCTGTGATTTCTTCTCCTAGTTTCTCCATCAATCCAATCTCACTGTTGCCTTTCTTTCAGAAATCCATTAAAGTCTCATCAACTAAAGGCTACCCCTCTTGATTTACTACATTTTAAAAAACATCTAACATAGCCACTCAGAATCCTTTGTACTCAGAGCCCAGCTGAAGTAGACACAAATAGCCAGGAGATCTACACTCAGGTGACCTCTCTTAAGGCCTGGTTTAGAATGATCCTAAGACAGCCTTTCAACTCACAACTAAGGCAACAGCACAAATCACACTTCTGTGAAAAAACTGCAACCACCTACACCTTCCCTGGTGGACTTTCTGTAGACAGATAAAAGCCATCACCAGCCAGGTGAGGTGGCTCACACCTGTAATCCTAGCACTCTGGGAGGCTGAGGTGGGAGGATCGTTAGAGGTCAGGAGTTTGAGACCAGCCTGAGCAAGAATGAGACCCCATCTCTACTAAAAAAAAAATAATAATAGAAAAAAAATTAGCCAGGCAACTAAAAATAGAAAAAATTAACCAGGCATAGTAGTGCATGCCTGTAGTCCCAGCTACTGGGGAAGCTGAGGCAGGAGGATTGCTTGAGCCCAGGAGTTTGGCGTTGCTGTGAGCTAGGCTGACACCACAGCACTCTAGCCTGGGTAACAGAGCGAGAGTCGGTCTCAAAAAATAAAAATAAAAATAAGCCATCACCATGCTGGTCAACTCCTTACATAAATAAACAGCCAGCCAACTGACTGTGGTAAAGTTGGTGAATTCTTCCAGCTACTTTATTTGGGAGGCATGACTGACTAACATATCAAGGTATTGTCAGCTGTAGGAATATTTATAGTAACTTTACACTTAACAGAATACTATGAGAACTTACTGAGAAAGTTTTTTAAAAAATATATTTAGGCTGTTCCAAATTCTTTTTTTTTTTTCCCAAATTCTTAATAAACAGTATTTTCTCAGGAATAGATTCTCTGAGAAGAACTGTTTTTACAATTTCTAACATTACTTCTTGGAAAATCATCCTTTGAAGTTGTCTATAAAACAATCTTTAATAAAAATTAGCAGAAACTTTTCCCCACAAGCTTCCAATAAGTTGGAAGATGTGTTCCACAGGAAAAGTTCCAAAACCGCAGTAAAAATCATTAAGAAGGAACAGGTTGATCTGAATTAGCTCTGTCATGGTAAGCTTAGTAATAGTCTAACAATTCTTCTACTATATTACTTCCAACACTCCTTAGACCTCTCTTCAGTTTTCAGTAACTTGTCAGTCACAGAGCGTAAGAATTTGTTTGGAGATCCACACTCCACAGAACTCAGACTCCAAAACTTTATCTTCATCCTTCTCTAATCTGTGAAATCAACGCTTCTAAGCAAATCACTTTTTTTCCCTCTATGTGGCCTAACACATGGTATTATACTCCAACAGGAATATTCTATAAATATGTTGCTTCTAGTTACACAGAAAAAGTTGTACCCTATTTCACCCATTTTCTAATATTCTATATCATTCTATATATCTCATCTATATATCCATCCTCTATATCAAACAGCACTCCAGTATTTGGATAATATTTACTATACACTATACTAACAGAACTAAATCTTTTGAAATGTATGTCTTTAGCTGCCAGAAGAAATGTAAAATCTAGGTTCAGTTCTTTTATTTATGTTTTATTTCCCCAAACTTATCTACTCCTTCAAAAATCCATCAGACAAGGATGAAGACAGGTTAATGGCTACAAAAATACAATTAGGAATAAGATCCAGTGTTCAATAGTATAGTACAGTGTCCATAGTTAACAGTAATTTATTATATAGTTCTAAATAGCTAGAAGAGAAGAATTGGAATGTTCCCAACATAGAAAAGAAATGTTTGGAGGTGATGGATATCCCAATTACCCTATTTTGATCATTACAGATTGTATGCACATATCACATGCACCCCCAAAATATTCACAACTGCTATGTATCACTAAAAAAAATCCATCAGACAAATAACGCCATCGCCCATAATTTCAGGGCTGTCATTTTAGCCCAGAAAGAGTGAAGAATAGTGAAGTAAGATATAACACTCTTTATTTTACCCTTTTTGACATAACACCTCTATAAGAAGCAGGTTTGGCAAGCGTAATGTATTTTTGGCAAGCATAATGTATTTTTGGAGCACAAACTCTGGAGCCAGACTACTTAGGTCCAAATACCAGCCCTGGCACTAATGAGTGCTCTGATCTTAGATAAATTATTTAACTTTCCTAGGCCTCAGTTACTTCATCTGTAAAATGTGAATAATAGTGCCTTTCTCATAAAATTACCATAAGGATTGAATGAGTTACTATCTGTAAAGCTCTTAAAATAGTGCCCAGCATATAGTAAGTGTAATATAAGTGCTTGTCAAAAAAATAATAATAATAAAATAAATATCTTAGACATAGATACACAGGAAAGAAATCTTGTATTGAGCTAAAGTCAATTCACTAAGTAGCTCCTCTTAGATTTCCCAAACAGCAAAATATTAAAAACTATTAAGAATAAGGTCCAAATAATAAGAGATGCCTATGAGACGTTAAACAAGTTGGGCCTGTAGCTCTGATAATCTTTGTCACCTGGCTTTCAAGACAACACTCTACACAAGAACTTTCCCCCTACAAGTCCTCAAGAAAAGATGTTTTCAAGCTCCTGAGCAATATAACATTGAACATCAATCATGTCCTGTTACTCAGCAAATATACAGAACTCATCACAGCCACAAATATTCTCAGGAGATCCAACTGTGAGTTGGTAACTATTAATAGCTAATACTCATGGAATGCTCTTTATGCATCAGGCACTGGTCTAAGTACTTTTGATATATTAACTATTTTAATCCTTTCAATAAGTCTATAAGATAGGTACTATTTGTTATTATCACCACTTTACAGATGAGAAAACTAAGGCACAGAAAGTAACTCGCCCAAGGTTATACACCTAGTAAGTCACCAACCTCGGATTCAAGCTGAGGCAGGCGATCTTCAAAGCCTGAGCTCTCAATCTACAGCTACATGCCTCATAATGGAACATCACAGACAGGACTGGTGATTTTTAAAAGCCAACCAAGCTTAAAATGTATGATTTACATTTTTACATACTACAGTCAGCAACAGCCAGAATGCATAAACCAGGTAATGAGAAGATAGTAAGAAGAAGTCAAGTTTTCTTCTTTATCCTTTCTCATTCTTCTCCCAGGCCTCCCAATAAGTATGAGTTAATACAAGTGAAGTGCTTTAAATAGTGCCTGGCACATAGTAAGCACTCATTAAGTGTTAAGAGGTGGTAGTGGTAAAAATAGTAGAGTATGCCTGCTGACCCTGTTTCACTCTAATGGCTAGGATAGGCTAGGAACTGTCGATATCTCTACCATCTTTCTCCTCTGTGATTACAGAAAACGAATTGGGACAATAGATAAACGCAGTCCACTGTCACAAACCCTAATAACTCTTCAATCAGCTTACTTTCACCTAACCATATACACCATGAAGCAGCAAACTGCTTCATTCCTCAATTCTCTTTTTTTTGGTTCACAAAGACTGGATTGGGGCCATAAGAAAGTAGAATAAAGCAGCTTTGTAACTTTTTGACTAGTTGCCAAAAACAGAAGCAAAGTTTGTGAAAAGCAGTTGAATGGACCTAAACTTTTGACTGTTAGATGGAAACCAGCACAGGATTTTAATGACAGAAGCTCTGCACAATTATTTAGGTTAAAAGCTTTACAGAATCAAGGTACATTTCAGAGAAAAAAAAAAACTAGCAAGCCCAAACATTTTCAATTCCAAAAAGACAATATTGGAAAAAACCCAGCAGTCACTAGAATTTTTCAAACTGCAGGTACACTGCATTAATAGGTTGTCATATCGACTTAGTGACTGGAAACCAGTTTGTTTTAAATGACATACAACAAAACAAGATAGAAAACATTACAATGTGTCACCAGTAGTAAAGAGAAATACTGTTTCACAAAACTTCTGTTTCAATTTAAAATATTAACGTGTACATATATGTGTGTAAGTATTGGGTATCAAAAGAAAATGCATTTTATAGTGGGCCACTTTACCAGAAATAAAAAAACTGGCCAGTCAAAAAAGGAGGAAAATGCCCACTTCAAACTATATATGAAACAACACTCAGAATTTGGTGGTTCTCTAAGTTATAGTTTTATAAAAGCAAACCTCTGAAAGAGAACAAAAAAGGAAAATGAAACCACCTTGGTAAGAATCAACAGTCACTTAAAAAAAAAAAAAACAGTTTCACAAAATGTAAGGTACCAACACTACATAAATATATACTAAGAGAAAATACATAGAAATGAGGCAAAGCAAAGGTTTTCAGTTCATCTAGCTAATCTAGCTATTATTAAATGCCCCACCAAATATGAGATGGCCTATTCTCTTTGCAAAAGCCCCAGCTTCACTCTCAAGAATACTATTCATCAGTGTTATCTAATCACTGCTTCTTAACCTATTGCAAAGGAAGACCTGGTGAAATCGAACAGCAGATTTGCAATATTCTGCTTTATTTTAAATTATCATCACAGATGTTTCCTAAATTTGACATCTTTAAAATTTAAAAGAGAAAAATTCAGTGAAGTGATAACACACTGATTCCTAGGGTATTTTTTAGAAGACATTTATATGCTATTTTTATCCTAAAATGTCCTCTAAAGTCTGAAATATTCCAAGAAAAAACTTCATACACATATATTTTGGATTACGCTGTTGGTAAAGAGAGTGAGATTATCATATTAATATCATCGATCTAGTAGGAAAATATTAATATCATTGCGCTAAATTAAATGTTCCTTTTTTTTTTTTTTTAACAAGAATTTATTCAAATGTAAAGGTTGAGGATGGCCCTCCAGGAACATAGATTCAAGTTTTCCAGAATATACACTCTTAAATGTTCCTCTCATTGTGAAAGGGGGAAGGGGCACAACAGGTGAAGCTGACCTAAATCTTTTTTGAGCACTATGGAAACTAAAGAATAAAGTTCAATTCCACCTGAAAGCTAATCGCTCTAATTTATTCCCATAGTAACAGTGCTGATAGCAACTAACTACTAATTTTCCTAAATTCATAATTGCTACATTATTAAATTTCAGGTGAAAGAAAACTAATGAAATTTTAAAAGGCAAACTGATTATCAAACCTACATTTAAAAGAGAATTGCTCTGAATCAAAAATTAAATGTTTAAGTAAAAGTAAACAACAATCTAAATATCAACATTAAATCACCACAGTAAATAAAGCTTACTCTTTTCAGCTCCATAACTATACTTTTCCCACCAGGAAAAAAAACCATCTAGACAAAAGCCACTATGGAAAATAGTATACTTAATTAACATGTCTGAATTAATAAGAGGAATTAACATATAAGAATTAACATAAGTAGTACTCCTAAGCAAGCGTTCCTTCTTACCAGAAATATACTTTTCCATGAATTTCATGTTTTCAAAATATTCAGAAAAATGATTTGAGTACAAGATTTTTGCACTGAGGTGCACCTCAACTAATATAAAATCCTCTCCTTCCCCCAGGTATGCAATTAAAATTTTTATTTGGGAATAATAAGGCACAAAAGGATAATATTAATATGATTAATATTCCGAATGATTATGATTTGCATTTTTTTAATTTAAAAAATTAAATTGGTTCTTGAAAGTTCCCTTCCTTTCTTCTGAAGAAAAAGCAAAAACACTAAATATTTTACTCTAAACATGGTAGCCCTACTGAATGTACTTAATTTTGCACAAATTTCCAAATTTGGAAATGAATCTAGAGGCAAATCATAAATTTCATTTTTATCTTCTGTTTTATATTTTGAAGCTGTTAAATTCATATGGGGAATGTTAAGATTTCAGCATTTTAAGACTATCACATAAGCTTATTTAATACTCTGCAGATGAACGAAAAAATTAACTTTGAGAGGGCATTTTATTAAAAACACTGCCTTTTCTCCAAATAACTCTGAAGTAATTAACTTCCGTAAGATAATTTTTCTAAAAGGGGGAGGAATTTAATCCTGTTTTGTTTAACATACGGTTTTTGCCACCCGAGAAACAGGTAGTAAAGCGTTTGTGATTTGCTGTAAGCCAGTATTAATAAAAAGGCCAGGTAAAACCTCCTCTAAAGGTTCCCAACCAAAAGCAGTATTCTTTTGTACTTTAGAAAAATTGGATTTTTAACCTTAACCTATAAAGGAAGAAATTACTAAAGTAGTAGAACCTTGTACAAAAAAGGTCATGAACACTGGAGCCAGAAAAGACTAAGTTCAAATATAGCTCTCTCAATAAGTAGTTGTGTGACTTTGTGCAAGTTATGTAACTTCTATGCCTCCGTTTCCTCATATGTAAAATGGAGATAATAAGAATAGCACTTACTTCATAGAGTTGTAAGGATTAAAGAGTTAATACATGTAAACCACATAGAATTGTTCCTAGCACATAGTAAGTGCTATGTAAAGTTCAGTTTATTTTTACTGTTTTACCACTACAGATTTTTACAGTTCAGTTGTAAAAGTTTCCCAAGTGAAAGTTATTTAATTGTATCTATAGTGAAAAAATATGATTTTATATTAAGCTTACTTAATTCTAATTATATTAAGTCTTATGTTTAATTTGGAAATGTACAAATCAAATCAAATTCAATATTTAAAGGTGAATGTCAAAAAAAGGGTAAATTTCAGCTCTGCACAATGTCACCTAATCATATGAACAGCCTAAATATATATTATTGTATTAAGTCATTAAATATGAAATGCCTGATTTT
The DNA here is from genome assembly GCA_028533085.1 of Varecia variegata. NCBI lineage: Eukaryota > Metazoa > Chordata > Mammalia > Primates > Lemuridae > Varecia > Varecia variegata. Next base: position 90,339,313 of record CM052444.1, on the reverse strand, counting down.
GAATCAAAAGTTTAGTTTACTGGCCAGGCGTGGTGGCTCACGCCTGTAATCCTAGCACTCTGGGAGGCCAAAGCAGGTGGATTGTTTGAGCTCAGGAGTTCGAGATCAGCCTGAGCAAGAGCGAGACCCCGCCTCTACCAAAAATAGAAAAAAATTATATGGACAACTAAAAATATATATAGGAAAAATTAGCCAGGCATGGTGGTGCATGCCTGCAGTCCCAGCTACTCGGGAGGCTGAGGCAGAAGAATTGCTTGAGCCCAGGAGTTTGAGGTTGCTGTGAGCTAGGCTGATGCCACGGCACTCTAGCCCGGGCAACAGAGTGAGACTCTGTCTCAAAAAAAAAAAAAAAAAAAAAAAAAGTTTAGTTTACTATATCTCAAACAAGAAGTAGTACAGTTAATCAAAATATGTGTCTAAACTATCAAAAAAATTTTATCATCCTAATGGTAGCTTGTGTATGTCAACAGTGAAGAAGACTGGAAAGCAAGTGGCAATGAAATCGAGAAAGTCATTTTTCACAGCTTGTTAAGAATTGAATATTTTTTCTTGCTAGAAGTAGTCCAAAATCTGGAAGAAGTGGTAGTCAGTTGGTGTAAGGTCTGGTGAACCTGGTGGATGACAGAGAGTTTCTAAGTCCAATCTCTGTAGTCCAGGGTTTTTGTGCGGTATGTGCTTGAGTGTTGTAAGAGGATTGGCCTGTCTCTATTGACCAATCTTGGCTATTTAATCGCAAGCATCCTCATCATTTTGTCCAATTGGTGGTAGTAGACATCCACTGTAATCAACTGACTAGGTTTTATGAAGCTGCAGTGGATAAAAGCAGCTCTGGACCACCAAACCAAGACATCATTCACTCCTTTTGATGAATATTTGGTTTTGGACGGTGTTTCAGCACTTTATCCAGTCATTGTGCTGAATGCTTGTGATTGTCAAAAAGAATCTTACTTTTTATCACACATAATAATGGTAGAAATGGTTAACCTTCATGTCGGTGACAGCAAAGGACAAGCTTTGAGACAATTTTCCTTTTGATGTTTGTTTAATTTATGTAGTAGCCATCTATCCAGCTTCTTTACCTTGTGGATTTGTTTTAAATGGTCTAATATTGTCAGAATAGTAATGTCAAATCTTGTTAATTTATGTGTAGGTGGAGATGGATTCACTTCCACTACAGTTTTATCATTATCCACCTTGGTCTCAGGTCAACCCCATGGCTCATTTTTAAGATTAAAATTACCAGAATGGAACTTTTTAAACCATCAATGAACTGTCTTCATTAGCTACATCCTTTCCAAACACTTTGTTGATATTTTGAGCTATCTGTGTTGTATCGGTTTTACAATGGAACTGACATTTGAAAATAATATGAATTTCTGACTTATCTATGGTTGTACAAAAGTTGTACTAAAAAAATTTGAAAGATAATCACAATTCAAAACGTGCATTTGAAAGAATGAGGATGTACCTTTACAATAAAAATAAAACAAGAATGTCAAAGTGAAATGTCACAGATTTTAACTGTCAAACTTAGTACTTAAGGAAATCTAACATTTCATACTTAATAACCTAATAATTGTGCATAGCAGATACCCATATATTTGCTGAAAGAAATGTTATTACAAAGATTACTGCTAACTATTTTCTAGGGAGGAAAAAAACAAATCTAACTGGTACAAACATTAACCAAGCTAATAAGTTAAAGTGCATCCAACAGAATCTGTGGTAAGATCTTTAAGATATTAAGCACTGACTGCCTTGGGCTGCTCTGTTAACTTATTTACAATAAGTGTACTAGTTAAACTACACATTTCCTTTCTGATTCAAAATACTATTGCATATTTATGAAGGCAAAACAGTAAGAACAAATTTTATGAAGCCTATCTTTTAAATGTCTGTTTTTAAATTTACTATAAATAACACAGAAAATATCTTAATTATTTCTACATTTAATAATTAGCTACCCTAGGGCTTAGGTTGAAGGGACAAAATAAAAGTACCAAGATGATGACATGTTCCATTATTTGCTATGTTCTGACAATAAAACATACTACTCCCAATAAGGGTAGCTTATAGCTTAAGCCATATGTTCTATAAAAGAACATGTACTTGTATTTTTAAATTAATCAAAAGACAGAAAATCCACCTATTTCCCACTTTACTATAACAATTCAATCCTTTGGTATATAAACCAGTTAGATGAATATATGGGAAGAATTAACTATTCCTAATATTTTTAAATATACATTTCTCCTTTGAACTATTATTCTTCCATTTAAATCATACATGAGCTAAAATATCCTGTTATATGCAGAACACAAGAATCTTTTAGACAACAACGAAAAAAGAAGTTCTATGAGCCTTTTATTTGTAATCAAAACAAAGAGAATGAAGTCATGAAGCAGCTTAGGCAAATCACAGAAACCATGATGCTGCAAGGTACAAACAGCAAAAACATGTTGGAGGTACATTTTGCTTCTTAAATTTTTAAAGCTGCATCCTCCTTAAAACACATCATAGGGTTCAAGAACAAAAGTTAAAACATGTAAGACAGAAAAAAGACAGACTCCTAAAATTTTTCGACTTCCACTTCTGCACAAAAGTTTCTTTCTCTAGTCCCTTTCTGAAGAGAAAATGACTTCAGCCTTGGATTTAAAAATCTGTGCCACAGATTTCTTATCCTAATAATCTCATTCCCATGGCATAAATGTATCAAAATGACCCACTAAACACTATATGGTGCTCTCCAGCCTTCAGCTTTGATGAAACTAAAACCCACTACTCTGAGTGCACGTGCAGGGCTTCTTTATTAAAAAAAAAAAAAAAATTCACCATCAAATTGGTTTCACTGATCATCACCTAAGAGTACATTTAGGAATAACATTAATCGGGTGTTGGGCAGATGTGGGGGGGAGGGGATGGGTGTATACATACATAAAGAGTGCAATGCGCACCGTCCACTAGACACGCTTGAAGCTCTGATGGGGGAGGTGGGGAAGGCAATATATGTAACCTAAACTTTTGTACCCCCATAATATGCTGAAATAAAAAAAATAAAAAGATAAAATAAAATGACCTTGGAAAAATCATCATTAATTCTTTAAGCCCTGATTTCCTTACATGTAAAACAAAGTGTCACTTGTTACCAGTGACAATGCTATGTAACTTTTAAGACTAGATTTTATGATTTCCTACTGTTTTGAAAACAGTGATTTCTCATTTTGGGGTTTGATGTTCTTGCTGGAGTTCCCATGGCTTAAAAAAAAGTCCACAAACCTGACTAAAAGGAAGCAGCTGGAGTAAACTATACTCATTGGGGTTAGTTTTTAAGGATGGGACATGTTAAGGCCAGGATGGACAGAAGCTACAGTTTCCAGTGTAGGTGCAGGGAAAGAGGTAGAGATAAGAAACTTTCACTAAGGACCCAAACTCTTAAAAACTACTGAGTACTCCAAAACACTTTTATTTACATGGGTTATATTTATTGATCTTTACTTTATTAGAAATTGTGAAATATTTGAACTACTTTTTAATTCATTTAAAAGTAAGAATAATAAACCTGTTACAAGTCAATATAATTTATTTTTGTTAAAATAATTATATTTTCCAAAACAAAAAAAATTTAACAAGTAGCATTTTTTTACATTTTTTACAAATCTCTTTAATGTCTAGCTTAATAAAACAAAATACGGAGCTTTAAAAAAAAAAAAAAAGAAACATTCAAAGGAGCTTCCCTCAGCAGTTAGATAAGTCTTGAAAGCCCACCAGAAGGGTCTTTCTCTGTGGCTTCCAGGACTAACATAGTCAAGCTCCAAAGTCCTTTGCTAAAAATAGCTGAAGAGAGCAGACCAATTTTGGAATAAGCTAAGGTTTACACACTCTCATATGTATATGTATCACATAATGAGGGATATTTTTCTATAATTTATTAGCTAAAAGAGAAGTAGATGATAAAACCTGTATTTGTTCTGTTCACATTGAAGTACTAAATTTTAGAGCACAATTTATATGATTACAGAAACTTATCACACAAAAAAACCTTTGCAATCAAATGTTAGATGTACACCATAAACTTGGAAAAACAAAGATTACCCAACCCTGTACCTCTAAGTATACCTCAGATCACAAAATTTGGGAAATGGGGCACTAACCATTATTAAATCCAATTCTTTCATATTATACACGACTTAAAACCTTCAGAGAAATTTAACAAAGACACCCCAAGTTTAAAAATGAGAAAAAGATGGTTTTATGACTAAAGTGGAAATGGTAAAGAAAAAAAACCAAAAGTTAGCAGAATATTCTAAGAGGTACTGTAATGTCTGGCTTATGAAGAAACAGAAAGAGAAATAGAAACCTTAATACAGTAAAAATGAAAAAACAATGTAGAACAGGCAAGGATAGGGATGCCTTTGCATACTGAGTTCAACTAGAGAAAATTACTTTGAAATCACTCTAGTGAACTCTGACACAAAACGTTTCGGTAACAACACACTAAAATTTTTGACAATAAATTTATAAGTCTGGGGCCAATAATCGCCAGAAAAAGCCTGTCCTCTCTCATAGCAATTGTCCTGTAAGTAAAGCCCATACAGAAAACAGAGCTGACCGTCCCAGAACATTCGCATTTTTGCCTCAGCTGTGCACATCCATTCTCATGGGAACACAAGACTGACAGAAAGTCCTCACGATCTGTCAATTAACAAGATCACACAAGCCCAACCGCCAACAGTACCGTGAGCCTGCCACCTGTTAGCTGCTCTTGAGAGAGCCCCAAAACTGAGCTCCAGCGAAGAACTGGGAACGCCTTTGTTGTTCCCTAACTACGGAAGCTACCAGAGAGTTCAGTCCAACCCAGCGCCTTAGGGCAAAACTTCCGCTAGGCTGGGGAAGTCTTCCCACATTGGGGCTTTGGCACAGCCCTCCTCTAGCTAAAAACAGGCAGGAGAACTACAGGCGCAGCACTGTCACCTACTAGTCCCTGGAGAAAGGGTCAAAGGTGAGGAAAGTTGGGAGACAAGGACCTAAGACCCTAGAGAGAGGCTCAGTTTCGCAGTGGAGAAGAGTAAGCTTAAGGAGGTGGGCCATCTCGCTAGGTAAAAGAACGGTGAGAATCAGGGGATGGGAAAAAGAGGTGCTAAAACAAGAAGATAGAAGGAAAACGGAGAGGCAGTGGCTGAGGGAAGCGCTGAGGCGAAAGGCAAAAACCGGGGTTAGAAAGGCGCTGATGATGAGGCTGAGGAAAAATAGCGAGGCGAGAAGTGCGCGGACCGAGAAGGCTAAGCTGAGGTGAAAGAGGCGAGGCCAGCGTGAAGGAAAGGGGTGGAGTGAGGGAAGCACTGCAGGGACAAGGGACAGGCGAAGAGACCCCCCACCCACAAGGACCGAGGCAGAACTCTTGACCCATCCCCCTCCAGGCTGCGCTCATACCCTGTCGACCGCGGAGACTCACCCACAGGCTGCAGAAGCCCCACAGCAGGACATGGGGACCGGTCCAGACCCACAGTAGAACCAAACGAGTGGAGTAAACCGCGGCGCTAGCGTAACCCGGATGCGCATCCCTAAGAACCGGAAGTGTATCCCTAGGAACCGGAAGTAAGCGGCCACGGTCACCTCACTCCACACCTCGTTCCGCGAGAAGCCTCTGGGCGTATGTGTCCGGCCTCAGGAGGCGGGGAAGCGCCTAAGGCCCCGCCCACTTCGCCGGCTTAGCGAGCCTCGCCCCTAGTCTTTCCCTGCTGAGCGCCTCTGAGTCGTGCAGTGTATGGATGGTGTCTGCTGCACTACAGAGCTGCAAGCATCCCTGGCAAAGAGTACCTCGGCCTTCGTTTCTTCAGATCTTTTTATTTTTTTTATTTTTTATTTGAGACAGAGCCTCACTCTATTGCCTGGGCTAGAGTGCCGTGGAGTCAGCCTAGCTCACAGCAACCTCAAACTCCTGGGCTCAAGCGATCCTCCTGCCTCTGCCTCCCAGGTAGCTGGGACTACAGGCCTGCGCCACCATGCCCCGCTAATTTTTTCTATTTTTAGTTGTCTGGCTAATTTCTTTCAATTTTTAGTGAAGACAAGGTGGGGGAGGTGTCTTGCTCTTGCTGAGGCTGGTCTCGAACTGCTCACCTCAAGCGATCCTGCCTCCTGGTCCTCTCAGAGTGCTAGGATTACAGGCGTGAGCCACCACGCCTGGCCTCTCCAGGTCTTTTTTAAACGCATGTAATCCCTACCTACCTAAAGGAAATGTGAGGAGAAATGCTGGATGCATTTGGTAGATCTAGAAAAACTGGTAGGTAGAATGGGTGGGAAGTTTTGGAAGACACTTGGGAGGCTAGCACAAGGTGATCTTTTTGTCCCTGAATTCAATTTATTCCTAATAGTGTATTGAGCTTACAATTAACTTCATTTCGTGCACATTGTTTTCAGAAACAAAGTTTTTAAATACTTCGTTAATTGTAAATTACAACCCAAGTATGAGCAAGGAGCAAGGTTAAATTCAGGCTTTGTGGAGTTGAAGTTCATTCAATTTGGGGGTCCTCTTTAAGAAAAAGAATCCAAAATTACAAATACAACATTAGATACAAAAGTGAAACTTTTATAATGAGAAAAGAACAGGCCAGGCATGGTGGCTCATGCCTGTAATCCTAGCACTTTGGGAGGCCAAAGCAGGAGGATCACTTGAGGTCAGGAGTTCCAGAAAAGAAATCACAAATTGCAAATTTTTAAAAATTAGCTCACAAATACCACAGAACACTATTTTTATTAATTAACTGCTTGATACACCTCTAAAATAAGTTGTTTCCTACATTTTTTGGCTGCATAATCTTTGATCATGTCTTCCTATGACAACAATGTACTAAGTAACTTCATTTACTGATATCCTAACTTCTTTCTCTCACATGCCACATCTAATTCATCAAGTTCTGCAGACTCTGCCTTTAAAAATCTGTCCAAAATCTGACCATTTACTGCCTCTGTTGGTATAAGCCACAGTCAATCGGTGACTGTGAGTGCCCTATTTATACCCTTGCCTTCCCACAATCCATTAATACAGTAGCAGTGAGTTCCTGTTAAAACCTTAATCAGATCCTATCCATTTTCCAATGGATTCCTATCTCAGGGTGAAAGCCAAAATCCTTACATTGGCCTCTAGGACACCCGCCAGTAGAACCTCATCTCCTACTCTCTCTGTCACCCTTCCACTTAAGGCACACTGGCCTCTTCACCTTCCTCAGACCTGCACGTGGGCTCTGGAAATTTGTGCTTGCTGTTCCCTCTGCTTGGAATGCTCTTCCCCCAGATACCTGCATCATTCACCCTTTCACAGCCCTTACATCTTTATTTATTTATTTATTGAGGCAGTGTCTCACTCTGTTGCCCGGACTAGAGTGCTGTGCGTCAGCCTAGCTCACAGCAACCTCAAACTCCTGGGCTCAAGCAATCCTCTCTGCCTCAGCCTCCCAAGTAGCTGGGGCTACAGGGATGTGCCACCACGCCTGGCTAACTTTTTCTACATATTTTTAGTTGTCCAGCTAATTTCTTTCTGTTTTTAGTAGAGACGGGGTCTCACTCTTGCTCAGGTTGGTCTCGAACTCCTGAGCTCAAACGATCCACCCGCCTGGGCCTCCCAGAGTGCTAGGATTACAGGCGTCAGCCACTGCGCGTGGCCCTACATCTTTATTTAAATGTCACTTTCTCTATGAGACTACTCTGACACTATATTTTAAATTGGAACACTGCCATCATCCTTGTACTTCCTACCCCAGTTCCTCCCTTAATTTTTCTCTTTTTATCACAAGTTGCTTGTAAATTTGTTTACTGTCTCCCTTCCCCTGACCAAATGTAAACTCTATTAGGGAATGGATGTTTGATTTGTTTATGGATGTATTTCAGTACAGAACAGAGCCTGGAACATTGTAGGTGCCGAATAAATGTTTGTTGAATCAAAGGATAAAATGCTTATTTACTTTGAGAAAAATTGGTCATTTTACTTTGCTTTTGCTGATCTGAAACTATGCAAGTAAGTCCACCAGGGGGACCCCGTGAGTAACCAATGTGGCATCCTCAGAAAAGTTACTCCTAAAGCACCTACATACACATACGGTCACACGGCGCTTAACGACAGGGATGTGTTCTGAGAAATGCCTCGTTAGGCAATTTCCTTGATGTTCGAACATCATAAAGTGTATTTATACACACTTAGGCTATGTTCGAACATCATAAAGTGTATTTATACACACTTAGGCTATGTGGTATAGCCTATTGCTCCTACGCTACAAACTTGTACCGATGTTATTGTACTGAGTATGCAAGCAGTTGTAACACAATGGTAAGTATTTGTGTATCTAAACAATCTAAACATAGAAAAGGTATAGTTAAAAGTATTATAATCTTATGGGGCCAATGCCATACGTCGTTGACTGAAATGTCGTCATGCAGCACATGACTGTAATGCTAAAACAGAGCTACAGGAAAACACAAATTCCTCCCCAGGGCAGAGAGTGCTGTACCTCACCAGCCGTAAAAAAATCTCCACTGTCTTTACAGTCCATTGAGAATAAAATCCAAGCTCCTTACTATGGTCTACAAGGCCCTTTGTGGCCTTCCCTTCCCAAATCTCAGATGTCATGCCCAGCCTCCTTCCTTTCACATACTGAGCTCCAGCCGTGCTCTCCTTTCTGTTCCTTGCACAAACCAACTTTTCTTGCCTCAGGGCCTAAGCACATACTGTTCCCTCTGTCTGTTCCCCAAACCTTCCCCCATGAATGGTTCCTTCGGCTGGCTGCAGTAACACTCACCTGGTGAAGGCCTCCCATACCCTCCTGCCTCCTCCCTTCCCTACCTTATCTTTTCTTCATGTTCCTATCATTATTTGACATTATCTTATTTACTTGTTTGTCACTAAAAAGTAAACTTCACCAGGGTCTTTATCTCTCTTGTTCACTGCCAAATTCTCAGCACTAGAGGACTGATTACCATATGGTGAGTGCTCAGTAAACACAACAAGTAATTACTAATATTTATTGGAGCTTTACTATATTCATTGACCATATGTAGTAAATATATCAGGGTTCACATTTCTCTTTTAATCCTCCCAATAAACTTGGGAAGAATTATGATTATCTCTATTTTATGGATGAGGAAACTGAGGCAGGGAGAAGTTAGGAAACTTGCTTGAGGTTGCACAACTGGCAAGAAGCAAACACAGGACTTAAATACAGTTCTGTATGACTTCAAAGCCCATGATGGTAACTACTGGGCCATGTTCCTCTCCCACTACAGGAAGAGCAACAGGTAGCCAAGTATGAATTCATTTACTTACAAGTTTCCCTTCTCTGATTTCATGCATTTTGCTTGCTACCGTGATCAGCAAGCAGTGGAAGCATTTGTTGAGGGTTTATTCTTACCCTACTATACTACTTCTTGGGACAAATTTTTAAACATATGGCAAAAAATATGGTTAGAATTGTTCAAGCTGAGTTGTAAGTACTCAGATATTGGTTACATTGTTTTCTATTCTTTTCTGCAGATTTGAAATATTTCATTCAAATGTAACACAAAAGAGCCAGACACAGTGGATCACACCTGTAGTGTGATCCAGCTTCCCAGCTACTTGGGAAGCTGAGGCAGGAGGATCACTCGAGCCCAGGAGCTTGAGGTTGCAGTAAGCTGTGATTGCACCACTGTACTCCAGCCTGGGTGACAGAGCAAGACCCTATCTTTAAAACAACAACCACCACAAAGTTTAACACTAAAGAAAGGCTATTAATATAGTCCAAAAACATTATAGCCAAATCTTTCTAAACAAAGCCAAAATGTAAATCAAAGCCCAAAATTAATTACATTAAAAAGGTCTAAAAATAAGGCCTCTATATATTTCCATTAAAAAAAGACACGATGGGCCGGGCGCGGTGGCTCACGCCTGTAATCCTAGCACTCTGGGAGGCCGAGGCAGGTGGATCGCTCAATGTCAGGAGTTCGAGACCAGCCTGAGCAAGAGCGAGACCCCGTCTCTACTAAAAATAGAAAGAAATTATCTGGCCAACTAAAATATATATAGAAAAAATTAGCCGGGCATGGTGGCGCATGCCTGTAGTCCCAGCTACCCGGGAGGCTGAGGCAGTAGGATCGCTTAAGCCCAGGCGTTTGAGGTTGCTGTGAGCTAGGCT
>CM052444.1:90274978-90329053 GCA_028533085.1 Varecia variegata | reverse complement strand
CCCACGGCACTGTAGCCCGGGCAACAAAGCGAGACTCTGTCTCAAAAAAAAAAAAAAGACACGATGAATGTATGATCAGTGTTTTGTAACAGTTATTAATTTAAACTCTCCTGATTGATATATCTGAAGTACAGTGTCTGGATTTTATTTCTGTTGATGTTCTCTATTGTACTTAAGGCAATTTCTTATTATATACCTGACAGTTGAGCCTCTAAAAGCAATCTATAGTTGGTGGGATTATAAAATGGTACAACCTCTATGGCAAACAGTGTAGTGGTTCCTCAGAAAAATTAATAGAATTACCATATGATCCAGTAATCCCCTTCTGGGTATATATCCACAAGAATTGAAAGTAGGGTCTCAAAGAGATATCTGTACACCCATGTTCACAACAGCACTATTCACAGTAGCTAAGGGATGGAAGCAACCCAAATGTCCATTGATGGATAAATGGACAAACAAAATGTGTGGTGTATGCATAGAGGGGAATACTATGCAGACTTAAAAAGGGAGGAAATTCTGACACATGCTACAAAATGGATGAACCTTGAGGACATTATGCTAAGTAAAATAAGCCATTCACAAAAGGACAAATACTGTATGATTCCACTTATGTAAGGTATCTAAATTAGTCAAATTCATAGATATAGAAACTAGAATGGTGGTTACAAAGGGCTGGGGAAGAGAACAAGGGGGAATTGTTTCATGAGTATAGAGTTTCAGTTCTGTAAGCTAAAAAGGTTCTAGAGATCTGTTTCACAACAATGCAAATATACTTAACACTGCTAAACTGTATATTTAAACATGGTTAAGATGGCAAATTTCATGATAGATATTTTTACTACAATAAAATAAATAAATATTTTAAAAATCTATAGCTCCTCATTAGTATAGTGGTGAGTCAAAAAAATGTTTTAAATCTATAGCAATCTAGTCAACATTGTAATGAAAACGTGGGTCACTTTTTGCCTCCATGACCTTTCCTAGAAATTACTAGAGTCTTTTTCATAGTTTTGTCCAAAATTTTACTAGCAAAAAGCCTTTGGAGTAGAGTAAATTCACATTTTTGAGATATGTAATATATATTCCTATCTTTAGAACAAAGCATTTTCAGTTTGCTAAGTATATATTATCCTCAGTTTACCCACAGGCATCTTTTCTTATAGTCACTGTTATTGTTTATATTATTTTCCCAAGAAATCTGTATCATTTAGCAACATCCAAGATCTCTTGCTTGATTTGTAGAGAATGTATCTTGAAAAAAACATGGGTGTTTTAGGAACACCTTACAGAAATATGTATATAAAATTATACCCATGGATTAAAATTGTAGCCATGGGAATCCACATGAGATACACATGGAACATTTCCTCCATCCTTACCACAGTCAGCTTTGTATTCACTAAGACCACATTTCCGGTGTACTCTGGTTATCTATTGGTACATGACAAACTATCCCAAAACTCAGTGAATTAAAACAACAACCACTATAGCATATCTCACACGTTTTGAGTCAAGAATTTGGGCAGGGCTCAGCTGGGTGATTTCTCTGTTCCATATGACATCAACCAGAGTCAGTTAGTAGTATCATAGCTTGATGCTAGGCTAGTCTGGAAGGTCCAACACAGCCTTACTCGGGTCCCTGGCACTGAAAGGCTGGACTTAGCTGACTCTCTCCATGTAGGCTTAGAGCCTTTCCATGTGGTCTCTCTATTAGGGTAGCTGAACTTCTTACATGGCAGCTCAGGGCTCCATAGAGACGGGTTGTGGAAGCTGCCATTCTGAAAACTGGTGCAGCATCACTTCCATCCTAGTCTATTGGAAAAGTAGTCATAGAATTCACCTAGATTCACCTAGACCCCACCTTGTGATGGGGCAAATGTCAAAGAATTTGAGGCCATCTTTAATTCACTGGAGTATTTTCTTTACACTCTGTATCTGATTTTTTTTATTCCCCCGGACTATCTTTTTTTATTCCCCAGTTACAGAGTAACTTAGTCTTGTTACCACTACTGTAATCTGTGTGATGTTCACAAAAACAGATCCTGAGGAAACCTTCATTTTGATGTGTTCTACCTGTTTATTTAGCTACTACTTTGTAAAACTCTAGACTGAAGACACAGTAAAAAACAAATCAGACAAAACACCTGCCCTCGTGGAGCTCACATTCTAATCAATCCACAGACAAAAATATTGTGTGCTGAGTATGTTCAGATGGAGCTGAACATCCTTTCCCACTTCATTCTAGTGAGCCTTCCTTTACTGCAGAGATCAGAAGGTTAAAAATGGCATTTCTCAGGCTTCCTTTCAGGTGGGATTCCGGATGAGAACTAGATATTGTCCATTAGATGCACTTGGGTAAGCTTTGTAAGGTAGAAATGAGGAAGAAGCCATTTTCCTATAGTTTGGCTATTTCTGCTGGCCAATATGATCATTGTTGGAGACATGGGGTTTTTCTGCAGCAGAATTTCAGTTTCTAATCTCTCTCTAGGAGTTTTGAAAGACAGTTGCAGCATCAGCGGCTGCGAAGGCAGTACTTACCCAATCCTAGCTTTCTGATCCCTGAATCTTAGTTGTAGAGGCATATTCTTGAAATCAGCAATTCTGGAGTTAACCTCCTGATTTTGCTCCTCCAGCCTTTCCAATGATGTTGTCAATATCCAATCTCCTAAAATTAATTACTTTCTGCTTAAAACACCTAGAATTATTTCTGTTTCCTGTGCTAAAACCTGACTAAGAAGGTATGACATTAAAATTGAAATATTCAGTTAACACTATCTCTGCCCTATAGGTAGACTCTTTCATATTTACCTGACAGTTAAATTAGTTACATGGAAATATGAGCATCTGATGTTCTTGCCTTAAACTCCTCCCAGACACTCCATAGTAGCTCCACAGCTCTCCAGGGACTGGGTGGACATGATCAGCTCCCTGGCAGAGAGAAAGCCAAGAGCAGAATGCCAAGTGTTGTGGCAGACAGCAAGTCCCAGGAATCGTGGGAAGCTCGGGAAGCAGCAATCCCAGTGCAACAGCTGCAGTGATGGGTTCCAGGCCACCATCTCAGTGACATCTCTTCAGAGATAGAACTGCCAGAACCCTTCGCTGCTCCACAACAATGTGTTTTTCAGCTATAACATGGAGTTTAAAATACTTTTCCTGATTCAAGAAGCTTTGTAAACTATACAGTACTACACAAATATAAAATGCTACATGTTATCTAGACCAGGGGTTCTCAAAGGATGGTCTGAGGACCTCCTGGAGATCTCTAAGACACTAACAGGGAGTAAGTGAAATCAAACCTACTTTTAAAATAACACTCACTCATTATTTGCCTTTTTCATTCTCATTCTTTCAAAACTGTGCTGGCATTTTCCAGAGACTACATGATGATGTCACTGCTGATGGCTAATGGAATGTGTGCCAATGTGTTCCTCAGTTTTAATTTCTAAAAGAGAAAATATAAACAGCTATGACCCATATAAACAAAAGCTCTTTGGGGTCATCAATAATTTTTAAGAGTATTAAGGGATCCTGAGAACAAAACTGTTGTGAACTGCTGACCCAGGTCACTGCATATAGTCATTCTTGTACTATGTGCTGTGGCCCCCACTTTGATTATTTCTGGATGCCTGATGCCCACACATGGTCACACCCATGCCATGTCCAACACTCTTCTACTAGGATGCCTTTCTATTTTAATTAACACACTTGAGACAGTATCTTCTTGCACAGATGACCAGGAACAGCTGTTTTGGCACAGCCTTGGGGCTCCACATAACTGTGAACTGTCCTCATGGACAACACTAGACCCACAGGCCAGCCCCTCACCTCACTGGTGCTGGTTCATCCTTTCTGACTGAACTCATCTGGGATACCTGGTTTCTGCCCCTGCCTTCACCCTACTGACGGCTGATCTTGTAACAGAGTAGTCACTAGTGGGAAATATGTAACAGAGGGAATAGCCTGAAAAAAAATAGCAAAAACATTTTCTGTCCTTTGAAACATCCTCCACTCCTTTTTGAGAACTAAAACCTGCATCCCTGCCTCAGGCCAGTGGTAGGGAGGGCCAGGGTAATGTCTTTTGTTCTTTCGTTCAGCCCTGACCTGATGGAGGGAGGTCCTGGGCGGAGGTCACAGGATTGTCTTCAGAGGAAATGGGACAGAGATGGGAAGATCAGGATCATCAACTGTAGTTGAACAGCAATTGCCTGAAGCTGAGAACCCACTCTTTAAAAGCTCTGTATTTCTGCTTATTATGAGGACGATGGCATTTTTTAGATAGGAGTCTCCATCCTCCTCCTTTGCCAGCAAAGTATTATAATAAACTTCTCTTTCCTTTTCCTCAAACCACTTCTCTTTCCTTCTCAAACCACTTGTCGTCATTCTTCTAATGTGGCGTTGGGGGCAAGCACCGAGCTTTGGGTAACAGTCTGACCCACTTTGGCCTCCTGTTCCTACTCTTGGCTCCCCTCCTGTTCAGGTGGCCCCTGCTGTGGAGCTCAACTGTCAGCTGCCCACAACTAAGTGAGCCACCCTCACCCTGTCCCTGTCCAATTCCAGAGAGTGAGCTGGGTCACACTGAAGTTGCTTAGAGGTTTCTTGCCAACCAGATAATAGGTTAATGTTTGCTTTTAATTATGGCTATACCTTCCCCAAGAATGTCATCATCTGTGTATTTGTACTCTATACCTAGGTGTAAAATTAAAATGTAAACTGTTATCAATGGACGTTTCTCATGGATAGAGTTAAGGGGACTATTAATTTCTATGCTATATGTATCTGTCAAGTTTGCTTTTTTGTTGTAGTTGTTCTTTTAATTTCCCCCTAAACTAAGAATGTGTAGAGATTAAGAATAAGAGCTCTGCAGAAAGTTGTGTCTGTATGAATCCCAATGGCACAGTTGTGTGCCATTGGACAGGTCAAGTAGTGCCTCAATTTTCCCACATGTAAAATGGAGATTTTAAAAAGACTTATCTCAAAAAAAGGAAAAAAAAAGCAAAAAAAGAAAGAAAGAAAGAAAAAGAAAAAGCCCTTATCTCATAGGGTTAAGTGAGAATTATATATATATAAAGTGCTTAGAATTATACCAAATACATACATGTATGTATGTGTGTATGTGATAAAAATTGGAAAAGAATGAAGGTATAAAAACTATGCTATGAAGCTTTCATGAGTATAGAGATATAGAAAAAAATAATAAACCTTAAAGTCCTGATCTTTATCAGGAAACTTGAGATGAGATGCTATTAACTTAAGTGCTTTAGAGAATGTTAAGCACTGGATTATCCACCCCCCTTTGTTTAGAAAGATAAGGAAGAAGGTTAGTGAATTTTACATAAGAGTTACCATAAAATTCAAGATAAATCTAAATGGATTCTGAATTATGTCACCATAAAAATATACTGTCTTTTAATTAAAAGGACAAAGAGCTTTTCTATAATATTAAAGTGCTTGTTTTAATAATTGCAGGGAGTATTTATTTGTAACACTGAGGCTATTAATTTTTATTATAAGAAACTACATTTTTAAAAGAATGTTGTAGAAAATAGTGTTATTCATTTAAAGCTGTAAACTATGTTTGTTATAGAAGGTTAATTTTACTCCAACTTGGTGATAAATTAACCTACTTACCATGACCTCATTGATCTAAATCTAATAAACGTAGCCAGTGTAAAAGTCTAGGCAGATTCTCTTAAACTTGGGAATAAATCTAAATACATTTCTTCATGTGAAAAAAGGTTATAAGGAAATAAACATAAGACTCTAACAAATTAACTTTTAAAAGCAATGCAGAAAATGAAATTCTGATACATGCTACAATGTTGAAGACATTATGCTAAGTGTGCTCATTTGTTTTTTCCTTTTTTCTTTCTTTTAATTACTATGGGTACTTAATAGTTGTTTATCTTTATAGGGCACATACGATGTTTTAATACAGGAATACAATGTGAATTAATCAAATCAGGGTACTTGGGGTATCCATCATCTCAGGTATTTATTATTTCTTTGTGTTAGAAACATTCCAATTCTGCTTTTTTAGTTATTTAAAAGTATATCTTAACTTATTGTTGATTACAGTCACTTTGTTGTGCCATCATATGTTGTTCATTCTATCTATTTAACTAAACGTTTGTACCCATCAACCATCCCCAATTTATCCCCCCTCACTGACACCGTACCCATCATTCTACTCTCTGTCTCCATGAAATAAATTGTTTTTAATATTTAGCTCCTACATATGAGTGACAACATGAGAGATTTGTCTTTCTGTGCTTGGCTTATTTCATTTAACATAAAGTTCTCCAGTTCCATCCATGTTGTTGTAAATGACAGGATTTCATTCTTATTTGTGGCTACAAAACATTCCATTGTGTATATGTACCATAATTTCTTTATCTGTTATCCACTGATGGACACTTAGGTTGATTCCATATCTTGGCTATTGTGAATAGTGAGCAATAAACATGGGAGTGCAGGTATCTTTTTGATATACTGAATTCCCCTTATTTGGATACATGCCCAGCAGTGGGATCGCTGAGTCATATGGTAGTTCTATTTTTAGTTTTTTGAGGAAGCTCCATACTGTTCTCCATAGTGGTTGCCCTAATTTACATTCCCACCAACAGTGTACATTCCCACCAACAGTTTCCCCACATCCTCACCAGCATTCTTTATTGCCTGTCTTTTTGATAAAAGTCATTTTAATTGGGGTGAAATGATATTTCATTGTAGTTTTGATTCGCATTTGTCTGATGATTAATGATTTGGACATTTTTTAATATAGCAGTTGGCCATTTGTATGTCTTCTTTTGAGAAATGTCTATTCAGATCCTTTGCCCATTTTTCAATCAGATCATTTGATATTTTTCCTATTGAGTTGTTGGAGGTCATTATATATTCTAGTTATTAATCACTTGTCAGGTGGGATGTGTGTAAATATTTTCTCCCATTCTGTTGTCTCTTCACTTTGTTGACTGTTTCCTTTGCTGTGCAGAAGCTTTTTAGCTTGATGTGATCCCATTTGTCCAATTGTGCTTTGGTTGCCTATGATTTGGGGGCTTCTTGCTTCTTACTAAAGAAGTCCTTGCCCAGACCAGTACCCTGGAGCATTTCCCCAATATTTTCTTTTAGTAGTTTCATAGTTTCAGGTCTTAGATGTAAGTTTTTAGTCCATTTTGATTTGATTTTTGTGCATGTTCAGAGAAAAGGGTCTAATTTCATTCTTCTGCATATGGATATCCAGTTTTCCCAGCACCATTTATTAAAGAGACTATCCTTTCCCCAATGTATGTTCTTGGCACCTTTGTCGAAGGTAAGTGCACTACAGGTGTGTGGATTTATTTCTGGGTTTTCTATTCTGTTCCAATGGTCTATGTGTCTGTTTTTATGCCAGTAGCATGCTGTTTTAGATACTACATCTCTGTAGTATAATTTGAAGGTCAGATAATATGATTCCTCCAGTTTTGTTCTTTTTGCTCAGGATGGTTTTGGCTATTCTTTTGGCAAGGTCTTTTGGATTTGTAGATTGCTTTGGGTAGTATGGACATTCTAACAATATCAATTCTTCCAATCCAAAAGCATGGAATATCTTTCCCTTTTTGTGTGTCCTCTTCAATTTCTTTCATCAATGTTTTATAATTTTTATTATAGAGATTTTTCACATCTTTGGTTAAGTTTATTCCTAGGTATTTTATTTTATTTGTAGCTATTATAAATAGGATTACTTTCTTGATGTCTTCTTCACATTGTTTACTGGTTGCCTATAGAAATGCTACTGATTTTTGTATGTTGATTTTGAATCCTGCAACTTTACTGAATTTGTTTATCAGTTCTTTTTTTTTTTGAGACAGAGTCTCACTCTGTTTCCTGGGCTAGAGTACCATGATGTCCAACCCATGGAGAAGCAGGAAAATAAAAAAAAACAAAGAAAAAAAGAAAAAACATAGAGTACCATGATGTTAGCCTAGCTCACAACAACCTCAAACTCCTGGGCGCAAGCTATCCTCCTGCCTTGGCCTCCCAAGGAGCTGGGACTACAGGCACATGCCTCCATGCCCGGCTAATTTTTTCTGTTTTTAGTAGAGACAGGGTCTCACTCTCACTCAGTCTGGTCTCGAACTCCTGGCCTCAAGTGATCCTCCCGCCTCAGCCTCCCAGAGTGCTAGGATTACAGGTGTGAGCCACTGCACCTGGCCTTGTTTATCAGTTCTAATAGTTTTTTTGTGGATTCTTTAGGTTTCTCTAGATATAAGATCATATCGACACACTTGAAGCTCTGATTCGGGGGCGGGGGGTGGGTAAGGGCAATATATGTAACCTAAACTTTTCTACCCTCATAATATGCTGAAATAAAAAAAAAAGATCATATCATCTGCAAACAAGGATAATCTGACTTCTTCCTTTCCAATATGGATGCTCTTTATTTCTTTCTCTTGTCTCATTACTTGGCTAGAGCTTCCAGTACTATGTTGAATAACAGTAGATAAAGTGGGCATCCTTGTCTTGTTCCAGATCTTAGAGGAAAGGCTTTCAGTTTTTCCCCACTCAGTATGATACTAGCTGTGGGTCTGTCACATGTGGCTTTTATTGTGTTGAGGGAAGTTCCTTCTATACCCAGTTTTTTGAGAGTTTTTCATCATGAATGTATGTGTAATTTTGTCAATGCTTTTCAGCATCAATTGAAATGATCATGTGGTTTTTGCCCTTTGTTCTGTTAATATGATGTATCACATTGATTGATATGCCTATGTAGAACCATGCTTCCATCCCTGGGATGAATCCCACTTGATTATGGTGAATAATCTTTTTAATGTGTTGTTGAATTTGGTCTGATTGTATTTTTTTGAGGATTTTTGCATCCATGTTCATCAGAGATAGTGGCCTATAGTTTTGTTGTTGTTGTGTCTTTGTTTAGTTTGTGTATCAGAGTGATACAGGCCTTGTAGAATGATTTTGGGAGTATCTCCTCCTCCTCGATTTTTTGGGAATAGTTTACATAGCATTGGTATTAGTTCTTTGAATGCTTTGTAGAATTTTCATCAGTGAAGCCATCAGGTCCTGGGCTTTTCTTTTCTTTTCTTTTTTTTTTCTGAGACAGAGTCTCGCTCTGTTGCCCCGGCTAGAGTGAGTGCCGTGGTGTCACCCTAGCTCACAGCAACCTCAAACGCCTGGGCTTAAGCAATCCTACTGCCTCAGCCTCCCAAGTAGCTGGGACTACAGGCATGTGCCACCATGCCCGGCTAATTTTTTCTATATATATTTTTAGTTGGCCAGATAATTTCTTTCTATTTTTGGTAGAGACGGGGTCTCGCTCTTGCTCAGACTGGTCTCGAACTCCTGATCTCGAGCAATCCACCCGCCTCGGCCTCCCAGAGTGCTAGGATTACAGGCGTGAGCCACCGCGCCTAGCCTGGGCTTTTCTTTGATGAGAGACTTTTTATTGCTGCTTCTATCTCATTACTTGTTATTGGTTTATTCAGGTTTTGGATTTCTTCTTACTTCAACCTTGGTAGGTTGTATGTGTCCAGGAATTTATCCATTTCTTCTAGTTTTCCAATTTATTGGTATATAGTAGCTCATAGTAGTCTCTAATGATTCTTTGAATTTTTGTAGTATCAGTTGTAATGTCTCCTTTTCATCTGCAATTTTATTTATTTGGGTCTTCTCTCTTTTTTCTTAGTCAGGCTAAAGGTGTATCAATTTTGTTTATCTTTTCAAAAAGCCAACTTTTTGTTTCATTGATCTTTTGTATTTTTTGTTTAAATTTCCACTTTTTTATTTTTTGATTTTTTTTTAAAGGCTGGTCAAGTGAAGCAGTGGGCATGGAGAAGGAACAAAGGAATCTGTAAAGGATCGATTAGTTGTAAATACCACTGCACTCAGACCAGCCTGTTTCAATTTCATTTTTTCTGCTTGGATCTTTATTATTTCTTTTCTTTTACTAATTTTGGGTTTGGTTTGCTCTTGTTTTTCTAGTTCTTTGAGATGCATCATTAGGTTGTTTATTTGAAGTTTTCTACCCTTTTTTTTTTTGAGACAGAGTCTCACTCTGTCACCCAAGGTAAAGTGCAGTGGCATCAACGTAGCTCACTGCAATCTCAAACTCCTAGGCTCAAGTGACCCTCTTGCCTCAGCCTCCCAAGTAGCTGGGACTACAAGCGTCACAATGCCCAGCTGATTTTTTCTATTTATAGTAGAGATGAGGTCTCACTCTTGCTCAAGCTGGTCTCGAACTCCTAAACTCAAACAATCCCCCTGCCTCAGCCTCTCAAAGTGCTAGGATTACAGGCTTGAGCTACTGCACTGGCCTCTCTATGACGTTTGATTGGAGAATTTAGTCCATTCACATTGAATGTTATTACTGACAGGTAAGGACTTACTACTGTTATTTGATTTCTGTTATTTGATTTGTTTTGTGGTCCTTTCTTTATTCCTTCCTTCCTTCCTTCCTTCCTGTCTTCCTTTATTGAAAGTGATTTTGTATGGTAGTGTGTTGTAATAGCTTGCTTTTTATTTTTTGTGTATCTGTTATAGATTTTTTGATTTGAGGTTACCATGAGTTTTGCAAAAAAACCATTTTATAACCAATTATTTTAAACATGGGACAACTCTGCTTACAAACAAATGCAAGTAATGAGAAATCTAACAGAAATTCTACACTTTAACTCCATCCCCCCCCCTACTTTTTAACTTTTTGTTGTTTCCATCCATATCTTTTTATACTGTCTCTCAAAACCTTGCTGTATTAAATAGTTATTTTTTATAGCTTTGTCTTTTAATCTTCCTAGTTAAGATATAAGTGGCTCTGGCTGGGAAAGATGGCTCATGCCTGTAATCCTAGCACTCTGGGAGGCCAAGGTCGGAGGATCCCTTGAGGTCAGGAGTTCAAGACCAGCCTGAGCTAAAGCAAGATCCCAACTTTACTAAAAATAGAAAATATTAGCCAGGCAACTAAGAATAGAAAGAAAAAATTAGCTGGGCATAGTGGTGTGCGCCTATAGTCCCAGCTACTCAGGAGGCTAAGGCAGGAGAATTGCTTGAGCCCAGGAATTTGAGGTTGCTGTGAGCTATGCTGACGCCACAGCACTCTACCCAGGGTGAGTAAGCGAGACTCTGTCTCAAAAAAAGAAAAATAAAGATATAAGTGGCTTATGCACCACAATTACAGCAATAGAGTATTCCATATTTGTGTACTTACTGTTACCAGTGAGTTGTATACCTTCAGATGATTATTATTGTTCATTAATGTCATTTTCTTTCATATTGAAGAACTCCTTTTAGCATTTCTTGTAGGACATGTCTGGTGTTGATGAAATCCCTCAGCTTTTGTTTGTCTGGTAAAGTCTTTATTACTCTTTAATGTTTGAAGGATATTTTTGCAGGATATAATGTTCAAGGGTGAAGGGGTTTTTCCCTTCAGTACTTTAAATATGTCATGCCACTTTCTCCTGGCCTATAAGGTTTCCACTCAGAAGTCTGCTGCCAGCTGTATTGGAGTTCCTTTATGTGTTATTTTTTTCTTTTTTCTTGCTTTCCTTAGGACCTTTTTTTAAAATCTGTGACCTTTGGGACCTTGATTCTTAAATGCCTTTAGGTAGTCTTATTTGGGTCAAATCTGCTTGGTGTCCTATGACCTTCCTGTATCTGAATATTGTTATCTTTCTCTAGGTTTGGAAAGTTCTCTGTTATTATTTCTTTGAATAAACTTTCTACCCCAATCTCTCTCTCTACCTCCTCATTAGGCAATATCTTTTAGATTTGTCCTTTTGAGGCTATTTTCTAGATCCTGTAGGCATGCTTCATTCTTTTTTATTCTTTTTCCTCTTCTGACTGTGCATTTTCAAATAGCCTGTCTTCCAGCTCTCTAATTCTTTTTTCTGCTTGGTCAATTCTGCTGTTGAGAGACTATGATGCATTTCTTAGTTTGTCAATTGAATTCTTCAGCACCAGAATTTCTCCTTGTTTTTTGTTTTTATTATTTCAATCTCTTTTTTAAATTTTTCCAGTAGGCTTCTAAATTTCTCTTCTGTGTTATCTTGAAGTTCATTGAGGTTCTTCAGAACAGTGATTTTGAATTCTTTGTCTAAAATATTACATATCTCCATCACTCCAGGACTGGTCACTAGTACATGTTTACTTGGATGTTCTTGGTTTCTTGATGCTTGTGGATGTTCATCAATGTCTGGGCATTGAAGAGTTAGGTATTTATTTTAATCTTTGCAGTCTGGGCTTGCTTGAACGCATCATTTTTTTTTTTTTTTTTTTTTTTTTTTTTGAGACAGAGTCTTGCTCTGTTGCCTGAGCTAGAGTGCCATGGGGTCAGCCTAGCTCACAGCAACCTCAAACTCCTGGGCTAAAGAGATCCTCCTGCCTCAGCCTCCTGAGGAGCTGGGACTACAGGCATGTGCCACCATGCCCAGTTAACTTTTTGTTTTAGTTGCCCAGCTAATTTCTTTCTATTTTTAGTAGAGACAGGGTCTCACTCTTGCTGAGGCTGGTCTCGAACTCCTGACCTCAAGTGATCCTCCAGCTTTGGCCTCCTAGAGTGCTAGGATTACAGGTATGAGCCACCACACCCAGCCTTGAACCCATCATTCTTGAGTAGGCCTTCCAGATATTCAAGGAGAATTGAGTGTTATCATCTAAGTGTTTGGCCAATATGCCATATCAGCACTGGGGGTGCCCCAAGCCCAGTAATGCTATAACTCTTGCAGACTCCTGTTGGTACCACCTTAGTGGACTTGGGTAAGATACAGGAGAATTCCCTGTGTTGGGTTTGTCAGTCTCATTCTGTGTTCTCTGTTCTTGGTGTGCTCTTGGCCAAAGAATGACCAGACACACCAAAAGAAGGCAAGCATGAGGTGAAATTTATTGAGGGAGAGCAAGATAGGATTACAGAGCAAGAGCAAGATACATAGGCCACAGATGATGACCGGACCCACTGTCATAGCAAAAAAGATGTTGCTTATGGTCTGGGTCTTGTTTTATAGTGTCCAGATAGGGACCTCCCCATGGTTCAGACATCATTATGGAACCATTTTGATGGACAGTTGGGAGTTATATGACCTGAGTCTTACTGCGCATGGGGATCTTCCATGAGTCTCTCTGAAAGCCCACCAGGGGGTGAACTGCAATGTAGATTTAAGCTAATGACACGATAATTAGCTTTAGGTTGTCCTAAGTCATCTTCCAGACTCTATTGTACCTATGCCGCTTGGCCTGGGGGCTAGAGAGTCCTCTGCATTCTTTTGCAGTTGGCACACTAAATTCTGATTGGCAGATTCATAGTGTGTTCCCTCCTCCCCAGGTATAGCAGTCACTTGGGACAGGATTAAGGTGGGGGGACACCAATCTGGGGGCCTTATTCCCAGGTGGGGCAATTGCTCATGGCAGCACCAAGGTAAGGCACCCATTTTTGTCCCTAGGAGAACTGAAATCTCTCACTATCTACCTAACACCTGGATTATCACGTAAAGGCTCACTCTCTTCCCTCACTCTCTGTGCTGGGCTGCTGGAGATAGGGGAGGAGTGATGTGGGCACTCCCTAGTGGCCACTAGTGCTAGGTCACACCTGAAGCCAGCCCTGTCTCACCCAAAGCTCATGGTGATTGTCACCTGGCTAGCTCTGATGCTTATTTAAAGCCCAACAGCTGTTTAGTCAGAAGGTGTGAATCCTACGAGGACTGGGTCCTTCCCTTCAGGGCAGCATGTTTCTTTCCGGCCCAGGGTGGGTTCAGAAATGCCTTCCAGGAACTAAGACCTGGACTCAGGGGCTTCAGGAGCCTTCTTGGTACTTTATGCTACTGTGGCTGAGCTGGTATCCAAGATGCAAAACCAAGTCCTCCAAACTTTTCCTTTTCCTTTCCCCAAGTGAAAAAACATTCTCCCTGAGCTGTACTGCCTGGAGTTGGGGGAGGGGTGACACAGGCACTAGCTTGGCTGCCTCTGCTGGTATCTCACTGGGTCACATGCACCCCAAGTCCACTGGCTTGGAGCCAGCACAGCCCCAGGAATCACCAAGGACTGCAGCCTTTGTGGCCCGACTGTCTCACAAATTTAGTCCAGGCCCCACGATGCTTTTTGTCAGCCAGTGGTGGGGCTAGCCAGAACTCGAGTTTCAGGGCAGAGGATTTCCCTCTGGCCAGGCTGGTCTAAATGCTCCCTCCCTGGGCACTGGCAGAATTCTGCCCTGTGCTGTC
This sequence comes from Varecia variegata, assembly GCA_028533085.1. Classification (NCBI taxonomy): domain Eukaryota; kingdom Metazoa; phylum Chordata; class Mammalia; order Primates; family Lemuridae; genus Varecia; species Varecia variegata. The sequence goes on along the minus strand of CM052444.1, from coordinate 90,314,855 downwards.
GTCCTCTGTGCTAGGGTGGTCCTGAGTTCCAATGCCCAGTCCTACAATCAGTTCACTCTCCCTCCCCTAGGGAACACGAATTCTCTCTCCACTCAGCGTGCTGGCCACACTGCTGGGGGATGGGGAAGGGGTGACGTAGGCAATGCAAGATTGTCTCTTCTGCCTTCTGCAGTGCCTCTGTCCTTGATATAATTTTAAAACCAGGTAGTATGATTGCTCACCTGATTTTTGGTTCTTCTGAAGGTGCTTGCTCCAGTGGATAGTTGTTGAGTTTGGTATTCCCGTGGAGAGATGGTCACTGGAGGTTTCTATTCGGCCATCTTGCTCTGCCCCTCCCCCACCCCAATGTGTGTTTTTTCTAAGGCTTGAAGTTCAGCTTTCCTTCCGTGAGCCGTCCCATATGTTTCCAATGAAAATCTTTTTGTTGTTGTTATTAAGACCAGAATTGGTCACTGATGTTTTTAATCAATGAACCATGGCTGATCTGTTTTATCTAGAAAAGCCATAGAAAAATGGCATAGTGGAAATTCCTAGTATGAAAAAATTTATTGCTGTTGTGTGCCAGTTTAATGTTTTCCAGGGAAGAGACAAATTACAACTGTGAAATGAGCTGTGAACCATAAAACCAATAAAAATCATTCAGAGTTTAAACAAATGAAAGATGAGAAAGACATTAAATTTACTCCATCCCTTGAATACAGTCCCACCCCACTTTCCTACCGAAGAAGGTGGTGATGGGAGGCAAAGTGAGCAGAAAGTAGAAAAAGCTTCTATGGCTCCCTCAAGTAGGAATCATGCAATAATAATATGGCTGCGGTTTATCCAGCACCCACTGTGGGTGGCACCGTGTTAATTCTTCATGTGCATCACCTCGCTGAATTCAACAGCACAATTATTATCTACTATTTGGCTATGTATACTCTGGTTATCTCCACTTTACAAAAACTGGGGCTCAAGGTTGTTAAATCGTTAAGTCAAAGCCCCATTAGTAGGAGGGGCAGGATCCAAACACAGGTGTGTGATTCCAGTGCTGGGGCAGGAGCACCATGAGGGCAACGGAGTCAGCAAGCTCCAGCTTCCTGGTCCAACCTCACATCAGCATCCCGGCCCTAAGCCCCTCCCCCTCAGATCCTTGAGCCAATCCAGAGAGAGGCCAATGGATATTGACAGACTCTGCATCCTCTACTCTGGTTCCGTGGGCTCAAGCTGCGGACGCTTTTCAAAGCACTCAACTGCTAGCTGCGGGGGGGGTCCCATGAGTAACTTCCGCTGGCTGCAAGAACTGGGTCTGGGTACGCCCTAGCCACCTCTATGCCCCATGCTCCCAAGTTCTAGTACTTGCTAAGCCGGCTTCTCCATGTTAGCGTCATCCACGGAACTGGATTTCTCCCGCTCCCCCTGACTTAGTGAAACCTGGTGGTTAAATTAAGCAAGGGCGTTGAAGCCGGACAGACCTAGGTCCAAGTCTCTGCTTCACCACTGCCTGTGTGTGTAAGATTCTTCTCGTCCGACTCCTCAACCTAAAAATAGGAATGATAACCCTACCTTTTTAGTAGGGTTGTTGTGAGGATAAAATACACTAACCTATAGAATATATATGTGTGTGATATATACATATATATGAGGTCTGTCCAGAAAGTATCCAGCCATTGTTAATATAACAAGAACGGTTAGCAGGACATCCTGGCAGCCAGGGAGAGTGGATTGGGATGCGCATGCGCGAACAATGATGCCCTCACTGTACTAGACGCTGTTGAGTGAGCATGTTTACTGTGTGGCTGTTGCATTCAAAATGAGTGAGTAGAGCAACAAATCTGCATCAAATTTTGTGTTAAGCTTGAACAATCCTCCGTGGAAACTATTCGGATGATTCAGAAGGCTTTCGGGGACGATGCAATGAGTGCAGTACAAATAAAAGTGTGGCACAAACACTTCAAAGATGGTCAAGAGTCTGTTGAAAGTGATCCATGTTCTGGAAGCCTGCAACCAACAGAACACCTGAGAACGCTGACTGTGTACAGGTAAGGTTAAGAGACTCGAGGAGAACTGTGTGAGGTCCCAATGTGCCTACTTTGAAGGGACTGAGGTATCATTGTCATGCACAATGTTTCTTGTATCTTCTCTCTTCTTCAATAAATGTCTCTATTTTTCATATTACGTGGCTGGATATTTTCTGGAGATACCTCGTATGTACACATACATATACACACTCACCGCACACACATAACATATAGTACAGTGCCTGGAACCTGTGAGCACTCCATAAACAATAGTTACTCTCATTACTCCCATTGTTATCCCCACACTAGAGCCTGTCCAGCCTAACTCTCACCCCCAGTCTTCTGGATTGGGGCCTAGATCTCTCCTGCCTTCTGCTGTCAATATATTTTTCTCTCTCTGGAAGTGAATCACTGATAAGTGTTTTTTGATTACACAGATCTCCCAGAATGAAGAATTTGGCCTCCGTGATTTTTTCTTTTATTAAACTTATTTCCAGGTGGATTTTTGCTGCAATGCCCAATTTTCATCTAGAATTTGAATGTAGGTAGCAGGCCCCTGGGAGAACCAATAAAGGATGGGGGGACATGGGGTGAGGCTGGAGCCTGGGCTGTCAAGTTAGCTGGACCTGACCTGGCACTCGCTGACGGTGAGGCATGGTCACAGTACTTCACAGCTCCGGACCTCAGTTTCCTCACCTGTGAAATGGAGGGTCCCACCCTTAACTTGCAGGGGTATAGCAAGGATCCCATGATATAGTGGCTGGAAAGCCCATGTTTCTGGCACAGAGTAAGCATGAATGATGTCAGTTTCCTTCCCTCTTACAGCCCATCAACAACTTGAAATACTGCCAACAGCGTCCTAAAAGAGAGGTAGGTCCCCCCTTTAAGGAAATAATTGCAAGGCTCCCCCTGTCCTGTTGCCACTCTGCTTCCTCCCCAGGCATCCCCTCTTTTATTTCTCTGAACCTTTCCCATTCTGAAGTTGGGGGGTGGGAGACATTAGGCAGAAAGGCTGTTCCCAGGGACTCAGCCTGCCCCAAAGTGGCCCTGCTCTGATGCCATTTGGTCAGGAGCCAGACTCGCTGTTTAGAAAAAACACATCCGTTCTGGGCACCACCACCTAAGGAAAAACTGCAAGTCATCAAAAACAGCAGTGAGGATGATTAAAGAGCTAGAGAATAAGGCCTGTGCGGAAAACTACAGAACCTAGATTGTTCAGGTTAAGGAAGTGACGGCTGGAAGGGGACAGTGGGCTGCAGAGAAACATCATTCAAAGAGGCAGCGCCAAGCAGGACTGGTAAGTGTACGCTGCAGACTGGGAGGGGCGAGGGGCAGGGCATTAGGAGGCTCTTGGCAAGTCCATTGAGGCAGGGGCCTAAATTAGGTGGCTCTCCTTAAGAAAAAGAATGCAGAATTATAAACACAAAACTGCTAGGGCCATTCCTTGGCTTTAAAAGGAGTTCTTGCAGGTGAGAGGCCCTGAAGTGTAAGCTCTGTTGACTTCACAGTAAGTTTGCCTCTAACCAAGGGTGTGGCAAGTGAGCTGGTAACAGGTTCGGGAAATGGTCCTAGAGCTTGACTGTTCTGTAACCTTGCCTGGAAACTCCGCTCCCATATTCCCCTAACAAATGCCTTCTGAGCCCGCAAACTGCAATGCAAGCCTTCCCTCCTCTCAGAAACCTCACCAGATGTGGCCCTTCCCCACCACAGTGGTGTCATGCCTCGTCTCCGTGTGCGCGCACCTATCACACACCGTTCTATGTGTACCACTCTACTTGTGTACTAGTGATCTACTGCTGCATAACAAATTTCTCCAAAATGTAGTGGCTTAAAACTACACTCATTCATTGTGTCACAGTTTTTGTGCTTCAGGCATCCAGGCATGGCTTAGCTGAGTCCTTGGTCAGCTAGGGCTCTACTGGAACGATCTGCTTCCTAGTTCACATGACTGTTGGCAGGATTCAGTTCCTCACAGGCCGTTGGACTAAGGCCTCAGTTCCTCAAGAGCTGCTGGCTGGGGGCCTCCCTGGGTTCCTTGCCATGTAGGCCTTGCCATTCAAGCAGCCATGGCAGCTGCCTTCATCAGAGCCAGCAAATGAGAGGGCAAGAGAGAGTGCCAGCAGTACAAAAGTCACAGTTCTTTGTAACCTAATTACAGAAGTGACATCCTATGATTTTTGTCATATTCCATTTATTAGAAGCAACTAACTAGGTCCAGCCCATACTCATGGATAGGGAATTACACAAGGGCATGAAGACCAGGAGGAGGGGATCACTGGGAAACTTGTCAGAAGCTGCTGACCACAATTGTCACTCCTTGTCATTGCCTATTGCTCTGCCTGTCTCCGCTATTCTGTTATGAGCTCTGTGAAAACAGGGACCACATTTTGCTCCATGCCTAATGCAGGCCTCTCGTGCTTGTTAAGTGAATGGATGATGGATAAATGAATGACTTGGTTACTCAGGGTAGCAGAAATGGAACCAGCCATTCTGGTTATCTTTTGACCCAGCCATTTCATTTCTAGAAAATTAAGGAACTAGGCCAGGTACAGTGGCTCATGCCTGTAATCCTAGCATTCTGGGAGGCCAAGGCAGGAGGATCACTTGAGGTCAGGAGTTTGAGACCAGCCTGAGCAACACTGAGACCCCCATCTCTGCTAAAAATAGAAAAAAAAATTATCCAGGCAACTAAAAATAGAAAATAGTAGCCAGGCATGGTGGCACGTGCCTGTAGTCCCAGCTACTGGGTAGGCTGAGGCAGGAGGAGCGCTTGAGCCTAGGAGTTTGAGATTGCTATGAGCTAGGCTGATGCCACAGCACTCTAGCCAGGGCAACAGAATGAGACTCTGTCTCAAAAAACAAAAAAATTAAGGAAATAATCAGGAATGTAATTACACGGGTGTATTCAGAAGTTTAGTTAAAAGGATGTTTATTGTTTATAATAGCAAACTTCCCTCTCGAAAACAAAAATAAAAACAACTAACCTATAAACTACCTGAATGAACAATGATAAGGGATTGATCAGCTGCATTTTGCTACATGCATACAGTCAGATTCTACACAATAGAAAATTCTGAATGATATTAAATGACAGGGACAGATGTTTACAATATTGTACATTATTTTTTTTTTTTTTTGAGACAGAGTCTCACTCTGTTGCCCGGGCTAGAGTGAGTGCCATGGCGTCCTCCTAGCTCACAGCAACCTCAAACTCCTGGGCTCAAGCAATCCTACTGCCTCAGCCTCCTGAGTAGCTGGGACTACAGGCATGTGACACCATTCCCGGCTAATTTTTTCCTATATATTTTTAGTTGACCAGATAATTTCTTTCTATTTTTAGTAGAGACGGGGTCTCACTCTTGCTCAAGCTGGTCTCGATCCGCCTGCCTCGGCCTCCCAGAGTGCTAGGATTACAGGCGTGAGCCACCGCGCCCGGCCTATTGTACATTATTTTTAAAAAGAACATTACAAAGCTGTGCATCTATTTCACATTTTTACAAAGTAAATATACACATAGAAAAAATCTGAAAGGATTAAATCCGTTTAAATGGCCAGGAAGTTCAGATAAGCCAATTTTAAGTTGCTTAAACAAACAAGGGGTTTTGGTTATCATCTTTTTCACATAACAAGATGTCTAGAGGCAGGAAGTCTCTGGTCCTAGTTCTCTCTGACTTGGTATCACCACGGTTTTTTGGTTTTCCCCTCATGCTTGCCATCCCATGGCCATAAGATGGCTGCCCCAGCTCCAGGCATCTCATTCAAAGCAGAAGAACAGGTATGGCAAAGCTCATAGTGGCTGACTTTTTGCAAGAAAGCAAAAGCTTTCCCAGAAGTGCCCCACAAGACTTCCCTGACTTTCTCATTGGCTGAGTTATTAATACATGGACACTCCCATCTATAAGAGAGGTTGTGGACACTAGAAACAGAATTTCATGATTGGTTTGGGAAATCATGATTTATGCCCCGAGGCTGGTCACACTACCACTCAAACAAGCTTAGAGTTTTGTTAGCAAAGAAGAAGGGGGAAGGCACATTGTAGGCAACTAGCTGTTGCATCCCCTAGACAGGACAAAGCGCTTCCCACTTTGTCACAGTTACCTCTCAAGCCCAGATTGCTGTACTAGCACCTGCCTAGCACCTAAAGGCATTTGACCTTTCGACACTTGGATAAGAGTTAGAAAGTGTGAAAAGATTGCTAATTGTCTTCCATTATCCATTACTTCCAGTAATAAAATAATCCTCACCCCAAGATGTAGCAGGGTATATGGCTGCCCAGCTCCAGATCATATTTCCCTGCCTCCCTTGCAGCTAGCTGGGTGTGACCATGTAACTAAGTACTTACCTTTGGAAAGAGAATAGAGTTGATATGAGTATCACTTCTATATTATTTCCTAAGAGGAAATTTTTATCCATCTACTTCCTCTTTTCCTCCTTTCCCATGGGCTGGGAGGTAGATGTTGTGGTGGAGAGCTTGCTTCAACAATGTCCTAGGAAATGGCAGAGTAACAGATTTGTATTTCTAAATGACTGCCCAGAGCACAGCCACCTACCTCTGGACTCACTCTGAACCATCCATATGTTTAAAGAGATAAAACAACAACAACAACAAAAACCAAAATAAGAAAAACAAATAAAAATTAAAAAAAAAACCAAAACAAAACCTGTTAAACAAGAGACTAAAAATAAATTTTATCCCGTATTTTTGGGTCTCTTTATTAAAGCAGCTATTCTGTTCCTTAACTAACACAGGGGGAAACACAGGAAATTGCATTATGCCATCAGCTGTTGTTAATAGTTAAAAAAGGAGGGTTGGGAGCTAAGATGGGACAAGAGAGGAGGCAAATAAGTGGAGGAATAGGAAAAGATGCTTTTCCATTGCAGCCTATGCATATGGCACGAAGGCCCTGTGGTTCAAGAAAGGTCTATGTAACTTTGCATTAGGCAGGAGGACCATTAGTCCCAGGGTCTTTAGGTTGCAAGCAACAGAAAGCAACTCTGACTTGCTCAAACAAAACAAAACAAAAATAATTTACTAAAAGACACTGGGGAGATAAAGAATCTAAGGAAGATCTCAACAGATAGGGCCAAGGAAAGGATAAGATCCAGGTAAGTTCTGGGAATCCCACTTGCAGAAACTTCTAGTTTCTCTAGGGCAGTTTTTAGCGTACAACAGAATCACCTGGAAGGGTACTTAAAACAGATTGCTGAGGCCTACCCCCAGAGGTTCTGATTCAGTAGGTGTGGGGTGGGGCCTAGGAATTTGTATTTCTAATAAGTTCCCAGGTGCTGCTGCTGCTGCTGGTCCGGGCACCACATCATGAAAAGCACTGCTCTGGGGAAACACATCAAATGACTCAGCTCCTACTGTCTTCCATCGCTGGGTTCTCCACTCACCATTCCAAAGTCCTGAGAAAGTCTAGGTGTCCCAGGATTGAGTCACTCTTGGGTCAGAGGGGTGGAGTCCTGTGATTGGCAGCTCTGTGACTATCACATGGGGTGGGGGGTGGAGGAAGTTCCTCAAAGGAGAGAATGCTGGACACAGACTTGGAGATGCCCTCGAAGTGGTAGCTGGACAAGCTGGATGCACAACGCTCTCAATGGAGAGCAACTTCACCTCTCAGGACAGAAAGTTCCAGAAGACAGAATTGGGGGGGAGGGTTGGAAAGGAGGGAGAAGGTGGACTCCTACTGACCATTATCCGTATCCATACTGCATTGTACTTTCCTGTCCAAGAGAGGAGACTCCTGCCCCCTAGAGGCCAGAGATCAATTCCACAGCAGCTTTGGTGACTGTGGAGTCAGTAGACTTTGTATGGAGGCCACTTTGACCAGTTAGGCCACTGCCTAGGACAATGCGTCATCATGCATGTTGTAGCTTCTCTCAGCCTCAGAGAGATTAACACTAACAGATAGTTCCTAAGAGGCCTAAGCATCTCATATTTGCATCATATTTTATAAGCTCCAGTAGGAGAGAAAAAACTTCCTTCTCCGCTCTTAGATCCCATGGCTGGCCTAAGAATTTTTTTTTTTTTGAGACAGAGTCTCACTCGGTTGCCCGGGCTAGAGTGAGTGCCGTGGCATCAGCCTAGCTCACAGCAACCTCAAACTCCTGTACTCAAGCGATCCTCCTGCCTCAGCCTCCCAAGTAGCTGGGACTACAGGCCCGCGCCACCACGCCTGGCTAATTTTTTCTATTTTTAGTAGAAACGGGGTCTTGCTGTTATTCAGGCTGGTCTCAAACTCCTGAGCTCAAGTGATCCTCCTGCCTCGGCCTCCCAGAGTGCTAGGATTACAGGTATGAGCCACCGCGCCCAACCTGGCCTAAGAATTAAACTGACATAAGATAGAACCACAGGAGAAAAGCATACAAAAAAAAAAAGCGACTTCCTTCTGGAGTTGTCAGAAGGAAAATGAAAACCCAAAGAAGCCATTAGGCCCCAAAGCTTCTTACATAAAGAATGATAAATTGTGGGGATGTGACAAGACAAAGGGGCTTGGGCAGTTAATTCTGGGGCAATGACGATAAAATATATGGGGAAAACTAAGAGAGGATGGGGGTTATTTTAGTAGGTTTGTTTGTACATTCCAGAGGAAAGTTCTTCTCTTCCTGATACAGAAAGGGCACTTTTTCGAGGGAAATTTTATGACCTGCTTTTAGGCAAAAAGGGAGAAGTCAGAGAGCTGTCAAGTGCCTTCATCGTAAAATAATCTATATGCCAAAGTGGCATATTTCGGGTGGTATATCCTAAACCCCTTCACTGACGATGAATTCTCTCCTTCAGAAAATCTTTGCAGGGAGAAAAAAAATTGTTAACCTAAACAAGCCTATATGTAAGTCTACACTGTCATCTGTCAAATGTTCTTAAGATGAGGCCCACCTGAGCTTACAAACCAATATGATGATTTAACACATCAACGTGGAGTTTGTTAAAGCCATCGTGTTAATATTTATACAGCAATCAATGTAATAAACTATATTAGTAGAATAAAGGATAAAAACCACATGACTATCTCAATAGATGTCTAAAAAACATTTGGCAAAATCCAACAGGATAAAAACACTTAAAAAACTAGGGATAGAAGGTCATTTTCCTTAACCTAATAAAGATCATCAACAAAAACCCCCAGTTAACATCAGACTTACTTGTGCAACACTGCTTTTCCCGAAAATTAGTTGTGCAGGGGCTGGGGGAGGGGAAAATAGGAAGTGACTGGCAGTGGGTACGGGGTTTCTTTTGGGGATGATGAAAATGTTCTGAAATTAGATAGTGGTGATGGTTGCACAACTTCATGAATGAATATACTAAAAACCACTGAATTGTACACTTTAAAAGATATGTGAATTATATCTGAAATAAAACTGTTTTTTCTATTTTTGTCTTTTGTCTTTTTTTCTATTTTTTTTTTTTACACAGGGACAAACGTGTGTGTGTGTGTGTGTGTGTGTGTGTGTGTGTGAATTTTTTTACAGTGCTACATAGTGATTCTGGAAGCTTGCTTGGGACAGAAAGAGAATTATTTGTTATTCTATTCTCTTTAGCTTACAAAAAGTAGTGGGAAAGGAAGACCAGCCTAAGAATTTAATTTTGTTAAAGAAAAAAAAAACCCTGTACTTTTAATTTTCTGCCCCTTCTTTGTGGTGCTAAAGGACAAAGATTCAGGGTACTTGGCTCTCTGTTTAGAAGGGCACTTTAATAAATGTGCTCTGGGTCAGCTTCAGTCTGAAGTTCACCCTGGGGGCTGGTGCAGAGAAGAAAATATTTTGCATTAGAGAGTGGAGACGTTTTGGAGCAGACTGCTGGAGAGTGGAAAGGAGCTAGAGAGAGGCTGGGGGAGACAGTAGCAAGCTGATTCCCAAGGAGGAATATGGCCAGAAAGAAATTTGAAAAGGGATGGCCAAATTTGGCATCATGTCCCATAAAGTTTCAGGACGATGACATCTTATATATAATTTTAAGTTGGTGCCTATACTGTGCTGAACTTCCCTCTCTATTCCCAAATCTTCAGTAGAACATGCTAAGTTTTGGGGATACTTGGAGGAAGGAAGGAATCAGGAATGTATCCAGAAGGGGCTGCAAGGGCGTGCAAGAAAAAATAGCAGCAGAGGAGCAAGTTTAACTGCAAGAAAACAAGCTGTTCCTTGGGCTGGAGGGTGGGAGATTGCCCCACCTCCACCCGTCCCTTGCCAAAATGACAGGAATAAGGGAGAGAGGATTAGAGCGCAAGTTGACGGTTTTGGCTACTTCTAATCAATAGCCCAATTCGAAACTACTTAACCAGTAAGGAAATGTTAGTATTTCACATAATAAGCCTTAAATTAGATGGGCTCCAGAGTTGGTTAATTCAGCAGCTTAATGGTGTCATCAAAGGCCTAAGTTCTTTGCCTCTTGCTACTCTGCTATCCTCAGCTTGTTGGCTTACCTACAGGCCAGCTTAGATCCACCCATCCTGTTTGCATATTAAAGTGAACCCATGGCCGGGTGCAGTGGCTCACGCCTGTAATCCTAGCACTCTGGGAGGCCGAGGAGCGAGGATCCAGCTCGAGGTCAGCAGTTAGAGACCAGCCTGAGCAAGAGCCAGACCCCCGTCTCTACTAAAAAATAGAAAGAAATTAACCAGACAACTAAAAATATATAGAAAAAGTTAGCCGGGCATGGTGGTGCATACCTGTAGTCCCAGCTATTCCGGAGGGTGAGGCAGTAGTATTGCTTGAGCCCAGGAGTTTGAGGTTGCTGTGAGCTAGGCTGACGCCGTGGCACTCTAGCCCGGGCAACAGAGCGAGACTCTGTCTCAAAAAAAAAGAGAGAAAGAAAGAAAGAAAAAGCAAAGTGAATCCATGTATTAGTCAGGATTCTTTTGGTTGTAAATGTCAGAAATCCAACCTAAGCCAGGCATGGTGGCTCATGCCTTTAATCCAAGAAATTTGGGTGACTAAGGCAGGAGGACTGTTTGAGGCTAGGAGTTTGAAGCCAGCCTGGGCAACATGATGAGACCCTATTTCTACAAATAATAATACAAACAAAATTAGCTGGGTGTGGTGGCACATGCCGGTAGTCCTAGCTGCTCAGGAGGCTGAGACAGGAGGATCACTTGAGCCCAAGAGCTTGAGGCAGCAGCGTGCTATGATCTCATCAATGCATCAGAATTCTCTTTCTTTCCATATTTCAGGGTTATTTGATCGTGTTTGGTTTCACTCTCAGACAGGCAGCAAGACAGCTGCTGGCAGTGCCAAGCCTTCACTGCTGTGTATTTCATGATGGGAGAAAGACAGCTTCCTTCTTCTAATGTCCGTGTAACAAACATCATGAAGGGATCTGATTAACTCACAGGCCCATACTCGAACCAATCACTGGGGCCAGAGGAGTGCAGGCCTTGGATTGGCCAGTCTTGGGTCTTCTGCCTACCCCTGGAACTTGGGGTCAGGACCACCCAAACCACAGGGACTGAGCTAAATTTGGGGGAGGGGGAATGATTTCCCATAGGAAGACAGGCCAAGTAATGAGAATGTGTCTGCCACACCCAAGAAGGCTGTAGAACATGAGGACACCAGGGTTCCAGTGCAAATGGAAGCTTAAGGGCACCTTCCAAGAAACCAGAAGGAAAGAGTGAAAGGAACTGGAGTTTGGGAGGGCCTACTATGTGTTACCCCAAAGCCCCACAGAAACTAGGAAGTGGCAGAAGCTGGACTTAAATCCATGCCTTTTTAGTTCCAAGTCCATGCAGTTAGCCCTGGGAGGACCGGTCAAAGGCAGTGGGGCCAAGATAGGGAGGAGCTGTGTTCTTGTGGTAGCGAGAAATGGCCGGAGGCACCATGGAAGGGCACTTAGTGACTTAGCGCCGCCTGGGAGTCCAAATCAGGGAAGCTTTTCCGGAGGACACATTTGAACTGAGGCTTAAAAGGACCGCAAGGATTTGTCAAAGGGATAAAGGAGAGAAGCAAAAAAAGAGGTTGGCTGGGTAAGCAGAGGAGGTCATGAAGGCCAGAGTTTCAGCTCTGGACTGTCACTGTCTCCACGGGGTAGGGGCTTCCTTGTCCTGCCCAGCTCCTGCCTCCTCCTGTCTCTGCCCCATGCCATCACACCATGACAAGCCATCGTTTTCCAGAAGCATTCTCACAGTGGTTGGGATGGTGGCCTGGGTTCTACCAGCCTATTGTCTGTGTAGCTATTAGCCAATCACTTCCCCTCTTTGGGGTGGAATTATCTCATCTGTAAAATCATAGTGCACAAGTTGATCGTGGTGATGGTTGTACATAACAGTGACAAAACTAGCAAATGTTGAATTATACACTTTACATGGGTGAATTTTATGGTATGAATTTTATCTCAATTAAGCTGTTTTTTTTTTTTAAATTGCAATGGGCTTGGTGATAGGGGAAGTGTGGCCTAAAGGCTGTAGGGCTATTGCAATCAAAGGTTTGCTACTTTGCAGCCAGGTGACCTTGGGCACATTTCTTTATTTCTTTGAACCTCATTTTTCTCGTTGTAAGAGGAGAATTATAATTTTTGTTGATACAAATATTTTTACATATTATGGGGTACATGTGATGTTTTGCTACATGCATAAACTGTATAATGATTAAGCCAGAGTATTTGGGGTGTCCACCACCTCAAGTTTTTATCATTTCCACATGTTGGGAGCATTTCAAGTCCTCTCTTCTAGCTATTTTGAAATATACAATACATTATTATTAACTTTAGTCACCCTGCTCTGCTATTAAACATTAAAATTTATTCCTTCTACTTAACTGTATGTTTGTAGCCATAAACCAACCTCTTCTTATCCGTCTCCCCCACCCACACACCCTTCCCAGCCTCTGTCATTCTCTTCTCTCCCTCCATGAGATCCACCTTTTTAGCTCCCACGTATGAGTGAGAACATGAAATATTTGTCTTTCTGTTCCTAGCTTATTTCACATAACATAATGATCTCCCGTTCCATCCACGTTGCTGCAAATGACACAATTTCATTCTTTTTTGTGGCCAAGCAGTATTCCACAGTGTATCTATACCACATTTTCTTTATCTATTTATCCATTGATGGACACTTAGGTTGATTCCATATCCTTCCTATTGTGAATAGTGCTGCAATAAATATGCAAGTGCTGGTCACCCTTTGACATACTGATTTCTTTTCATTTGGATAAACACCCAGTAGTGGGATTCCTGGATCATACGGTAGTTCTATTTTTAGTTTTTTGCGACATCTTCATACTGTTTTCCACAGTGGCTATACTACTTTACATTCCCACCAACAGTATATGGGAGTTCCCTTTTCTTCCCGTCCTTGCCAGCATTTGTTATTTTTTGTCCTTCTAATAAGAGTCATTCTAACTGGGCTAAGATGATATCTGATTGTGGATTTAATTTGCATTTCCCTGATGGTTAATGATGTTGCACATTTTTTCATACACCTGTTGGCCATTTGTATTTCTTGCTTTGAGAAATGTCTATTCATGTCCTTCACCCACTTTTTAATGAGATTATTTGTTTTTTGCTGTTGAGTTGCTTGAATCTTTGTATACTCTGGATATTAGTGCCTCATTGGATGAATAGTTTGCAAAAAAAAAAATCTTCCAAAATTCAACAAGTTGCCTCTTTACTCTGTTGATCGTTTCCTTTGCTGTGCAGAAGCTTTTTAGTTTATTTTTTTCTTTTGTTTTATTTTCTTTATTTTTTTTCTTTTTTTGTGGCTTTTTAGTTTAATATAGTCCAATTTGTCCATTTTTGTTTTTGTTGCCTGTGCTTTTGAGGTCTTGGCCATAAAATCTTTGCCTAGGTCAATGTCTTGAAGTGTTTCTCCTACTTTTTTTTTTAATTTTTTAAAAAAAATTTTATTTTATTTTATTTATATTCATTCATTTATTTATTTATTTATTTATTTTAGAGACAGGGTCTCGAACTCCTGACCTCAAGTGATCCTCCCCCATCGGCCTCCCAGAGTGCTAGGATTAGAAGCATGCTGGCCTCTCCTATATTTTCTTCTAGTAGTTGTACAGTTTCAGGTCCTACATTTAAGTTTTTAATCCATCTCGAGTTGATTTTTGTATATAGTAAGAGATAGGGCTCTAGTTTCATTCTTCTGCATATAGATATTCAGGTCTTCCAGCGCCATTTATTGAAGCACCTGTCCCTTTCCCCAAGGAATTATAATTCTTATCATGCAAAGTTGTGTATGTGGTTAAGGGACAGGTGCAGTCTGAGACTGGAATGCTCGTTAGTATCCTGGCTCTATCACTGACAATCTATCTGTGCCTCTACTTCCTTCATCTGTTAAATGGGGATAATAGTATCCACTTCCTAGGATTATTGATACCTGTAAGATTGAGTTGATACCTATAAACTTTTTAGAACTATATTTGGCACATTGCTTAGTAGTTAAATAAATAGTAACTAGTTTACTGTATCTATTTCATGTCGTGGATTCTATTTGAGATCTCCTTGACAAGATGTAACTGCCCACCCAAACCTAGTACTGAACTTTTCCTAGGATTGAGGATTACCCACACTTGAGCCCAGCCCTCAAGGTGGGACACGATTTTGGGGTGGTCTAGCAGCCCGTGCTCTTCTCTGAAAATGCATTTCCCACACGAGTGGGCTCCAGCAGCCCCCAGACACAGCTGAATGGACAGGGGTGAACCCCTCACCCACGCTGGGCCAGTCAACTTCTCTCCCCCAGGTACCTGGAATTAGGACTCTAGGATGTGTTAGCAGGTGGTACTGGAGCAGAGAGATGACATAGCTCCAGGCTGGGGCAACCATTTTGTGTCACATGAACGTAGGTGTCAAGAAGCCAGAGAGAAAACCATGAATCCAACTCACAGAGTATGATAAGAAACCACTAGCCTCAGAGGGAGGACAGAGGAGCTGTGCCTTGGATCCTGAAGCATTTCCATTCCTTCAGCAAATTTATTGAGCATCTTCTACATGCCACACCCAGAGATACAGCAGTGAACACAAGGGACATGTATCTGCTCTCATGAGGCCTTAAACTAGTGGGGAAGACAAGCAATAAACAAGTAAGTAAAAGGCATAATTCCAGGGAATGATGACTACTGTAAAGAAAAAAAAAAAAAAAAAAAACAAGTGAGAGGACAGAGAGGGAAGAGGCTGGGTGAAAGGGCAGGCATTTTAGCCTGGATGGTCGGGGGTGGACTTTCTGGGAGGAGCTAAGAACTGGAGAATGAGAACTCGAGGGACAGAGAAGAGCAAGGGTCAAGACCCTAAGGCGGGAAGGAGACTGTACAGGTGGCCCTCTGCATCCACGGGTTTAGCATCTGCAGATTCAAACAACTACAGATCAAAAATATTGGAGAAATAAAAGATTTTTTTTTAAATGCAAAAATTACAAAATACAAAAAAATGCGGTATAACTATTTATATAACATTTACATTGTATAAGGTATTATAAGTAATCTAGAGAGAATTAAACATACAAGTATACCTTGGAGATACTGTGGGCTCAGTTCCAGACCACCACAATAAAGCACATTATTTCAATAAAGTGAGTTACACAATTTTTTTGTTTCCCAGTACATATAAAAGTTATGTTTACACGATATTGTAATTTATTAAGTGTGCAATAGCATCATGTCTAAAAATACAATGTACATGCCTTAATTTAAAAATATGTTATTGCTGGCTGGGCATGGTGGCTCATGCCTGTAATCCTAGCACTCTAGGAGGCTGAGGTGGGAGGATCACTTTAGGTCAGGAGTTCGAGACCAGCCTCAGCAAGAGTGAGACCTTCCCCCCTCTGTCTCTACTATAAATATAAAGAAATTAGCCAGACAACTAAAAATATAGAAAAAATTAGCCTGGCATGGTGGCACACGCCTGTAGTGCCAGCTACTCGGGAGGCTGAGGCAAGAGGATCACTTGAGCCCAGGAGTTGGAGGTTGCTGTGAGCTAGGCTGATGCCACGGCACTCTAGCCTGGGCAACAGAGCGAGACTCTGTCTCAAAAAAAAAAAAAAATTACTTTATTGTTGAAAAAAATGCTAATAATCACCTGAGCCTTCGGTGAGTGGTAATCTTTTCGCTGCTGGCAGGTCTTGCCTTCATGTTGATGGCTCCTAACTGATCAGGGTGGCGGTTGCTGAAGGTTGGGGTCACTGTAGCAATTTTTTTTAGGCTAGTCAAGTGATGTGGCAATTTCTTGAAATAAGACAAAAATGAAGTTGGCTGCCACAATTGACTCTTTCTTTCATGAAAGATTCCTCTGTAGCATGTGATGCCATCCGAGAGCATTTTACCCACAGGAGAACTTCTTTCAAAATTGGAGTCAGTCCTCTCAAACCCTGCTGCTGCTTTATCAACTAAGTTCGTGGAATATTCTAAATCCTTCGTTGTCATTTCAACAACGTTCACAGCATCTTCACCAGGAGTAGATTCCATCCCAAGAAACCACTTTCTTTGCTCATCCATAAGAAGTTTTATCATCAACAAACATTTACTGGTTAAGTTTGCCGGCTTACATGGGTGCAGTTTGTGGCGCCCCAAAACAATTACAATAGTAAACATCAAAGATCGCTGATCACAGATCACTATAGTTTGAAATATTGCGAGAATTACCAAAATGTGACATAGGGATATGAAGTGAGCACATGCTGTTGGAAAAACGGCACTGAAAGACTTGCTTAATGCATGGTTGCCACAAACCTTCAATTTGTAAACCATGTAATATCTATGAAGCACAATAAAGTGAAACACAATGAAACGAGGTATACTTGTATACGGAAACATGCGTGTAGGTTACATGCAAATACTGCACTATTTTATATAAGGGACTTGAGCATCCGTGGATTTGGGTATCCACGGGGTCCTACAAGCCATCCCTGGTGTATACCAAGGGACAACAAGAAAGCCTCACGGCTGTAGTCAGTGAGTCAGGGGAGAGTGATTGGGCAAGAGCCAGATCACCATGGGGCTTGGTAAGGAATTTGGATATTATTTAGATAAAATGGAAAACCACTCTAAAAGTTTTGTGCAGGGAAACAAAACAATCTTATTACATTTTTAAAAGATCGCTGTGGCTGCTGTGCGAGGAATACATTGTGAGGGGTGGGAGGACAGGGGAGAAGCAGAGAGAATGTTGCAACAGTCCGGGCGAGAGGGGATGACGGCACGACCCCGGGGGTGAGGGGGAGTGGTAAGGAAGAGTGGGAGTCTGGATCCATTTCTGAAGGTTCCAGTTCCTGGTTCTAGTTCCTCATGACATCTGTCTACTTCCTGCCCCTGAGTTCATCCAAATTTCCCCCCAAATTTCTTTCTTGCTCAAGCTAGTGTGTGAGAAGGATTCTGTTATTTGCAGCCGAACCATCCTGACCACACACCTTGGCTCCCAGGCTGGTCTAATTCACCACTGTCTAGGACATGATCCGGTTTCTCGCTCCCTGTGTGAAGTGTGTTCTCTTGTGAGTAATACACACAGGAATTGACAACTTCCTGAGGGAAACTTTTTCTTTCTTTTTTTTTTTTTTTGAGACAGAGTCTTGCTCTGTACCCTGGGCTAGAGTGCCGAGGCGTTAGTCTAGCTCACAGCAACCTCCAACTCCTGGGCTCAAGCAATCCTTCTGCCTCAGCCTCCCAAGTAGCTGGGACGAAAAGCATGAGCCACCATAACCAGATCATTTTTTCTATTTTTAGTAGAGATGGGGTCTCGCTCTTGCTCAAGCTGGTCTTTTTTTTTTTTTTTTTCTTTTGAGACAGAGTGTCACTCTGTTGCCTGGGCTAGAGTGAGTGCCGTGGTATCAGCCTAGCTCACAGCAACCTCAAACTCCTGGGCTCAAGCGATCCCCGTGCCTCAGCCTCCCAAGTAGCTGGGACTACAGGCATGCGCCACCATGCCCGGCTAATTTTTTCTATATATATTTTTAGTTGGCCAGATAATGTTTCTATTTTTTAGTAGAGATGGGGTCTCGCTCTTGCTCAGGCTGGTCTTGAACTCTGAGCTCAAGCGATCCTCCCACCTCGGCCTCCCATAGTGCTAGGATTACAGGTGTGGGCCACCACTCCCGGCTGGGAAATTTTTCTTATGGAGAATTTTCAAAGGAACCAGTGAAAAGAAGACTTAATTTTATGATGTGGGAAAAATGCTTATGATATGTCATATGCCACCTCCAGTTATGCCTACAACATCAGATAAGGAGTACAGAGAGTAGTAAGAGGTGCTAAATAGATATAGTTGATTATGTGTGCCAGGACTTCTCCTAAAAGCTTGGTATATATTAGCTCATTTGAGCCTCAGGGCAACCCTATGAGGTAGGCTATAATTGTTCTTATTTTACAGATCATATCCTTGTTCCTATTTGACAGATGAGGCACAGAAGTTCATAAAGTATGTAAGATCATAAAACTAGTAAGTGATTCAACCTAGGTATTTGGACTCAATACTCTAAGCCAGTGTTTCTCAACCAGGAGCACTAATGGTGTCTTGGGTGGGAGGATTCCTTGTTGTACAAGACTATCCATGTGATTCACTGTGGTTGGTTTAGTGTCCCTAGCTTTCCATACATGAACTGCGTTTAACCCACTCCACAGCCCTATGAGTTAGGCATGATTATTTTCATCCCCTTTTTACAGAAGAGGAAATTGAGGCATAGAGAAGTGAAATATTAGTAGCCTTGACTTATCCAGCTCATAAGTGGGGGGAGAGGGAGAGTCAGCATTTGAACCCAAGCAGTCTGGCTCCAGACCATTCTGCAATCCTGCCTCACAAGAGGGTAAGAGAATAGATGAAGGAATGGGGTGCCCTGGCCAGAGAGCACCTTCCAGTAGAGTCCAGCAGACCTTTCAGAGTGGGTTCAGGAGCTGAAGGGCCAGAAAGGCAAAGACTGGCGGGAACCAGTGACCCTTCCCGTGTGTAAGACTGGCCAGTAGACAAGGAGAGAGGGGGATGTGGTTAGAAAAGTCCAACCTGTAAAGGACACAGCCCAGGAACTGGGGATAACCAAGAAGTGGGAGTCAGGAATCCACAGCAGAGCAAAGCCAAAGAAACGTCCAGAACACTGGACTGCTGGATGATGCCTTGTCTTCCCCAACTTGTTTTTTCCCCAGCTCCTCCTCCTGCAGCTGTTCATTCCCTTAAAAGTATAAATCTGCCTGGGACATCCCGGGCACTCCTGTGCCTGTAACTCTGCACCTTTGTACTCCTAGATATGCTCACAGAGGCTAAGGGCAGGGCTAATTAGCACCACTAGGGGGCAAAGCCATTGGTAGCTGATACCAAGAGTCACTCCACTCCAAAAATAATTAACAAAAGCCAAAGGCCAGAGGCCTGAAGATATTGATGGCTGCCCTTCCTGACCTGGTACCTTTTAGCCAACTACACATCACAGGCGGCAGAGTCCAGAAAGCAGAACTGTGACAAGTGGAAGGGGGCCATTGCCTGAGATACCACCTCTCTTTGAATGCAGCCTCCTCCTCTTCACTTGCAGCTCAGCCCTGGGGCCCTGGCCCTGACCCATAACTCTGTCTTCCTTTTTCTGCTCCATTTCAGGCCTTTGAACTTGGGGGGATTTTGACTCGGACTCTCTGCTCTGGTTCTTCTTATTCCCGCCCACTTCAAGAGAAGAATCCCATCCAGGCTTGGGTCACTAGGACCTATGTTCTCGTCATTTGTTTCCTGGTCGTCTTCCCACGATTAGCTGTCCCAGCCCAAACCCCTTTTTCCTTTGTCTTGTCGTGTCTCCACAATTTATCACTCTTTGTTAAAATGGTATAGAAGCCCCCAGGTCTAACCACTTCTTTGGGGTTTTCACTTCTTTCTATGAAGTCCCTGTGTCACGTAAAAATATTAACATCAAATACAACGTGTATGCTTTTCTCCTGTCAATCTGTCTTTTGTCAGTTTAATACCCAGGCCTGACTCACAGATCCTTAAAGTCTTTCCTTCTGTACACATACATTATTTCAAGCCTACAGATGAGGTGCCACTCCACACTGTGGCCTGGGGGCTGACTTCTGCCTAAGAACCCAAAGGTGAGAGATGGCTCCCCGACTGCTTTGGCAACATTTATCCAGAACTTTCAATGTATAGACACTATCCTGTTTCACACACATTAACTCATTTAATTCTTCCAATAACCCTGTGTGGTAAGTGCTCTATATTTAAGCCTGATGTTTTCATTCACCAGCACATTGTGACTATTTTCTCCTGTCAAAAAATATTCCTCGGCCGGGCGTGGTGGCTCACGCCTGTAATCCTAGCACTTGGGAGGCTGAGGCGGGCGGATTGTTTGAGCTCAGGAGTTCGAGACCAGCCTGAGCAAGAGTGAGACCCCGTCTCTACTAAAAATAGAAAGAAATTATCTGGCCAACTAAAAATATATATAGAAAAAATTAGCCGGGCATGGTGGTACATGCCTGTAGTCCCAGCTACTCGGCAGGCTGAGGCAGTAGGATCGCTTAAGCCCAGGAGTTTGAGGTTGCTGTGAGCTAGGCTGACGCCACGCCACTCACTCTAGCCCAGGCAACAGAGCGAGACTCTGTCTCAAAAAAAAAAAAAAAAATATTCCTCTGCACATGAATTTAATTGCTGCACAACCTTCCTTTGGATTAGCTGCAAAACCTCATGGTTAAGTACATAGGCTTTGGAGTTAGCCTGCCTGTTTTCAAATCCATCTCTACTAATTGCATATGGTATAGGACTGTTTTATAAAGGAAATAAATATATGTAGCCCAAGGGTTGGCAGCCTGGATGTCCCCCAGATCTCCAGCCCACCAGGGCTACCCTTTATTCCATTAATACTTCCTAAATACCTAGCATCTGCCAGAAACTGGGGACCCAACAATGAATGAGACGGTGTATTCCCTGCCTTTGTGTAGTTTATATTCTAGTAAGGAAGACAGATAGTACCAAATAAAAATGCCAAAGAAAAAAAATGCAAAACAACACAAGTGATAAATCTAATGAAGGAAAAAAGCAAGGAGTTGCTAAGATGGAGAACATAGTAATTCTTGGGAAGTTTATTAATAGAATTGGCTTGAACTCCCAGTCCCGGAGGATGGGAGACTCAGAGTCCCTCCCAATGTCTCTCAAGATGTAGCTGGGGTTGAGAAGAGTGAATCTATGGCATCTGGGCTGCTCTGGCTCCAATTCCCTTCTTTTGGATTCTTTCTTTTCTTTCTTTCTTTTTTTTTTTTTTTTTTGAGACAGAGTCTCGCTCCATTGCCCAGGCTAGAGTACCATGGCGTCATGTGGCATCAGCCTAGCTCACAGCAACCTCAAACTCCTGGGCTCAAGTGATCCTCCTGCCTCAGCCTCCCGAGTAGCTGGGACTACAGACGTGTGACACCACGCCTGGCTAATTTTTTCTGTTTTTAGTAGAGACAGATCTTGTTCTTGCTCAGGCTGGTCTCGAACTCCTGACATCAAGTGATCCTCTTGCCTCAGTCTCCCAGAGTGCTAGGACTACAAGCATGAGCCACCACACCTGGCCCAAAGTGGGGTGTTGGTGGCAGACTGAATCCTCCCTGAGCTGGCCATACCCTCTTGTCTGGAACTGTCATCATAGTATGGGGCAAAATAGGATGGGTGTTCAGAATCCTGGTCTTGCCACTTGCTGGCCATGTAACCTGGGGCAAATGACTTAACTCTCTCTATGCCCCAGTTTTTCTATCTGTAAAATGGGCTTATTAATATTCCTAACCTCATAAGTTAAGAGATGTGAAGTACTTAGAGCAGAGCGTGGCACATTACTAAATGTTAGCAATCATTATTATTGAGCACTTTCCCCTGGCAGGTGCTGCGACAGCTGCTGTAAGCACTGTAACTCATTTTATCTGCACAAGCCATGCAAGGCAAGGTAAGTGGTATTACCCCATTTGCAGATAGGGACACAGAGGTTTAGAGTGGTCAAGTCACTTTTTTTTTTTTTTGAGACAGTGTCTCGCTTTGTTGCCCGGGCTAGAGTGAGTGCTGTGGCGTCAGCCTAGCTCACAGCAACCTCAAACTCCTGGGCTTAAGCAATCCTTCTGCC
This sequence comes from Varecia variegata, assembly GCA_028533085.1. NCBI lineage: Eukaryota > Metazoa > Chordata > Mammalia > Primates > Lemuridae > Varecia > Varecia variegata. The sequence continues at coordinate 90,292,876 of CM052444.1, read as the reverse complement.
TCAGCCTCCCGAGTAGCTGGGACTACAGGCATGCGCCACCATGCCCGGCTAATTTTTTCTATATTTTTAGTTGGCCAGATAATTTCTTTCTATTTTTAGTAGAGACGAGGTCTTGCTCTTGCTCAGGCTGGTCTTGAACTCCTGACCTCGAGCAATCCACCCGCCTCGGCCTCCCAGAGTGCTAGGATTACAGGCGTGAGCCACCGCGCCCGGCCACTTTTTTTTTTTTAATAGACATTTCTCCTTGTGAGCACGTTTTTGCTCAAGTTTCCACAAACAATAAGTAGCTGGGCTGGGATTTAAACCTAGGAGGGTGAAGCTGCCTGTCCCCCCCTCTTCATCCACATCATACCGCCTTCCCCCGAGACGAGTTTACCGTCTCCTTCCCCCAGCTTCTCTTGGTCTGAGCTTAATTCCTCTTCCTCCCAAGACATGTTTTGCCAACCAAGTCCTTGCAGGTCTTTACAGGCCCATGAAGCTCCTCCCTTTCTTTTTTTTTGGTTTGTTTTGAGATGGGGTCTCAACTGTGTTGCCCAGGCTGGTCTTGAACTCCTGGGCTCACGTGATCCTCCCACCTCAGCCTTCCAAGTAGATGGGATTCCAGGCGCCAGCCACCAGAGCTGCTCCTTTTCAAATGTAGGGCCTTTAGGAGGTGACCTCAATGACCTCATCTCAATTCTCTCTCCCTCATTTTCTAGATAGAGAAACTTTTCTAATTTTCTAGAGGAATTAAACTTTCTCCCCTGAATTGTAAAGTCATGATAAAACAGATGTTCAAAGGGACATAGAAACTGATCTGAAATTTCGTCAAAAGTTTATCTCAAACTGTTAAACCATCATCACTTTGGGGCACTTCCACATTCCATATCTACAAGTGTCAACGCGAAGGGAACTGAACAAGGTATATAGAAAGAGCTGTCTCAGAAAAGAGAAGTAGCAGCAGTCGACGGGAAGAGCAACATCCTCAATTTACAAGATATTTACGAAGCTTGTGTATGTTGTTTTTCTTTCTAAGTTCCCTCTTCAAAGAAATTATCCCTCCCCAGTTCCAATAAACTTCTACTTAATGACACACCCTGTCCACCTTTGCTGTTAAAGGGACAAAAAGTAAGTCAACTATGTGGCACCTTATATATCAGTAAAAACTAAACATAATTACAATAATGCTGACAAAGATATGACAAAACCAGTATTTACACAATTTGGTGGTGTCATTGTGGCTGGCACAACCTTTTTAAAAGCAATGTGGCAACATATTTTAGGAGACAGTAATTCCTCTCCTGGAACTTCATCCCAATTAAGTCATATTAAAGAGGAAACAAATAAAGTAGCAAAAACTTGGAAATGGCCTGCATGTCACAGGTGTTTTGAGAGCTTACTTTGTGGCAGATCCCATGTTATACACTCAACAGAGCTAATCTCATGGAATCCTCAGAGCAATTCTAGGAAGTATACGCTATTTTACCCCTCATATACCAGATGGGAGCCTGGGCACGGTGGTTCACACCTATAATCCTAGCACTCTGGGTGACCAAGGTGGGAGGATCGTTTGGAGTCAGGAATTTGAGACCAGGCTGAGCAAGAGCGAGACCCCACCTCTACCAAAAATAGAAAAAATTAGCCAGGCATGGTGGCACAAGCCTATAGTCCCAGGTACTCAGAAGGCTGAGGCAGGATTGCTTGAGTCCCGGAGTTCGAAGTTGCTGTGAGCTGTGATGATGCCACTGCACTCTACTCAGAGAAACAGGGTGAGACTCTCTCAGAGAAACCGAACCAACCCCCCCACCAAAAAAACCCCAAAAACAAACAAACAAAAAAATCCCCCACAAAACCAAATGGGGAAACTGAGGCTACGGGAAATAATGTAATTTGCCCACAGCTCAACACAGCTAAAGCTGGGATTTGAACCTGAGGAGTCTGTCTTTGGGGTCACATGCTCCATCGCTGTGCTGGCCTTTGCCTGCAGTTACTGGCTACTGCCACGTGATGCTGATATCTTGATCTGATAATAGGCTTTTGAAAAGCTGTGGGGCAAGGGAGGACTTAAATAGCTGAAGAATAAGGAAGGTCTAGAATTCCTTTTCCTTCCACAGTGGCGTATGGAGAAGGGGCAGTGGACGGCATTTCTCAAGCCCGGACAGTGTGCTAGGTACTGTAGATTGGTGGTCTCATTAAAGCCTCCCAACGCCCAAGGTAGGGGATCATTAACTCTTGGACAGGTGTGAAAGCTGATACTTAGGGGAAATGGTCAGTTCAAAGTCACGCAACAAGCAAGTGATCAGGCTCCCAGAATCCTATCCCAGTGTGATTCTGGAGCCCACGCTCTTTCCCCAGGCTGTCTCTGTAACAAAGACTCGAAATATAGTAACTGAAGTTGACTCAGGCATGGGGGGTGTTGGGCTGGCAGAGGTTGGGGGGATGTTTGGCTTCTGAGCCTGGGGGGGCACTGACCCAGCTCCAGAGGCACTTTAAGGATGGAAAGTCAGACAGCCCCAGGTTTGGGATCCAAAGAGGAGTGGGGAATGAACGTGGTGTGGGCTTATCTGCCGATGCTTAACCGATGCAGCTAAGCGCAGGTAATACACAAAGTCTGAAGCTATTTTCAGGTGCTACTGGAGAACTAAGTAGGGAAACTGAGGCAGAATCCCAGTCAAGGACTGGGCCAGCATGGCACAAGGAGAAGACTGCAGCACCGTGATTTGTGGATCTCCTCCCATGTGTTATGGTTTTTTCTGTGTCCACAACTGCTTTCCCCACAGGAGAAAAGGGGCAAGGTCGGGTACAGTAACATCTGACTTCTCTCTGGGGATTACCCTCCTGCCTGACAGCCCAGAAGCAAATGGATACAGGAGCAAGACCAATTCTGGAATCGTCCATCCCACTTACCTCCAACTCCTGCTCTTGCTGGGCTCAGCCTGGAGCCGAGCTGGGTGGGCTGAGAGGCAGGACCTCAAAGGGAGGGGCCGGGCAGGCTGAGGAAGGAGGTCCGGGGAAGGAAACCCCATCACGGGCTTGTTCTCCACCCTGGGATGTTATCGTGTGAAACGAGAATCTGTCTCCACATCTTCAAGGCTCCTGCCCCCTGCCCTCTTAAGCTGGTGGCACACCTTTCCCCCTCTGACAGTGTAGTTCACAAGGGGACCAGGAAAGGGATTGTGCCAGCAGGGGACAATTGAGGAGAACGGGGCTCCGGTCTCCGGGCCACCTGCAGGGGGTTCTGTGCCCTGAGTCACTTTTCCAGCAATGACAGAAGCTAGAGTGCATCCGGGGATGAGGGCTTCCTGGGGGGAGGCGCCTCAGGACGGATGATTCACTCCCCTGAGTGCAGAAGGAGGTGTCAAGGTGTGTGCTTCCAAGAACCTTGTCAGAACAGATCAGACTCACCTGGGAAAGAGGCCAAACCAAGCTGCAGGCAGGACCGTCCCCCCCAGTAGCACCATCTGCCACACTCGGCCCCAGCCTGGCCAAGGTGGAGGAGGTGGTCCAGGAAGGTGGGGAAGAAGAACCGGGAGTATGGCAAGAGTTTGACTATCTCGTTTAATCCTCACTCCCCCTCTAAGAGGTCGAGATGGTTAACTGTTACCATTTCACAGGTGAAGAAAGGTATTAGTTCAAATTCTTTGCATTGGAGTCAATTCTGTGAAGTGAGTTGTTCCCCTGCCCCCACCAAAAAAAAAAATGGGGAGACAGGGTATTAGTTTTAAAGATCGAAGGACATGGTCTGGAATCCAGGGATGTAGAAGATAATAACAGATAATGCTTACTTAGTATGCACCATGTGTTAGGCATTATTCCGTGCAGTTCTATTTAATCCTCAGGGCAATCCCATAAAGTAGATAACAATATCGTTCCCATTTTACAGATGAAAACCAAGGCCCAGAGAAGTTAAATGACTCACCCAGGGTCACACAGCTAGTAAATGGCAAGGCCACAATCTGAACCAAGATAGTCTAGAACCAGAGGCTGTGCCTTTAACCATGACACCCATGGCTACCCAGCTATGTGTCTAGCTGTCTGAGAGGTGGCTAAGCCTAAGGAATCATCTAGAATGAGGGCTTTATTCTTATTTCCTGCTGCATGTCAGCTCTCGCTGGTGGAAAATGGCCATAGCCAGCTCCCGAGCTCCTGTCTCCTCCAGTCAAGTGATTTGGGTCAGATCATCTCCCTGGCCCAGTCAGCCAGGGTGGGGTTGGGGGCGGGGGAGACAGAGCCAAGATCTCTGTCACTTGCTAATCAAAACAGACCCCAGGAACACTAGGAAAGTGTGAGGTCACAGGAGCATCATTGTTCTACCGTCATGGCTCACAGCTTTCATCTTCAAGGTCACTTCAAGGCCCAAGATGGCTGCTTGAGCGTCAACTTCCAGGCAGGAAGGAAAAAGGAGGGAAAATCGTAAGGGGCTCACTTAGCCAAGTCAGCTCAAATGGAAGCAGCATTTCCAGATGACCTATCAACGCTTTCACTTTGTACGAGACCAGATACGCCCAATGCTCCAAAACATGCCTCTTTTGCAAGGGGATTATTTTGAGCTGAAGGCAACTGAGAAGAAGCAGATACAAGAAAAACTCTCTGCCCTCCCCTATTTGCATAAAAGCCAGACACATTTACAAAGGCAAAGGTGTCTTTCTTCCCCTTCCTACCAGAAAGGACAAAGGTTGATCACTGAAGACAACTTTAGACCCTCGTCCGCCTGAAGAAGCCACCAGAGGAACCTGCATGACAAGCTTTACTAACCAGCCTTTGTCCACGATTTATCTGCCATCCCCAAATTTGCTGTCTCTGGAGACTCAAAGTCCTTTTCCTTTGCTTTGTCACTTCTCTTAAAAATGTACTGTTCTTTATAAAAGATGCTTTATAAGCCTGAATTCACACCATCTCTTTAAGAATAAATCCCTGGGTATCTCCCATGTAAATGCGAGGTCTACATGTTCATAAGTTCCTGTTTGTTTTTCTCTTATTAAGACTGTCCTAGCTAAGAACTATAAAAGGCAGAGAGAAAATTATTTTTCCTCCACTACAACTTGCATCTCATTGGCCAGAATTTAGTTGCAGGGCTACACACAGCTGCAAGGAAATGTAATCTTTTGGCTAGGTGCATTGCAGCTCCAAATAAAATTGCAGTTCTTCTCTTTAGGAAGAGGGAGAGAATAGGTATTAGGCAAGCAGCATTCTTGCTACAGTTAATTGCTCACATTCAATGGCATAGACAATGGTCCTTGACAGATTACAAAATAGTTTCCTCTCCAGTACCTGCTCAGAGGCTCCTAACACATCTGTGCTATAGTTGTCATTATCTTCATTTTCATAATTGGGGAAACTGAGGCTAAGATACAGGCAATCTAAGGCCAAACAACTAGTGATGGCAGAACTGGGAGACAAATCCAGATCTAACGCCAAGGTCCAAGTTCTTCCCCATTCCCTCTCTTGCCTTCAACTGATTTTGGTGGCTGCTGTAGATAAAGATCGTTTGTTGTGAAACATTGCTAATACTAGATGATAGTATCAGGCCATAAGATCAGTTGCAAATGAATGCACTACAGACAGCATCAGTCACTTCCTTCCATTTCAGTCCTCGTCTCCCTCTCCCCAGTGCCTACAGAATACGCACTCTGGGACGCTGCTCTCTCTGGCCAGCCTGGGGCAACATTTGCGCCAACTGGGGAGATGAGGGAGGGGCATTGAAGTTACCTGAGGAGAGACAGGCTCCCTGTAATTCTGGAACTGCCAATGCCCCATCCCAAGTGTTATTAATAAATTGTCCACTTCCTAGGAGAGAGACGAGAAGGGAATTGACATCTATGATACCCATTTTACATATAAGGATGTGAGGCTCAAAGAGGTGACGTGATTTGCCCAGGATCACACAGCCAGTAAGTGACAGAACTGAGATTCAAACTATAATGGCCCTGATTTGTAGCCTTTGCTGATTTCCGTGGTGTACATATACCCAACATGGCGGATTTCAAGCTACCAACATGAGAGCTCTGAACACAGAGTTGGGAAGAGATGCTCACGGTGGTCTCCCAAGCCCCTCTGAGCACTGAATAGCGAATACAACACTTTCATATTTTAACTCGCCTGCCACTTGCTAGAGTGGGAGGGCAGGACCTTACCTTTTTTGGACTTGTCCCCACAGCACATGGCATATCACTCAATGGCTGTGGAATGAAAGGACACCCATTCTCTTTTCACTAGGCCACCCTGCCTCAGACCGCCACACACACCAAAAACATCACACATGTATAGAATTTTATTCACTAAGCTCTTTCACACATAGTGACTCAAGCAGAGTTTGTTGCCTCAATGGCAGGAAACATCACCTTGAACATGAGGATCCCCTCTGAGAAAGGCTCCTTTGGGAACCTGAATTTCTCCCCACTCAAACTGCTGCTCCTCCTGCCGTCTTCCCTTTTTTTACGTTTTTCTAAATTGTGGTAACATAAAATATACTTACTTTTAACCATTTAGTATACAGTTCAGCACATTAAGTTTTAATATATTCATATTGCTGTGAAACCGTCACCACTATCCATCTCCAGAACTTTTTCATCTTCCCAACCTGAAACTCTGCAGCCGTTAAACACTCACTGCCCCTAGTTCTCCCCTCCCCACAACTCCCGCAACCACCATGTGACTTTCTGCCTCTAGAAATCTGACTACTCTAGGTACTTCATATAATTTTGTCTTTTTGTGTCTGACACATCACTTAGCATAATGTCATTAAGGTCATTCATTCATATTTGTAGTTTATGTCATAATTTCCTCCTTGTTTTTTTTTTTTTTTCTTTTGAGACAGAGTCTTGCTCTGTCACCCTGGGCTAGAGTGCCGTGGCATCAGCCTAGCTCACAGCAACCTCAAACTCCTGGGCTCAAGCGATCCTCCTGCCTCAGCCTCCCAAGTAGCTGGGACTACACGAGAGCACCACCACGCCTGGTGAATTTTTTCTATTTTTAGTAGAGATGGGGTCTCTCGCTCTTGCTCAGGCTAGTCTTGAACTCCTGAGCTCAAGCAACCCTCCCACCTCGGCCTCCCAGAGTGCTAGGATTACAGGCGTGAGCCACTGCATCTGGCCAGAATTTCCTTCCTTTTTAATACTGATTAATATTCCATTGTATGTCTATACCACATTTTGTTTATCCATTCATCCCTCAGTAGACAACTGGGTTGTTTCCACCTTTGGCCTATTGTGAACAATGTTGCTGGGAATATTGGTGTACAAATATCTATTGAGTCCCTGCTTTTGATTCTTTGAGGTGTATACCCAGAAGTGGAATTACCGCCCTATTACTTCCCGCAGCAGCCGCACCGTTTCACATGCCCACTAGCAAGGTGGGAATGCACAGGGTTCCAATCTCACCACATCCTTGCCAACACTTGTTATTTTCTGTTTTTATCGAATTGTGGTTTTGATTTGCTTTTCCCTAATAATTAGTGATGTTGAGCATCTTTTCATATGCTCATCCGCCATTTGTATATCTTCTTGGGAGAAATGTATATTCAAGTTCTTCGTCAAGTTGTTTGATATTTTGTTGTTGAATTGTGAGTTCTTTATATATTCTGGGTATGGATCTCATATCAGACATATGATTTGCAAGTATTTTCTCCCATTTCGTGGGTTGCCTTTTCACACTGTCGATAGAGTCCTTTGATGCCCCGTCCTCTTTATTAAGGAACCAATTCGTTGTTTACTTCCAAAGGCCAAAGTCCCCTGACTCATTCATGTGGCAATTCTGACTTCTTAAAACACACTGACTGTATTTTAGAACGGCCTGGAAGTCAAATAAAGGGAAAGCCTGGCTAGTCACGCCCTGTTCCTCTCTTCTGCAATTTCGTGTTTCTAAGGAAAATACAGGGTTACACAAGATGACCTTGGCAAAAAGAAGCAGGGAAAATGGGGTTACAGGTTGGAACAAAAGGGGGAGGCTGTGTGGAGAAAGATGCACTTTGCCAGGACTGGACATAACATTTACTAAGTTTGTTCCAAGCAATTCTAAATCCTCAGAACCATCCTATTCTGTTGATGGTATAATTATTCCATTTTAGAGATGGAGAAACAGGCCCAGATAGGTTAAGCAGCCTGCCCAAAATCACAGACTAGGAAGTGGTGGAACCCAAAATTGAACCCTGGCAATGTGGTCCCAGAGGCTACTTTATTGATCACTCTATAACACTGTGCAGGCTTTGAAGTCAGAATTGTCTGAATTCTAACCCAAATGACTAATGAATATGTGATTACAGACCCATTAGTAATATTAGAGAAATCCAAACTAAAAACAAGATTTCCTTTACACCTACCTGCAATTTGAAAGTTGGACAACGCCAAGTGTCGGGGGGATACAATTACCAACATCACTGTGGGGCGGAGTGTAGACTGGTGCAGCCATGCTGGAAGTAATTTGGCAGTTCTTTATCAAATTAAGTACAAGTGTAGCCTATGATCCAGGAATATTACTCCTGGGTGTACACCCTAAAGCAATCCTTACACTGGTCCATAGGAAACACCTGGAAGGATCTCCTTACGGTATTGTATATAGAAAAAGGAGTAGAAGGCAACCTGAGTGTTCACTGCCAGGGGAATAGGTAAGATGTAGTTGATGTGCACAGTGCGAGACCAAGCAGACATTAGTATCGATGATGCTACACACTTCAGCGTGGCTAAATCATAAAAACAATGCCGGGTGGGGAAAAAATGAGATACAGAATAAGGTCATTAGCCATACTTATGTAAACTATAACTTTGATGTAAGTTTAAAATAAATATACACACAGGGTAGCACTAGACATTTTACAAGGATACATACAACATCAAGGATACATGTCAAACACACTACAGCTGTTGAGGAGGATGAGACTGGGAAATGATGAGGAAGGAAAGTAACATGCATGCAGACAGGAAAGCCTATAAAAGAAGCATCTTGCACAGTGCAAATAAAAAAAAAAAACGATTTTCTGTATCTCAGTTCTACCATGTTATTGCTGTGTGACCTTGGGTAAGTCATTTCACCTCTTTGATACTTGTCTATCTTCCATCTTTCTGGAAGATGGAAGACATGGACCTTCACATTCTGTGTCACGAAGGATGTCTACAGAGGAAGGCAGTGGAGTGGAGTGGAAAAGTACACGAGCTTGGAGCCAGACAGACCCAGCTATGGCAGCCATCCACAGTATGACCTTGGGGAATCACTTCATTTTCTAAGCCTCCAGTTTTTTGTTTTTGCTTTTTTTTTTTTTTAGACAGGGTCTTTTTCTGTTGCCCAGGTTAGAGTGTAGTGGCCTCATAGCTCCCTGCAACCTCAAACTCCCAGGCAAAAGTGATCCTCCTGCCTCAGCCTCCTGAGTAGCTGGGACTACAGGTGTGTCACCATGCCAGGCTTTATATATATAGTAGAGGCAGGGTCTTGCTCTCACTCAGGCTGGTCTTGAACTCCTGAGCTCAAGCGATCCTCCCACCTCAGCTTCCCAAAGTGCTAGGATTACAGTCATGAGCCACCTTGCCCAGCCAAAACCTCTGTTTTAAATGAGGTGATCAGGGCAGGCCTCACTGAGAAGAGACATTTTCACAAAGCCTGAGGGAAACCAGGGAGTGAGCCATACGCATATCTGGGGCAAAGTAATTCAGGCAGAGGGAAGAGTCAGTTCCACCCACAGGAGCTTGGGAGGAGTAAATGATGTCACCCTCCTCTCACACAGTACGCACAGTAAGCAATCAGCAGTGTTGAGGCCACCCCTGTCTCTCCCCTTACAGAGCTGTCAGGATCCAGGTGACCACTAAGAGCACCTTCTAGCTCCAGTGACAGTGACACTCTGGCTTCTCAGGTTCTTTGAAACACTGTTCATATCTGTCGTCCACCTTAGGAGCACTCTGTCTCGCTGAGCACAGTGGCCAGAGCCTGGGAGAGAGTTGTCACTGCTGGGGCTCCCTCCGTCACTGCACAGGCTGCACAGGAGGCTCCGCAGAGGAGGCTAGAAACAGCGAGGTGGAGGATCTCGCCAGCTGCTATGGCCCTCGAAAGATCCCTGCCCCAGCACACACCAGGCTGTGTCTAGAGGGGCTTGCATGAGGGTGCAGTCACATGGGGGAGCAGTGAGGGAAAGGGACCCATACTTATCAAGGCAGATCTGGGTTTGAATATTATTCTTCCACTTAATAGCTCTTTTACCTTTATAAATCACTGAACCCTCTTAGCCTTAATTTTCCCAACTATAAAATGGGCATGAAAGTATCTATTCTGTAGAGTGCTTGTCAGGATTTAATGAGACAAGCTAGGTGAAGGTGGCAAGCACATAGCTGGGGCCCCTTCCTTCTGTACCAAGTACCCTGGAGGCAGCCACTGAGTCTTATTCAGTCAGCTCAGGTCCTTATTTATTTTATTCATTTCTGAGGGGATAAATTCACCTACCTTTCAAGGACAGTATGAGGTTTCAATGAGATAACAGATCAAAACTGTGATTAGCATAGTCACTGGACCAAAATAGGCACTCCATAGGTGTTTGTTGGGTACCTGGATGGAGGGAGGGAGGGAGAGAGGGAGGGATGGATGGATGGGTGGATGGATGGATGGATGGATGGTTGGGTGAATGGATTGATGGATGGATGGTTGGGTGAATGGATTGATGGATGGATGGATGGGTGAATGGATGGATGGATGGATGGTTGGGTGGATGGATGGATACTTGGTTGGTTGGATGGATGGATGGATAGATAAATAGATGGATGGGTGGATAGATGATAGATGGATGGATAGATGGATAGGTGGCTGAATAGATGGATGAATGGGTAGATGGATAGATGGGTGGGTAGATGGATGGATGGATGGGTGGATAGATGGATGGCTGGGTGAGAGGATGGCTTGCTGGCAGGATATCAAGGGGGACATGATTTGTTCTGCAGAAATACCAAGTCTGCATAAAAACCAGGTGCTTTACAAGAGGCATTTATTATATCTCTTTGTGACCTCAGGTCTATAACACAGATGAGTAAAAATAGGCATAAGCCTATCTGTTTCTAGTCAACTGTGACCTACACTTAATCACTTTTGTGTCTATGACTCATCTCGATGAGGCCAGTCTTGCATGAGCCAGCATTCTCCAACTGAGATCACTGGTAGTTCCCTGGGGAGAGGGCTGAGATGGGGAAATGCAAGGTGAGGCCTTCCTGATACACAGGATGCCTTGAAAACCCCAATCAGGCCGGGCGCGGTGGCTCATGCCTGTAATCCTAGCACTCAGGGAGACAGAGGCGGGAGGATTGCTTGAGCTCAGGAGTTCAAGACCAGACTGAGCAAGAGCGAGACCCCATCTCTACTAAAAATAGAAAACAAATTAGCCAGTCAACTAAAAATAGAAATAAAAAATTAGCCAGGCGTGGTGGCTCACACCTGTAGTCCCAGCTACTCAGGAGGCTGAGGCAGGAGGATCACTTGAGCCCAGGAGTTTGAGGTTGCTGTGAGCTAGGCTGATGCCACAGCACTCACTCTAACCCGGGGAACAACGCGAGACAGTGTCTCAAAAAGATAAAATAAATAAAAATAAATAAATAAACACACACAAGAAGAGAAGATGTTTGAGGGCACAACCAAGCCGAGGTTATAGGAGGAGTAACGGTGGCTGTATTGTGGGTGGCGAAGAAAGAGCAGGCCTGGAGCATGGGCTACAGCCTAATCTCCTCCTCCCACCGTCCTGGCCCTGGGAAGGACTGAGAGCCTGGCCTGTGTGCTGGGGAAACATCCTGGGAGAAGCAAGGAGGTAATCACAAGTCATCGTCTCAAACTATCAGAGTTACTCTACACTGAGCACTTACTGAATACAGACCCTGTGTACTTAACGCACATCACAGCTGGGCTTCCTGAAGCAAGCTGTAAGTCCCTGGGGCATATGAAGTGACTCTAGACAGAACACAGAGAAACATTTTTAGTAGTTATGGTTTTATGTTTATGTTTACCTTCTGTTTGTGGCAGGGGGCATTAGTTTTCATTTATAATTAAGAGTTTTCTTTTAAATAAATGTAAAATATTTATTAAGTAAACTTATAGGTGGTACAGAGATATTGCAAAGGTTGCGAGGAGGGTACGGAAATGACAGAAATTCAGAAAACACTGGCCATCAGCATACAGCATTTAGCTCATTCAGAGCTCTTTTGGTTGTAAGTGATAGACACCCACTCACATCAGCGTAAGCAGAATAACAGACTGTATCCTGACAAGGGAATCTCACAGGATCCTATGAGGTAGGTTTTACCTCATGGGTAACAATCCTAAGAGGTAGGAAATTCAGCTCCATCAGCAAGAAAGGACAAAGCCAAGGCTAGAACCTGGGTCTGTGTGACACCAAAGCTCAAGTATGCTGCGCTAGCCACCTGGTCACCATCAGCCGAGTCCAGCCCACAGCCACCATCCCAGACCCAAGCAGGTTACTGGCCCAGCGGGAGGCATTCATCAAAATCAGCAATCCAGCGCTTGTCCAGGTGACAGGAAGGAAGTATCCTAACTTCATGGGGACTCTGCCTGGAAGTAGGGAAGATCCCTCAGAAGGAGCACAGAGCTCTGGAAACCAGAAGTCTGCTCTGAGCCCCTGAGTCTGGAGGCTGTGAAGTTCACATCACAGGCTCACATTCCTGTCTCGGGGCAGGCGAGGAGGCCCAGTTGGAGACATTTCCCAAACTCACGATCCTCAAGAGGAGCTGACACCTGTGGGCCTTGGGACTGTGACTCCTGGAAGGCAGGTTAGGAGGAGCCTCCAGACAACAAGGCCCGGGAGGAGAACTGACGGGCTCCTTCCCGCCAGAGGCCTCAGGCACTTCCCAGCCCAAGTGCCTGTTCCCATGAAAGCCTCTGGACACTGAGGTGCCCTGGCCTAGAGGGCTCCAATTTTGCTTTGTGGGGTCGTTGAGCCACAGTGGGTGGCTGCCCCACAGGAGGTACTTAGTCAGGGTCTGTCGTTGAGACAGAAAGATAGATGAGGTGGTCACGGCTCTCCCACTCCCCCAGAGCCGACTCAGGCCTGGGCAGAGAAACGCATCTGCCTCAAGAAACGAGCTCCTGTCCTAGCTTTTGGTCTGTTCATGTTTTGTCTTCTCTGGTCACCATCCAGGACAGGTTGCTGGCTAAGTCAAGAGAAGGCTCCACTGAGCCACTTGCCCTGGGAAGTGTCACAAAGACTTTATGCCTGAGGGTAGAGAGAAGGTGGTACTGTCCTAGCTCAAAAGTCTGCCCCAAAGATAGTGCCACACAGCTGGTGGAGGTGGGGGGGGAGGGCTGTTCCTTTCCCAAAATTCCTCTCTGCCATTATCACCTGGGAGTGCTTGCTCAAAGCTTTAGTCCGCTGCCCCAGTGGGGTGGACTGGGTGGCTCAAAGTCTGCCCCCTGAGGTCTGTACCTGGCCCTGACATTCCTCCCAGCTCTGTAAGACTCAGGGTAAGGTCGCCAGCCAAGGGTATTATATGTGCCCAAAGATGGATGAAGGGGCTCATTCAAGTTCTGGATTTTCCAGCAGTCAGCTCTGCCATCATCCCTGCCTGGGGGAGGTAGTCTCTATACCTAAGGGGCCACCAGTGCCCAGAGAGGAGGTGCCCAGACCACAGCAGATAACCCTTCTTCCCCCAGCTCAGTCCCTGATGTCCGCAGAAGAAAAGACTTTGGGCCTAGACCCAACAAGCAGGGACTAATTCTTGAGGGTATTGGCAGGGACCTGGCTGAGTGGTACAACCACCTCAGTGCCTGTCTCCGTGGTGGCCCGGGAGCATTTCCGGCTGCTGCGCATGCTGTAGAACTTCTCCGTGAGGTGCTTGCGGAACTTCTTGGTGAGGAAACAGTAAATGACAGGGTCTAGGACACAGTTGGTGCTGAGGAGGCAGAGGGTGACCTGATGCGCGTCGTTAATGGCCTGGTGGAAGTCGCTGTTCTGGTAGCCCAGCTCGGCCAGGGTCCAGGGCAGCTGCACCATGTGGTGGGGCACAAAGCAGATGCTGAACACCGCCAGGACCGTGCAGACCATCCACAGCGCCCGGCGCTTGACTTCGGCGTTGCGCGGCTGCTGCACTGGCTGCGTGAGCAGCGTGCGGATGATGACCAGGTTGCAGAAGAGGATGATGAGGAAGACTAGGAAGAAGCTGAACACGATGAAGATATGGATGACCAGGACCGGCACGCTCCGCTGCTCGTAATGCTCAAAGCAGCGGGTGATGTTGCCTGAGCCAGCCTTGACGGCCTCTGAGTTAGTGGAGTCCAGGATGAGGAAGTAGGATGCGGCGGCCACGATGGCCACCCAGATGACCAGGGACAAACAGATGCCACGCTTGCGGGTGGTGGCCTGAGCAGTCTTGATGGGCCGAGTTACTGCCTGGAAGCGGTTGTAAGTGATGACGCCCAGGAAGGCCACAGAGCAGTAGGTGTTGATGAAGAAGAGGCAGCCAGCCAGGTTGCACAGGAATTTGGGGAGAATCCAGTTGCCCTGGTTGTAATAGTAGATGATCCACAGCGGCAGGGAGACCAAGAAGAGCAGGTCGGCGATGGTGAGGTTCACCATGAAGATCTTTATCTCATTGAGTTTCTTAGACGGGTACAGGCGGGCAAAGACCCACAGCACGTAGCCATTGGAGACGACCCCAAGGACAAAGATGATGCTGTAAACAATCGGGAAGAGAGTGTATCGGAACTCGGAATCCACGCGAGAGGAGCCATTTAGCTCCATCATTCCGGGCTGGAAGGGTCAGCAGGTCATACGGTCCTGGCTGTGCCTGGAAGACCACACAGGGATTCTGGTTAATAAAGGGCCAAGAAGAAACCATCCTCTTTCATCAATTCCAAGACTCCCTGCTATGGTTGGAATGATGGTGTCCCCTCCAAATTTCATGTTGAAACTTAATCCCCAGTGCAACAGTATTAAGAGATGTGGCCCTTGGGAGGTGACTAAGGCAGAGGGCAGAATGGGATTAGCACACTTATAAAAGGGCTCAAGGTTGAAGGGAGAACTCCTCTCTTGCCCTTTTCGCCTTCCCGTCCCTTCTGCCATGTGAGGTCACAGCTTTCAAGGCACCATCTTGGAAGCAGGTATCTGGGCCTCACCAGACACTGAACCTGCTGGTGCCTTGATCTTCAACATTCTCCAGAACTGTGAGAAACAAATGTCAGTTCTCTGTAAATCACCCAGTCTCAACACTAATGAACTGAAACGCTCCCAGTTTGCACATTTTTAAAAAACTCTAAAGTTGATGGTATCTTCCAATTAATTGGCAGTGAGTTTTTTCCCCACATAAATAATGGTGTGTTTTTACAATGAATAGCACCTGAGATTTAATGAAATCAATGGTAATTCAGTTTCTTTTATTCAATTTTAAAATATCACTTTTTCTTCATTGGTTTATTTTGACTTAAAGTTTTAGATAATCTATTTCTAGTGATAAGATATATAAAATTCATGTTATAAAAATTTTAATTTTTCTATTGATGGAATTTGAAATAAAAATGTGGCAAATGCTCTATATTTTAAAATAATTTATATGCTCATAAAAAGTCTGGAAAATACAGAGAAGTATAATATTTGGGTCATCCAAAGCATAAAATGCTAGCCAGTCATTAAAAGGAATGAGTTAGATCTGATTATACTGATACAGAAAGCTATTCCTGGATAACATTGTTAAGTAAAAACAAAACAAAGCAAAAGTTGCAGAAAATGTTCAGTATGACACCATTTTATATTTGTGTATGAATAGAAGGTCTAGAAAGATACACCTCAGTTCAGAGTGGTAAGTAGCCTCTGGGAAGGTGAGGTATACTCATTGAGAAGTTTACTTCATACTTTTGTTTGTTTGAACTTTTAAGGTGCATTTATTATCTTTTTTTTTTAATAGAGATGGGGGTCTCACTATGTTGCCCAGGCTAGATTTGAACTCCTGAGCTCAAGCGATCCTCCCACTTCAACCTTATTATCTTTTTTTTTTTGGAGACAGAGTCTCACTCTGTTGCCCCAGCTAAAGTGCCTAGCTCACAGCAACCTCCAACTCCTGGGCTCAAGCGATCCTCTTGCCTCAGCCTCCCCAGTAGCTGGGACTACAGGTACATGCCACCAAGCCTGGCTAATTTTTTCTGTTTTTAGTTGCCTGGCTAATTTTTTTTTTTCATATTTTTAGTAGAGAGAGAGTCTCACTCTTGCTTAGGCTGGTCTGGAACTCCTGAGCTCAAGCTATCCTCCTGTCTCGGCCTCCCAGAGTGCTAGGATTACTTATAGGCATGAGCCACTTCGCCCAGCCCTTATCATCTTAATAATTAAAAATTGTTTAAATACAATTTAAAAAGAAGAGTATAAAGTGGAGAAACCCAGTAGACAATATTTTAACCAAGTAATCAAGAGGAACATCACCATTAATAAGACATATTAACCTCATAAACCTCTGATATGATGTACTGGAAAAAAACCCAATTATCACTTCTGTGGCAACCTTGCCAAAAATGCATAATCTCAATTTACTCATAAGAAAATGTCAGATAACCCCAAATTGTGAGACATTCTACAAAATGATTGGCCAGTATTAATCGAAAGTGTGAAGGTCATGAAAGACAAAGGAAGACTGAGGAACTGTCACAGATTAAACTAAGGAAACATATGACAACTAAAAGCAATGTAGGATCCTGGATTGTATCCCAGAACAGAAAAAGGTCATTATGGGGAAAACTGGAAAAATTCAAATAAGGCCTATAATTTAGTTAATAACATTGTATCAACATTCATTTCCTGGCTTTGATCACTGTATTGTGGTTCTGGGAGTTGTTAACATTGGGGAAAGTTGGGTGGAGGGCAAACATGAACTCTGTACTACTTTGCAACTTTTTTTGAAGGCCTAAAGTTATTTCAAAACAAAAAAAAATTTTATGTATATTAAAGAAGATTAAAACTAGCCATAATTCCACTACCCAAAGTCTGGCCCATTTTCAACAATTACTCTCCACCACCCGCTCTCCATCTAAACCAGTTGCTCAGCTGGGCATGGTGGCCCATGCCTGTAGTCACAGCTACTAGGGAGGCTGAGGCAGGAGGATCGCTTGAGCCCAGGAGTCTGAGGTTGCTGTGAGCTATGATGATGGCACTACACTCTAGTCTGGGCAACAGAGCAAAACCCTGTCTCAAAAAACGACGACGACCACCACCACCACCAGTTGCTTCCTTTTGTCCTTCCCCTCCCCTCTTGTTCCTCTCACTACTGCTGCCACTCCTGGTCCCCAGAAAGAACTCAGCCTGGGCTCATCAAGGCCCAGGCTCACCATATATCATAGGGTAGTAAAGACCACAAAATGGGGATCGAGAAGGAAGAAAGACAATTAACACTCTGAGCACCCACCTCTTTCGGAGCCAGGCACCTGCTAGGTGCTTCCACATGTGCTGCCTCATTTGCGTCTCACAAAAACCCTTCGTAATAGGAAGTATAGTCTGCATGTTACAGAATAGGAAACTGAGTACAGGGTAGTTATGTGACTTGTGCAAGATCACACAGCTATTCAGGGATGGTGCCAAGATCTCAGATCCTGCTCTGTTCTTTCACATGTTCATCCCACAAATGTTCCTGAGTACTAACTGCATGTCAGGCGCACCGCTGAGCACAGGACGTGGGAGGGAACTCGGACTGACTGAAGGGGCCCTGCCCTGAGGGAACATACCCGGGGGAGACACACAAAAGCAATTGCTACACAAAGAAAATGGGCTGCCGATATGGAAAACAAAAAGAGATCTACTTAGAAAGGAGGTGACATTTCAGTTGAGGCCTGAAGGAAGAACAAGGGAAGAATCTTCTAGGCAAAGGGATCTGTGTGGGTCCAGGACTGTAGCAGGGAAGAGCTTGGTAGTTTCCAGGAACTGAAATAAGTCCACCAGAAGGCCCTTGCCCTGACCTCCACCTGCCACTCCAC
>CM052444.1:90221956-90274478 GCA_028533085.1 Varecia variegata | reverse complement strand
GGTGGCGCATGCCTGTAGTCCCAGCTACTCGGGAGGCTGAGGCAGTAGGATCGCTCAAGCTCAGGAGTTTGAGGTTGCTGTGAGCTAAGCTGATGCCACGGCACTCTAGCCTGGGGAACAGAGCGAGACTCTGTCTCAAAAAAAAAAAAAAAAAACTCTACAAGCCTTCAGAAAAAGCTTCATTTCCTTAACCAATTATAAATCAAAGAATCTTTAAACCCACCTATAACCTGTAATGCCCCACTTAGAAATATCCTTTTTGGGCCAAACCAATGTACCCCTTCCATGTATTGATTTATGACTTTATGTGTAATTCCTGTCTCCCTGAAATGTATAAAACCAAACTGTAACCCAACCACAGCGAGACCACTTGATCAAGGCTTCTTGGGTGTGGCTCTCTGGGCCATGGTCACACATACTCAGCTCAGAATAAACCTCTTTAAATTATTTTACATAGTTTGGGTTCTTTGCCATTGACAGCTTCATCTGTAAAATGTGGCTAGTAGGACCGGGCGAGGTGGCTCACGCCTATAATCCTAGCACTGTGGGAGGCCAAGGTAGGAGAATCACTCGAGCTCAGGAGTTCAAGACCAGCCTGAGCAAGAGCGAGACCCAGTATCTACAAAAAATAGGAAAAATTAACCAGTTGTGGTGGTGCATACCTGTAGTTGCAGCTACTCGGGGAGGCCAAGGCAGGAAAATCGCTTGAGCCCAGGAGTTGGAGGTTGCAGTGAGCTATGATGCCACCACTGACTGCACTCTACCCAGGGCGAGAGAGTGAGACCCTGTCTCAAAAAAAAATTTTTTTTAATAAAAAAATAAAATGTGGATAGTAACACACCTCCTTTATAGGGCTTTTCTAAGCATCAAGTGAAATAAAGAATGAATAGAATTTAAAGAACAATGGTTAAAAACACAGGCTCTGTAGTCAGACAAATCTGGGTTCAAATCCTGCCTCTGTCACTTCCTAGCCATAGGACCATGGCCTCTCTGAGTCTCAAGTCCTTGCCCTATAAGTGGAGGTGATAACAGCCTAGGCACATACCCCTCCAGATTCAGTGTAAGATTCAGTGAAATGAGTGTAAAGTGCTTAGCATAATTCAAGTCATTTACAATCAATAGCTCTACAAAGCTGTGTCTACAGGAAATCAAGACAAGCTGCTGATTAGATCAGATCGAATGTTTCTGCAGATGTTTCACTGCCCACATCAAGTTCACCCCAGCTTGAAGCCCCCTACATCAGGCTGCCAGATATACCATTACAGTACCCCTGCAAGCTGCTGGGAACCAGTTAGTGTCTTTTTATAGCAGCTGGGGTCAGTTGGCACAATGACATCAGCCAATTCTTACCCAAGACAAGTGATTTAACTTCCATGAGCTTCTGTTTACTCATCTGTAGAATGGAGATAATACAATGCCTACCTCATAGGGTTGCTGTAAGGACCGAATAGGACATGCATGGTTTATAGTGAGAGCTCACTGAATGTTGGCTATTGTTAGTCTAACTTCTCTACCCATAACAGGGTTCCCACAATGATAGGTATCAAGTTGCATTATAACAGCTGCTGAATTCTCCCTCCTGTGCTGGGAACTCCCTGGGGCCCAGGCTTCTGGCACATCACCAGTACCCATGACAGGGCCTCCTACACAGCAACTTCTCAAGAAACCCCACACACACCCAGTCACAGTGTCCCTTACTCTTTACTTCCAAACCCTCACCGAGCAGCCTCAGCCACTCCCAGCTCTCAGATTCCCAGGGGACAGTCCCAGTTTCCTCATGGGAATAATGTCGACATGACAGATAAACCTCTAAAGTGCTTGGCATATAGTAGGTGCTCGATAAATGAGTTACCTCCTGTTCTGACCTCCTCTGTTGCTTGACATTTGTGTCTTGGCCTGGCCATGCTGGCCATACCTCACAGAATGGTTTCATTATCATTTCCACAGGGTTTGGAAGGATTTAAGGGGCACATTAGGGGAGCAAGTATCCTGAGCTCTGGGGAATTCTGTGTCGCTCGCCGCACCTCCCAGGACAAGGGAGTCCAGCACCATGCTGAGCACTTCTATTGGTTGATGAATGGAGCTCCTTGTGCAGGGGAAGGACAGTGATGGGCTTAGGGCCCCAGAGATGGAGTAGTCTGGGTCCCAGTGTTCCTTCTCACTGGGGACCCTACCCTGACCCCAGGTATGTGTACAACCTTGATGAGATTCAGTCTCTGCCCTGCTGGCGTAGGAAATCCCCGTAAAGTTGCAGGACCCCAAGCTTGGCCTGGGTCTCCACTCCTGGCTGCCAAGTGGTATCTGTGAGTCACCCTCCCCTCACCTTGCTTCCTGGAAGTCGGCCAGGGCAGGGCAGGGCAGGGCAGAGAGAGTGAGGAGGTGCCTCCTGCTCTGGGCTTCCCCAGCTCTGGGCACACACCTCTGTTATACCGAGAATCGCCCTGACTTCCCAGCCGGCAGCTCCGGAGTCCAGCTGGTGTCCCCCAGGCCAGTCCAGGGCCTGGTCCAGGGCAGACAGTAGGTCTAGGCACAGACCCTGGGGCCACACAGATTTGAGTCTGCACCTGCTCTTTGCTTGCCATGAGGTCTTTGGCTGTCCCAGCCTCCCTTTCCTCCTCTGCGAAATGGTAAAACCATCCTTACAGGGTAGTCATGAGAGCAGAATGAAGCGATTTACTCAGTAACTGTGAACTCCCTTTCCCCGCTGTCCTCAGAAAATATTTGTTGAATAATTGAATAAGGAAGCAAACAAATTGGCCATGTACCAAGTCAGCCACATCTCCTCTTTTGGAAGAAGCAACCAGGGGTGGCGGGAGAGAAAGCGCAGGGATTGGAACCGGGATCCAGGCTCTGGCCTCCGTGAACCATCCACCGCCTTCAGTGAGTCTCTCCCCAGCTCTGAGCCTTGGGATTTTTATCTGCAAAATGCAGTGTCCGGCTTACCTCGAAGCATTGTTGTAAAAGGAAGTGAGATTATTGGGGGTGACAAAGAGTTTGGTAAACAGTAAAGCACTTGGTAAACTGAAATGGGCTTTATAAACTGTGAAGGGCTATGCATAATGCACAAATTCATGACATGCTTCTGCCATCAGCCAGCTGAGCTCGACTCCGAACCCAGGCCCTGACGGTCCCCCTCCTGCAGATCTAAGGGGACAGGGAGGGGCGGCTGAGTAGTGATTCTCCCCACTCATATTCTCTGTCCCCGCAACACACTCACATACACACACGGTCTGGCACTGGCTCCCCTTGGCTGAAGACGCACAGAGGCGTATCAGCCTCTCAGCTGGTTTTGTTGGGGATCCTGCTTCCAGGAGCTGCTGGGCTGGCCCAGGCCCACCTGCAGGCACATGTGGACATAGCCAGAGCCAACTCCCGTGCACCCCACACAACCACAGACACACAGGCACCCACAAAGATACACCAGAGGCTTCTCCCTGCTCTCACCATTCTGCCAAGGCACCCACGCGTGGCTGGTTTGAGAGGTGGCTGCAGCAGGGGCCCAGCACTTGCCATTTGGGAACCAGCATCCCCAACCCAGACATCTCCACCCTAGGACATACGGGAGAGTGTTCCCAGGAGGGGATGCTACTGAAAAAGAGGGTGCCCTCCTCTTCAACAAGGCCTTGCTCACAGGCCTGGGGTGAGAAGCGGAGTCTCTGCTCCCCACGAAACGACAAGCACGATCCCAGCTTCTCATCGTACCCACCTCCCACCCCAGCACCAATCACAGGAAACTCAGTCTTGGAGGCGCATTTTGTCATTAAGGCTATAGACTGTGAATCCCTTCCCCAAACCTTCAATGGACAGTTGGGGAAACTGAGACCCAGAGAAGAGAAAGGATTTCCCCAAGGTGACAACAGTGTCCTGGACAGAGCTGGGACTCACTGCCCATTCCCTTCCAACGACAACCTACTGCTCTATCATTTGTCTACTCCGTGCACATTCTAAGCATATACGATGTGGCACACTCTGTGCTAAGGGTAAGGATAAAACAATGAATAAAGCAGGTTTCTCATCCTTAAGGCATTTATAGTAAAATAAAGAATGACAGCGTCAGCCTTAGTAGTAACGCATTGGGTCACATTTGTGCAGCATTTTCCAATCGACAAAGCACTTTCCTACCCCGCCTCTTACTTCGTCCTCCCGACAAACCCACAAGTCAGTATTTTCACCCCAATCTGCAGAGGAGGAAAGCAGGGCTGCCGGTGGCTCCCGGTCCTGGCTTGTGAGCAAGACCCGAATCAAAACCCCGGGTGCCCACCCACGCCCAGGGCCATTCCTTCACCTTCCAGCTAACTGCTTTCCCTGGCTGGCTTGTCAGGACCTAAAGATAGGGACATCTGCTTCTTTTGCTTCTCTCACCGTCCCCTAAGCTTCCCTGCCATACACATGCGCACACACACATACACACACACACACACACATGCACACACCCCCAAACATCTGGAACACAGCTGGGTACTGGATCAGAGCTAAATGAGAGTGGCCTGAATGGGGAGAGCCTGCTGGTTCTCTCGTTCTTCACAGGTGGGCGAGTGCACAGCCCCACATCTGGCCCTCCTGCCAGTGAAGGACAGCGGGTACCAGCCTGGGCTCTGTCCCCAGCACCTGGGACCTGATAGGGGAAACTGTGAGCCTGGCTCTTTGCACCAACAACCTGGTTATTTTCAGCATCACCCAGGAAACCCAGCGTTTAGTGAGTTCCTTAGTACCCAGCCCTGTACCAGATCCTTACCCCTCCCAGCAAGTATGCTGGGAAATGGCATTATCCTCGTTTGACAATTCAGAAAACTACACAGAGAGAGCGTGTAACTTGGCCAAGGTCACACACCTAATAAAGTAGATGGCATTCAGCCCCCAGAGATCTAAGTATCCCCCTCTCCTCACCACCGTCAGTCACCTCCCAGGGAAGTCTCTGGGGTCACCTCAGCGCTGCCTTGGTGTTGGGTTCCCTGGGAAAGTTTGGTCATCAGAAGTTCTTTCTAAACATGAGACTGGCCCTGAGAAATATGCCAGTCTCTTAAAAACAGAACGATCCATCTGCTTAGGTGCAGCCTAGAGGCATGGCCTTGGGCACCTGAGGACATTTTCATATGCCCCCCGACCCCGTTTGCCCTGTCTCCCCCTTGCCCAGCCAGGGTGGGACCCCTCTTACCTGCAGCAGGGGCAGTAGCTGCAGACCCTCAGGGCCTGAGTGTCTCTGTCTGGGTCCTGGCCCCAGCCCCAGCCCCAGCCTCTGCGCTGTCTGGCAATTGCAGAAGTGAGGAAACAGAGTGTATCACTGCCAAGTCACCCCTGGGAGGAAATGCTGTGACTCTAGGGCTCCTCCAACGGGTGCCACGGGCACCTCCAAGCTGGGCCACCCAGCCCTGAGCACGGTGCACAGGCTTCTCCCAGAGCCAGGGACAGGGTGGGGCGTGGGCAGCGCCCCGTGCCAGGGAGCTGCAGCGAGAGAGGAAACGCAAGACAGAGAACGCCAGAAAGTGGGAGAGTGTGCACTCGGGAGTGAGGAAGAGGAGGGAGGAGAAATGAGTGACCAAGGACACAGGAGAGGGGGAGGGGCGGAGGGGTCAGGAAAACAGTGAGAGGGCAGAGGCAGAGATGGAGGGAGCGAGGCAAAGGGAGAAAGATGTAAACAGGGGAGAGAGCGTGAGGGGAAGGGGGGACACAGGGACCAAAGGAGTTCAAAGGAAAAAGATGAGACACAGACAGTGTGTGCCAGCTCCGGAGGGGGTGAGAGGGAAATGAAAGAAAGGGGGTGGAGGACAGGGAGAAGCCACCAGCATGTAAAAAGGACGAGAGGAGAGGCCATCAGAGGAGCTGCCCTGGTCAGCGGCATGACTGGGCAGGGCATCCGTGGTAGCCAAGAAGCTCTGAGCCCAGGACTCCCAAGGGGACAGAGTGCTGGGGGGCTGGGCAGGGAGGAAGCTCCTAAGCCCCTGAGCCGCTGCTCTTCGCTCCTCGCAGCTTGTGAGTTCACGGAGCTGAGGGCAATTGAGGGTGAACAGGTGAATCTGCGGTGAGTGCGGGTGTGGCCTGCTGTGAGCTGGGTGGGGACTTCCCGTGTACGTAGTGAGGGATGAGCCAGCGTCCCTGCCTCAGTTTCCAGTCCATTTATCCACTCGTTCATTCCCCAACCAACAAACATTGGCTGGGCACCCCCAGCACCAGGCGCTGTGGTGGGCCCTAAGAAAGCAAGTCCCTCGGATACACCAGCCACACCCTCAACACAGGGCGGGAGGCTGACGTCCAGACGGGATCCGGTCCCACAGCGAGGCAGGTGCAAGCCCGGAGTGCAGCCTCCTGACTCCCCACTCAGCGTCCAGCCTCAGCCCCACCCGGGGTGTCTCGGCTAGCCGCCTCCTGCTGTTCAGACCCCACTGTTGTCCCTTATCAAAGCCCAAAATAGCTCTCAAAGGACAAACCACCTTTAACATGTACCTCAGCCCTAAAGAACTAGAGCCAAGAATCTGCAACCTCCGCCGGCTGCGCCCCCATCACACACAGTCAAAGGCACTCAAACCACTCAAGCATTAACACGGGCACACTCACACTCGGCGCACACACTCTCCTCCACTCACATGCACACTCACACCTACTCTCCCATCACGCACACCTGCCAGGCTCACCACCTTCCTCCAGGTCACGCACCCACGCTGCTGCACACTCACACCCCCACCCCACACACACTCCTCGAGTCCCAAGATGCAGCCTCCTGCCAGGGACTTTGAAACAAGTGCAGTTTGGTCATCCCTCGTTGCCTCCCTTAGAGGCCTTTTGAGCCTCGAGTGCCCTGAGACACAAGAGGACATAGTCCGTACGTTGCATTTGACCTTCACCCAAACTGTCCACCCGGAAGGCAAGCCACCAGCTTTGCTCTCCAACTCAGATCATCGTTCCCAAAATGGCTTCACCTCCTCAGCCTTCCTCAGGCCACCATCCCCCAGGAGGAATGTCAAGCCTAGGAGGGACCTCCAGGATCAACCAGTCCCCACTGGACAGAGTCTCCAGCACACCAGGCTCAAGATCCCGGACTGCTCGGCTCAGCCTGTTTCCCACTTTCCAATCCGCAGTCCCCTCCACGTGCACATGTGGCAGTTGCATGTCAGGACCTCTTTTGAGATTATCAATAAGCAGGGTGGGTAGGTAGACATCATTATCAATATTTTACAAACGAGGAAACTGGGGTTGACTCTTTTCCTCACATCCCACGTCCATTCTGTTAGCAAATTCTGTCAGCTCTACTTTAAAATACATCCAAATTCAGATCTAATCAAGCCTTTAGATCTAACCTTCAATTTGTAGGCAATACAGGGGACAGAAGAATAAATTAAAGGACCCTACACAGAAGCAATCAGCCAAATCCAGAATGCAGGACATTCTAGAGCACAAGTGTTGCTTTCAACAAAGCAACCACTTGAAAACAAAAACAGAAAAGCAGGGAAGAGACTGTTCCAGATTAAAAGAGATTTAAGAGACACAAAAATCTAATACAACATGTGGATCTTTTTTGGAGCCCAGATCATCAAATCAACTGTAAAAAGACACATGTTTCAGTTAGGGTCCTGGAAAGAGAAGGCACCCCGAAACTGGGCGATCGTGAAGACACATGGGGCCAGGCACAGTGGCTCACGCCTGTAATTCCAGCACTTTGGGAGACCGAGGTGGGAAGATCATTTGAGGCCAGGAGTTTGAGACCAGCCTGGGCAACATATGGAGACCCCTGTCCCTACAAAAGAAAAAATTTTTTGTTTGTTTTAAAGACACGTAGGCAGGGCTACGTGCCAAAAGTGGGAAGCCCTTATCACCTGCAGGGCTGAGAGGAGGCAGCAGCTAATAAAACCCAAAGAGGCTGTTTGGGAAGGACCGCCAGACAGGAGATGTGACCTTGGAGAGAAAATTGCAGCTGATCCTGCAACTGGCAGAGAGGGAACCAGGAAGTAAACACCCAAACCTCCCTCTTCTCCCATGCTCTGACGTCTTACCAGTGTCTCTGGGTCGGCTGAGCCCAAGAAGCAAGGGACATTTTATATAATTAAATGTCCGTTTTTGTAGAAATATTTAGTGGATGAAATTATAAGCATTTGCTTTAAAATATTACAACAAACTAAGAAGAAAGGATGGAGGCAGAAAGAGAGAAAAGAAGCAAAGGAAGGGAGAAAGAGAAAGAAAAAAAGTGAGGAAGGAAGGAGGGAAGGGAAGGGAGGAGAGAAGGATGGAAGGATAGACAGAGAGGAAGGAAGGAAGGAAGAGGAAGGAAGGATGGGAGGGAGGGGAGAAATAGAGAATGTGGCAAAATATTTATAATTATTGAATCTGAGGAATGCGTGTTGTAGTAGACTGAATAAAGGCCCTCAAAGATAGCGGGTTCTAATTCGTGGAAGCTGCGCATGTTACCTTATATGGCAAAGACATTGCAGATGTGATTAAATTAATAATCTTGCATTGAGGAGATTAGACTGGATGATCTAAGTGGGCCTTAATATAACCATAAGTATCCATATAAAAGGGAGACTGAGGGGGACTTGACTTCAGACAGGAGAGAAGGCAATGTAGCCACAGAGGCGAGTGATGAGGCCACAAATCAGGAAGGCCTGTGGCCACAAGGAACAGATCCTACCTTAGGGCCTCTGGAGAGAGCAAGTCTCTGCTGGCAGCTTGATTTTGGCCCAGGGACACTGATTTTTGGAGTTCTGGCTCCCAGAGCCGTAAGAGAATAAATGTGTGTTGTTTTAAGCCACCTGGGTTGTGGTACCTTATCATAGCAGCCACGGGAAACAAATACAGGAAATACAGAGATTTATTGAACTCTTCCCTCTGTGTGTGTGTATACTTGAAAATTTTCCTAATAAAGTTGTGTTTGAGCAGGCACAATTCATAATATTGCTTATGAAATAGCCTTTCCAAGGAACTATAAACAGAATCAGCAAGTTCAGCCAGCAATTTACTGGAAATACAGAGAGGAACAGATCATAGAAATGCACTCAATAAACTCAGACAATGCAGAACGGTAGAGAGCAAACGACCTGGCTTCTTCCACAAATATGCTGGAAGGAAGAAAAAAGATGAAGGGAGAAACTATAGATTAAAAGAGAATTAAGAGACATGGCAACTAATTGCTAAGTAATAATATTTTTGGATCCTGATTCAACAAACGGAAGAAAAACAAAAGAAATTGATGAGAAAATTAGAAATTTGAACACTTAATGGATAGTCAATTATATTAAGGAATTAATGTTAAGTATTGGGTATGTTAATGGTTTCATAGTTAATGTTAAAAAAGAATTCTTAGTTTTTAGAGATTGACATAAAATATTTACGGATGAAATTATACACTTGGGATTTGCTTCAAAATAATACAGAACCCATCTCTGGGGAAAAAGCAGGTTAATAATTGTTGAAGCTAAGGGCATATGGGGATCCATTATACCATTAAGTACACTCTTGCATGTGTTTCCAATTTTTTTATAATAAAAAAAGGTTTTCTTGTTGTTTGTTTATTTAAGCAATTCACATTCGGTTCAGTTTTAGAAATCAGAACAGCAGTGAAAAAGAAAACTGCCCCAATGTTATATAATGGATAATTGTGCCTTGGGATGCAACCTTCCTGAGATTGCAGCTTACTGGGATATTAAGTGCTATATCTCATTTAACAGAGATGGAAGTGAAAATGGTGTAAGCTAGAAAGCTCTGTTAAGTGACAGAAAAGGAGCCACGATAACAACGAAGATGCTTACATCAGAGATACGTGTAAAGGGTTTGAATGAATTTGTTTAATGAAATTTGAGAGTATAAAAAAGAAATATTTATAAAATAACAAACTATTGCCTGAAATATTTAAGTATGTAAATAACTAAAGGAATAAATTAAGTATTATAAGTAGGTATTTGACTATACCAGTGGTTCTCAACCAGGGGATATTTTGCCCTCTAGGGGACACTTTTTTTTTTTTTAGACAGAGTCTCACTCTGTTGCCCGGGCTAGAGTGCCATGGTGTCAGCCTAGCTCACAGCAACCTCAAACTCCTGGGCTCAAGCAATCCTCCTGCCTCAGCCTGCAGAGTAGCTGGGACTACAGGCATGCACCACCATGTCCAGCTAATTTTTTCTATTTTTAGTAGAGATGGGGTCTCGCTCTTGCTCAGGCTGATCTCAAAACCCTGAGCTCAAACGATTCACCCGCCTCAGCCTCCCAGAGTGCTAGGATTACAGGCGTGAGCCACCACGCCCGGCCAAGGGGACACTTTTCAATGTCTGGAGACATTTTTGGTAGTCACAACTGGCAGGTGGGGCTGTGCTGGGGTGTGCTGATGGCGTCTAGTGATAGGGGCTAGGGATGCAGCTAAACAACCCACAATGCACAGAACAGCCCCTACCGCAAAGAAATTACTTGGCCCAAAATGTTAATAGTTCTGGGATTAAGCAACCTGGACTGTATTATCTATATCCCTAAGGCTTTATATACTCAAGTTGACCTAAAAAAGAATCTCTTTTGGTCGATTCTGTGCCAGTAATTAAAAAAAATTTGGCTGGGGTGGCTTACGCCTATAATCCTAGCACTCTGGGAGGCTGAGGCAGGAGGATCACTTGAGCTCAGGAATTCAAGACCAGCCTGAGCAAGAACGAGACCCCGTTTCTACCAAAAATAGAAAAATTAGCCGGGCATGGTGGGGCAGACTAAGCGCGGGCCTGTAGTTCCAGCTACTCTAGAGGCTGAGGCAGGAGGATCACCTGAATCTAGGAGTTTGAGGTTTTGCAGTGAACTATGATCACACTACTGCACTTTAGCTGGGGCGACAGAGACACCTGGCCTTCTTGCCCTTCCTCAACACACCAGGCACATTCCGGCCTCAACCTTCTGCACCTGCTGTTCTCTATGCCTGGAACACTCTTCCCTAGACACCCAAAGTTCAGATCTTCCCCCAGGTGCCACTTTCTCAGTGAGGCCTTTCCTGCCCACCCTAGTAAACTGCAGCCACCCCCCAACAGTCCCTAGGCCCCTACCTTGCTTTATTGTTCTCCACAGTACTTACCACGACTAACGTGCCGTATATTCTACTTATTTACCTTGCTTATTATCTGTCGCCCCAACTACATTGTAATCTCTTTGAGTCTGTTTCTTCGTTTCTTGTTCTATCCCAAGATCTGGAACATTGCCCGGCACATTGCAGGTGCTAGATAACGTTTCTTGAATGAATGAATGAGATTAAAGAGAGGAAGTGACTTATCCAAGGTAACATAGCTGGCAGGTAGCAGAGCTGGAATTGAGGCCCAGATACACTAAACCCCAGTTGGGTCCTGTGCAACTGTTGTAAAGGCTTTGTTAAGTTCTTTCTGTTCTTGCAACCTGCCCTTCCCCTAGAGTAGTGTGGATTTTCACTTCTGGGGGCAGCCCTTTTCTCATCTGTGGTGGAGGATGTCGGAGGAAGAATAGCATAGAGAAAAGAGTGTGGGTTTTAGAATCAAAGAGACTTGAGTTCAAATCTTGCCTACCACTCACTTGCTGTGTGAACTTTAAAAAACCAAATTCCCTCTTCAAGCCACAGTTTCCTAATGTGCAAAATGTGAATAATCACAACCTCACTCTGTTGTGAAGAATATGAGACCAAAAAAAAAAAAAAACAGTTATAAAGATTGGAAAGGAAAACTAAAACTATCATTTTCACAGACATTATAACGATTTACATAGAAAAATAACAGCAATTCCATGGACAAATGAATAGAACCAATAAAAAACTTCAACTAGATTTCTGAATATAAAATTAACATGTAAAAAGCAATCATGTTCCTATAAGCAATTAAACAGATAATGTCTTTTTTTCTTTTCCTTTTTTACATATTAGGAGATTTATTGCAAGGAATTGGCTTACGTGGCTGTGTGGGGTGGCTGGGCAAGTCTGAAGTCCATGTGGCAGGCTGTCGGGAAGGGCAGGCTGGAACTCTTGCCCACAGGCTAAAGCTGCTGTCCATAGCTAGAATTTCCGCTTTCTTTTTTCTGTTTTAATCACAGGCTTATTCTCTGAATTTTTGTTGTTGTTTGTTTGTTTGGGACAGGGTCTCACTCTGTCACCCAGACTGGAGTGCAGTGGTGCGATCACAGGTCACTGCAACTTCCAGCTCTCTGGTTCCAGTGATCCTCCTGGCTCAGCCTCCTGAGTAGCTGGAACTACAGCACATGTTGCCACACCCAGCTAATTTTTTTTTTTTTTTTTGTAGAGGTGCGGTCTCAAACTCCTGGCCTCAAGTGATCCTCTTACCTCAGCCTCCCAAAGCTGGCATTACAGGCATGAGCCACAACGCCCAGCCAGAATATGTCATTTTTAAGAAGACACAATTTATAATAGCAAGAAAACTATCTTGGCTTTTTTGTTTTGGGTGGGGGGCAGAGATATGCATGATCTTGATGGAGGAAATTATAAAAATCATTGAAAAAATAATTAAACAAGAATTAAATAAAAGAATAGAAGTACCATATTCATGCATGGGACTGTCAATATCATAAAAATATAAATTCTTCCTATATAATCTATAAATTCAATGCCAGTCCAATCAAAATCCCAATAGAGTTTTCCAAGGAACTTTATAAGCTGATCCTAAAATTTCAAATGAAAAAGCAAAGAGCCAAGAGTAGCCAAGAAATTTTTGAGGAACAAGGACATATGAACAAAAAGGACATAGATAGGAATTTCCTTATTATATATCAAGTCTTATTATAAAGTTACAGTACTAAGACAGAGTGGTATTAACAAAGGGATAAACAAATAGTCCAAAGGAACAAAATAGAGGCCCCAGAAATAGACAGAACATATATGGAAATTTGACACATATGACAGAGTTGCCATTAAAGATCAGTAAGAGTAGATATTGGTGCAAGTTATTAGCTTAGAAAAACATAATAATAAAATTAGATCCCTACCTCACACCATATCCAGAATTAAATTCCAAATAGAATAATGACCTAACTGTGAAAAGCAAAATATGAAAAGTTTTGGAAGAAAATAGAGGAGAATATCTTTATAATCTAAGGATAGAGAAAATTTTCTTAAATTAAGACACAGGAATTAAAAATAGTAAAAAAAGAAAAGAGCTGGATAAATCTGACCACATAAATTGGAAAACTGTATACATCAAAAGATACTATAAAACTGGTAAAGAGACAAGATCAGGAGAAGATATTTGCAACACATATAACAAAGAATTTCCAGAAATTACATAATATAAATTCTTATAAATCAATAACTTTAAAGACAAAAGCAATAGTAAGATGGGTCAAAGAAGGAATAGGCAATTCACAGAAGAATAACCCTGAATGACCAAGAAACATAAAAATATTATTGACATTTTGGGAAATCAGGAGCCTAAATTAAAACAATCACCCACTAGATTGGAAAAAACTCAGGCCTGCCAATCCCAAGTATTGAGGAGGATGTAGAACAATGAAAGCTCTCATTACACAGCTAAAAAAAGGATACAATTGGCACTAGTATTTTGGAAATTAATAACAATTCCTAAAATTCATAATAAAGTTAGAAATATGTACATCCTTTCTAGGTATTCACCAAAAATATTAAACACATTAATAAGGAAACATATATTTGTATGTTTCTACAATGTAATCCTGTACATAAGTTAAAGTGAACAGAGCTACCTGTAATAACATGGATAATAAACATAATTCCAAACTAAAAAAGTATGTTGCAGAAAGGTAAATATATTAATGCATGGTATTGTTTCTTAAAATTGTAAAACATTATTATGTTGGAGAACACAACACATATGCATCAATATATACAGAAAAATTCAGGATATGATTAGCACTGGGGAGGGGAGAGGGGGTGAGATTAATGTGAGTGCACAGGAAGCTTCTATTATATCTATGGTATTCTATTTAACTCAGCAGTGGGTACACAGGTTTTTGTAATATTATTCTCTATATAGTCTATATATTGTATTTCATATTCTATATATAATATATGTCTATATGTAAAGTACATGAGTCTGAGATTGGCCAGAATAATTTGTAGAATGAGAAGTTGGGAACATACCAAGTCACATATCAACACTTACTATAAGGTCACAGTAATTAAGACAGGGTGGTGTAGGCACAGGGAGAGACAAATAGTACAAGGGAACAGAATGGAGGGAGTCACTGCAGGAAGGGGACTACTACGAAACCAGAGACCCCTGAGAGTCCAAACATAACTGGGGCAGCAGGTTCCCTCTGAGCCCCCTCCCTGGGATGGGCAGCCCTGAATCTTTTCCTCCTCCCCACAACCTCAGTTTCTCTCTCTGGCCCTGTGTGGTGCATACTCTCTCTCTCTCTTTTACTCATCCTCCCTGAAACTCTGGGAGTTTGAATGCCAACTCTGCCACTTCACAACTGCGTCACTTTGGACAAGTCTCTCAGCCTCCCTGAGCCTCAGATTTTTCATCTGCAAGGCACCACTTGCTCACCATGGGAGTGGGCGTGTAAGGGACAGGGCCTGGCAGCTAGTCCTCACTCTCTGCTCCCCTCTCCCTCTTCTCCTCCTTCTTCCCTTCCCTCCTCTCCCTCTCCAGCCCCAGTGCACCTTCTGACAGCAAACTGCCCGGGCTAGAATGAGTGCCGTGGCGTCAGTCTAGCTCACAGCAACCTCAAACTCCTGGGCTTAAGCGATCTTACTGCCTCAGCCTCCCGAGTAGCTGGGACTACAGGCATGTGCCACCATGCCAGGCTAGTTTTTTTCTATATACATTTTTAGTTGGCCAGGTAATTTCTTTCTATTTTTAGTAGAGACGGGGTCTCGCTCAGGCTGGTCTCGAACTCCTAACCTCGACCGATCCACCCGCCTCGGCCTCCCAGAGTGCTAGGATTACAGGCATGAGCCACCGCGCCCGGCCCATCTATTGAACTTTTAATTTGCTAATGTGTTACCTCTTTAAAAAAAATTTTTAAGTTAAAAAAAAGAGGTGAACTCTGGGACCAGACTCACCTAAGTTTGAATCCCATTGCTGCCGCTTAGCTTGGGCACATTGGGCGAGTTTCTTAACCTCTGTGGGCCTATTTCCACAGCTGTAAAATGAAGATAATGGTACCCACTTCCTAAAGGTATTACGTAAGACGCTTGTAAAAGCATTTAGCACGGTGTCTGCCTCCCAAGAGGCATGTGACAAATGCTAGCTAGCTGTTTTCATTAGCAGCGTGTGCTGAGTCCTAGGGCTATGCCAGGAGAGAGGCAGCCTCTCTGTCCTGCTCCTTGATGCGGCTGGGACTGGCTCTGCTCCTCCCCTCTGCTCAGCTGTGCCATCCGGGCCACCCCTGATGCACAAGCAGGGCCCCGGGGTGAGGAGTGGGGACGGTGTTACTGACTGGGCCAGCCCCTGCCCCTGCCATGACTGAGCAGTAGCACCCAAGGATCTTGAGGACCCATTTGGGGCAGAAGGAGGTCCTGTGACATGTACACATGGTTGCGCTGATGTGTGTGTATGTGTGCATGTGTGTGTGTGTGTGTGTAGGGTAGACGTTTGTGTGACCATGTGGAGCATGTTTGTTTGTGGTTGAGCAAGTGGGGGGGAGTCTTCCACGTTGGGGTGTGCGTCTGTAAGGATGTGTGTTTCATCCTGTGGGTTACAAGCTGCATCACGTGAGGGAATATTGCGTCAGTTGGTGACAGTTTGTGTATTGGGCATGGTGAGGGGTCATGAGCTGCACCTGTGGGTGATGAGGGTCTGTTGTGCGTTGCGAAGTGTTTCTGTGGTTGACAAGGCTGTTTTGTGTGACGTGTGTGAGGGAATGCTGTGTCTGTGGGAGAGTGTGTGTTAAATGTCTGTGAGGGGTGACAGGATGTATGCGGTGTCTGTGGGTGACAAGGGGGGTTGTATGTCCGCGAGGGGGTGCTGAAGGGAGGGAAGTCAGACATCACCTAGCTCTGCGCACCCTTCCAGAATTTGACCAGCCTCAAGGATTCTGCAGGGTTGCTAGACAAAGTGGCCTAACCTGACCCTCTCCCCCAGGCCACCAGCCTCTTACCTGAGAAACAGCGGGGACGCGGGTCTAGGAGGTTGAGGGGGAGAGGGCCTTGGAGAGCATATTTCCTGGGTGGCTTCTCAGGGAACTCAAGACGCAGGGATGATCAGGGAGGAGGCAGAGGCACAGGGTGACTCACTCTACCCTCCAATGGGCAAGCAGCAGGGAGAAGGATTAGGAGAGGCCTGCCCGCCAGCTCTGCTGGGTGGGTGGGGCATCTGAGGCTGGGGAGCCAGCTCCTGGGTGGGTCCCCAACCCCAGGGCCATCAGGAATACCCACATCCAGCCAGGCAGCCTGCACACCAGCTCAGCCAACAATACTGGGCTGGGCCCATCCATGCTGAGTCTCCCTAGGAGGAAGGGCTGGGCCTGGGCAGGCAGAGGGGGGAGGAACTGGGTCCCTTGTCTGAGGGGGAGTTGGGCCCATCCCTGTCCTTAGGAGCCTCCAGTCTCGGGGGGGGGGATGGGGGGATGTAGCCCTGTGCTCAGGAGCCCCCAGTCTCGGGGGCAGGGGGGGATAGAGCCCTGTCCTCAGGAGCCCCCCAATCCAGGGGGGATAGAGCCCTGTCCTCAGGAGCCCCCAGTCTAGGGGGTGGGGGGCAGGGGGGGATAGAACCCTGTCCTCAGGAGCCTGAGCATCAATGGGTGCAGCCCGGAATCCAGTGAGCCCCAAGCTGATGGAAAAGACCCCATGCTACTTCCAGAATACACCCGTGTCTGAGAGGACACACAGCCAGTCTGGCCCACAGGAAACCACAGTCCAAGGGATGTGACATACCCTGCTCCCAGGTGCCCCCAGCCAAGGAGGAGCCCTGCCTTCAGGAATGCCCAGTCTGTTGGGAAAGAGAAATTTCTGCCTCCTGAAGCCATTTCCAGCTGAGAGTGGAACAAAGCCATCCCTGTCTTCATGGCCCCCAGTCTGAGGGAGAAGACAAACCTTCTCTCTGAGCAATCCCTACTCTGACCAAGGCAAAGGACCATAGTTCTGGCAAAAGCCTAGGACTGTACCCAGAGCTCTGCACTCAAAATTACTCCTTGTCTCTGCCTTGGCCACTGCCCCCCTCGCCAAAATATCTGATTGGGCTTAGCAGGGAACAGAGGTGTTAGGCCACAGAGGAAAGCAAACTGGCCATGGCACAGGTGGACATTCTCAAATACCAACTCTAAGAATCTACTAGATTGGGGTTTGACTGCTACCTCCAGTCCTCAGCTTGAGCCCTCCACCGAACACCTCTGAGCCTCCATTTCCTGGGTTTGTAACAGCGGCACATACTCCCTACATCATCCCTAGCACGATACCTGGCACATGACAGGGATTCAGTACATGAAGATAACTTTATTTACCCCAGCTCCTGCCTAGTGTCCCAGAGTTGGGGGTCAACTCCTTTCCCCACATCAGACTCAGTTTGAGAACTTGTTAAAAATGGAAGTTTTTGGCGGGGCGCGGTGGCGCACACCTGTAATCCTAGCTCTCTGGGAGGCCAAGGCGGGCGGATTGTTTGAGCTCAGGAGTTCGAGACCAGCCTGAGCAAGAGCGAGACCCCGTCTCTACTAAAAATAGAAAGAAATGATATGGACAGCTAAAAATATATATAGAAAAATTTAGCCAGGCATGGTGGCGCATGCCTATAGTCCCAGCTACTTGGGAGGCTGAGGCAGTAGGATCGCTTGAGCCCAGGAGTTTGAGGTTGCTGTGAGCTAGGCTGATGCTATGGCACTCTAGCCTGGACAACAGAGCGAGACTCTAACTTGGAAAAAAAAAAAAAAAAAGAAGTTGTTTTTTTTTTTTTTTTTTTTTTTTAAAGCAGCTTCTCAGATTCTACTTCCAGAGATCCTGACCCAGTAGTGCTGGTAGTGGGGCCAGGAAATGAAATTTTAACTAGTGCCTGTGTGATTCCAAGTTAGCAGTCCGTGGAGCAGAGCTGGCTTGGAAGGATGTCGGGGGAAGCAGGGGCTAAGAGAGGAGAGGGTGGTCACCTGGGGCTCTTGCTACCTGTGCTTGACTATCTGTCCCCTTAAGAATGGCTGCCCCTTCCCGCCTGATGGCTCCAGCCCTGGCCAAGTTAACTTCGGATTTTGTGAAAGATCCACCTGTCTCCCCACTGTGTACACACACACACACACACACACACACACACACCCTGAATCAGAATCTTCAGGGAGACAAGAAAAATGTCTTAAGTTTCCCAGGTGTCCTCAATCCTTAGCTTTCTCATCCAATTCTTGAAGCAGGAAATGCCATGCTAGGGAGCAGGGCAGGGAGGAGCAGCCACTGTGTACCTTGCTGTGCTGGGCATCTGGTTTCCCTGATCTCCTCAACCTTCAGGACAACACACAGAAGTGATCAGGAAGCTGAGGCTCAGAGACGTTTCAAGACTTTCACAAGGGCCGGGCACGGTGGCTCACGTCTGTAATCCTAGCAATCTGGGAGGCCGAGGCAGGAGGATCACTTGCACTCAGGCGTTCCAGAGCAGCCTGAGCAAGAGTGAGACCCTGTCTCTACTAAAAATAGAAAAAAATTAGCCGTGTGTGGTGGTGCGCAACTGTAGTCCGAGCTACTCAGGAGAATGAGGCAGGAGGATCGCTCAAGCCCAGGAGTTTAAGGCTGCAGTGTGCTACGTTGACACCACCGTACTGTACCCAGGGTGACAGAGTAAAACTGTCTCAACAAAAAAAAAAAAAAAAGGGAAATTTTTTCCTCACTCTTCCCCCCCTTTTAATTAATAAAAATTAAAAAAAAAAAAAAGACTTGCACAAGGTCTGTTTGTAGTGGAGCTAGGATTCGAATTCCAGTCTGATCCCAAATGCAGGCTTATTGCCTCCATTTGCAAGGTTTGTTCTTTTTACAATAAACAAGATCTCACCAGAGTTCGCAGACAGGGATGGAGAAGGTGTTTTACCCTCATTTTACCAAAGAGGAGGCAGCTAAAGTCCAGAGAGGGAAAATGATTTGCCAGGTTCACAAAGCTAGTGAGTGGCAGGACAGATACTCAAGGAGGGGACCCCAAACCCCTTCCATGCTCATTCCACATCCCATAGAGCTCCGAGCCCCGATCCCAATGGTGAAAAGCACTGATAACCTCCAGCAAGGGGCAGAAGATCCAGATATAGTAGGACGGGGTCAGGGGAGGGGGGAAGGAAAAAGAGAGGAGCAAATCCTGTTTCTCAGAGGTTCCACCCTTAGCGCAGGCCCAGACTCATCCGTAGCCTCCCACGCACTTCCTCCTCCCTCCGCTGTGGCATCAGGGCAGCGAGAATAGCCAGAGGGTCGGGCCTGGCTGTGGCTGCCCCAGGAAGCAGCTGAGAGACCACAGCCAGGGATGAGAGTTCAGGTGACAGGACTGTCACAGGCAATGACTGATGCTCTCCCTCTTTACACATAAGGAAGCTGAGGCTTGGAGATGAAGTCGGCCCAAATGCCAGGGCATTAACTAACCCTACCGGACTGGCCCCTTCCACTTCACCTCTGCCCACAGTGGTCCTCTTAGCCCAGTGGGCTGCGCAGTGGGACGTGTCGGGGTGGCGGCCATCTGCTCCATTACTCGCAGCAAACCACAGGAAGGAGTGAAGTGGCTCTTCCAGCCCTTCATTCCCTCTGAGCCCTGGCGCTCCTCCAGCGAGCCTTTCCTGTGCCAAGAGCTCCTCTTAACCTATTCCTGGACGAAGGGGCTGGAGATACTGCCACAGCCCCGCCCCAGAAGCCAGCCTTGACTATGCTGCCTCAGTTCAATGCCCAGCACACACCCTTCTCACAAGCCAGGTCACCAGAGATTGCTCCCAGCAGGCTTATGAGAATGGGCTGGAACCTCTGCTGATCTGCCCAGTGGGTCTGTGGCTAAAATGTGCCAGAAAGGAAATGAGAAGACTTTGGTCCTTCTGGGAAAGTAGGATATCCTTTCTGAAACCCAAATTCCTTGATAGAACTTTGTGATCGCTCCAGGAATAACAAAGGATGTTCAATTCCATGAATGGGCTATGCTCTTACCTCTAGGCCTTTGCACATGCTCTTCCCTCTGACAGAAACATCTTTCCCTCAGGTCCTACCCACTCTGTGCCAGACACCGTTACGTGTTCCCAGCAGACATTCACTCTTGCATCCTTGCCGACGAAACTTTATTTCATTGCTAACAGTAGGTGCCCAGCCCCAAGGAATGAGGCTTGGTGTATTGGCTGTCCATTCTCCTTTGCCACCCTCCCAGCCACACTTACCATTAACAGGTGTCCATGTGACCCATTTTCTGGCCAATGACATCTTCTGGGAAAATGCTGCTTAGATGACTTCTTTCTGCTTAGCAGTTGTTGTAAGGTGTGGTGCTGCCACAACCTTCTTGCGACTATGAGATACCAAGCCCCCAGAGAGGCTGGAGAAGCAGCAGAGCAAGAGCCTGTTTCTGGAGGGAGAGGGAGGGGTAAAAACCAACCTATTGGGTACTATGAACACTATCTGGGTGATGGACTCACCTCTAGCTGGGACTCAAGCATTACAAAAATGATCCAACCTAAAACATTTGTACCCCCTTAATATTTTGAAATCAAAAAAACAAATTAAATTAAATCATATAAGCTTACAATTAAATTATATTTTAAAACAACAAAAAAGAGCCTGTTTCCTTGGTGGTATTGTTGAGCCCATGAGTAATACCTGAAGCCGCCTGCCTCCAGCCTTATGTGAGCAAAATATTCTCCTATTTATTTCTCCCAGTTCTTCTTTGAAGCTGAAAACATTCCTAACTGGAGCATCAGCCACTGGGTTCCAACTTTTAAACAGGTCACTTTCTCCAGGAAACATACCTTGGGCGTTAAAAACAAGATCAAGGGCTCCCTCCTCAGAGCAGTGGATGCACTGTCACTTGCCTGTGTACCTTAGCTGTGAGGCAGGCAGCAGGAATCCTGTGTTCACCACTTTATTTCTAAACCAGCATATTTGTTTAATGAATAAGCACACCCATTGCTAACTGCTGGCCCAGCCCCCTTGAGGGCAAAAATGAGCTTGGAGACAGCTGACCACCACTTACTCTCTAACGAAGGGGTGGGTGTGTGCACCCACACAGTGGAGTAAGACGGGTGTCACTTTGCCTGGCTAGGAAAGCAAGCCACTGCTCTCTGCACAGGACAGCCTGCATCACCTCACAAGTATCGCCTTTGCAGGGTGACTGAACACCTCCCTCCCTCTGTCTTGGTCCAGTTTTAGCCAGAGCCACACCTACCCACCCACCCCAGTGCTCTAGTTCATGTGCCGTTTGGACGTGCTCTGCTGCACTTGGAAGGACAGTAAGACACCCAAGTTTCTGTCTCCTCCCATAGAGAAGCAAATCAAAGTTGTAGTATCTGTTGATACTATAAAACATTGTGCCTTTCATGTCATTGGACCTATTTATTCGTCTACAAGAACTGTAAAAAGCAAAAGTCTAGTTTCAAGCCACCCAGTTTCCCTTATCTTTACATTTCACATGTCACCTTTCCATTTCTCACTTTATGCCCCTCCCAAGGGCTGATCCTATCTCTCTCAGCAAGCAAGACATTTGAGCATATACTGTGAGCTGGATGCTTTCATGTATTAATTCATTTAATCCTCAAAATAATCAGTATCTTCATTTTACACAGAAATAATAGTATATTGGCAATACCCACTGAGCACTGTGGTAGCTACCTTATGTATGCCATGGGCAATCCTCCCTAAAAGCTGCTGTAGTAATTTATATTCCCATTTTGTAGATGAAGAAACTAAGGTTCAGCAAATAAACGGTAGGGAACCAGTTTCTGTCCAACCTCAA
Source organism: Varecia variegata (assembly GCA_028533085.1). Lineage (NCBI taxonomy): Eukaryota > Metazoa > Chordata > Mammalia > Primates > Lemuridae > Varecia > Varecia variegata. The sequence goes on along the minus strand of CM052444.1, from coordinate 90,252,699 downwards.
AGCATTCTGGGGTTGGGCCAAGCCAGACAAGGGACCCACCCTTGGAATAATACCTGAGGGAGAGAACATCAATGGTTTGGGTATAAAAATTTATTATACATAAAGAACATTACTACTAATGAATGCAGACAGAGTAGGACACCATGGTATTGAAGGGAGGATGGCTAGTTCTTTGGAAAGTGGACAGGTTTAGGTGGCTTGGGGCCTCATGACACGCTGATTGGTCAGTCAGATGGGAGGGCACATGCCAAACACCACAGGGCACCAGGGCATAAAGTGACTGCTCTGGGTGCCCACACTGCCTTCCCTGCCTGATCTGGGGCTTTCAAGAATGGCACACCCAGAAGCAAGCAACTGAACTGAAGGGGCTCCCTAAGGTGGCTCAGGCTTGTCTCTGAAGTCACAGCAACACCATTTTAAGCAATATGTTTAATTGGATGATTTCCACAAACTATACACGAAGTTTCTAACCATCACAATTCAGTGAAGTACAAAACAGTAAGTTACTGGCTGTGGGAAGAGAAGGCAGCACCAATGGTGGCACCTTCCAATCTGTTTGTTCTAGGGGCAGGGGTTAGGGGAAGGTCTTTTGTTAACCAAGCCCCTCATTTCAATGTACAAAAGAATTACTCTGATCAATATTAAATTGTATTGAAAACAAAATGGGCTAAAAAGCAAACACTACTCTATGTTGGGGTGGAAGTGGGAGGAAATAATGAGTCCTTCAAAGCAGGAAGGGAGACAGCTGGGGGAAGGTTCTGTGGCTGTGACCCTAGATGGTCACTCACGCTGCTCCATTTTTACTTTCGGTGGTCTCAGGAAGGTCCGATTTTTCTTCTCTTTCTTCCCCTTTGTATTTGCTTGGAAGTTTCGCCAGCTGTCCACACGACCATCTCGACTTTCCTAAGCACAAAGAAGTGTGAGGTGAGGTGACCAGTTAACAAGGGGAAAGACTGGAACCTGCCCTACTACCCACCAACCCTCCTGTAGTCTAGCCCAGGTCAGCCCTCTGGAATAATCCAAGAGTAGAAGAGAGCAGGGCTTTTCTCCCACTCCCAAAGGCCCAGGCAAGTGTCACAGCACCCCTAGAAAGCAGGATGTGCTGCAGGTTGGAAGAGGAGGGCAAAAGGAATAATACTCATCACATCAACAAGGCCCACTTGTCATGGACCTCTGGGCTAGACGCTTGGCATGTTATTTCTAATTTTCACAAAGAGCTGACTATGGCGTATAAAGCCACCAGCATTTCACAAATGATGACACTGAGACTCAGAGAGGTCACATCATTTTCTCAAAGCCATACAGCAAGCCAGCAGTACAGGCACTCTTTCCACTATACCTTTTTGCAGCCCCCCAAAACTTGGATGGCTGATCCAAAACCAGTATAATGCCTAGCCAGATGTGCTTCAGAGGGCCACTAGGATCTCCACCTCGTTAAAGGGGCGTCCTCATATTCTCTCTTTTCATACATGCAGTGGGACAGAAACAAAGTCATAATCTCTGGTTAGCCAACTCCTACCCTGAGTCCTAAATCCTACAGAAGACCAAATGTTGCTACAATCCAGAAATTGGCCAAGCATCTGAAGGATGTAACCAAGATCTCAAAGAAAAGTCAAGTTCAAAAGCTGTAAGTCTCTCTGCAGGCAGGACACTGGGGTAAAAAGAACCCCAGTTGCTACAAACAGACTTTTAAGTAGGGTCCTACTCCTACATTTGCCCCCTAAATTAAATATGCAATCCATTTTTCTTTTTCTTTTATTTTTTTTAGAGAGGGGGTCTCACTCTGTCACCCAGGCTAGAGTGCAGTGGCACAATCATAGCTCACTGCAGCCTTGAACTTCTTGGCTCAAGCGATTTTCCAGCCTAAGCCTCCCAAGTAGCTGGGAACAGGTGTGCACCACCACGCCTGGCTAATTGCAATCCATTTTTCTTGAGCCTACTTGGCAGCTATTCCTACCACAATCTCTCAAAATCCTCCCAGGGATCCTCACTGCACTTACCACAGCTGCAGAAGCTTCTAGGAGGCTGAGCCAGGAACAGATTCATTCTCCACAGCTCCCACTCTCCCCCACACAGCCCATTTCCCTCTGACTGGCTGCCCCACTCAGTCCTCCGAATGCCACAGGAACTAAGTTTCCTTATTCTGGAAAAAGCATCCCTGGCCACCTTGGAAATTTACCTCAAAGTTTTTCTGCCACTCTCTTTCTCGTTTGGCTTTTTCTTGAGCTTCAATCTCTTCTTCCCTTTGTCGTTTCCTAGGAGGAAAACCAGACCATAGTATTTATAGACTACTTATAGGCTGTGTTAACCATACAAGTTAAGGCATCTCCCCACAGAAGCACACATACATAGTAAATCAATTCCCTAAAAGTCTATAAATATGGCTGTCTGGAAAGGGCTCAAAGCCCTTTGTGAATGTCTCTTTTTAAAACCTGCAGATGAGACTGTGGGCAGAGGTGCGGGGAAAGACATAAATATCTCTATTACAGAGATAGATAAATAAGGTAACCAAAGCCCAGTCAACAGTAATCTAAGGTTTTGGGCTCAGTCGGCGATAAAGCTATGTGGAGAACACAGGCCCTTTTATTTCAACAGAATGACCATTATAACAGCAGAAGTTCTCAAGAGGATCTCTGGACAAAACCCTATCCCAGACAAGGAGACATTTTACACAACAACCTCAAAGCAAAATCTAGTTATTGCTAAATATCAATCAACAATACAAAATATGTAAACCAAACTAACACCAATATTTCTGATGTTCAATCCATACTTTAGAACAATAAACGTGTTTTAATCATTACATTGTACAATACTACGTACTTACCAAAGCCACAGCAGCTAGTCCCACAAAAGGTTCTGGCCTCAGTAACAATGGCCTCAAGAACTCTGCCTCTTTCACTCCAGAAGTCAGGAATACACAGTACTCTTGATTATAAATAAACTCCCTAAGGACAGGCCTATTCAATATTTCCCAAAAGTCAAAGAGAAAAATTCTTACCCTAGTGATTCAAAAGCTCGACTGTTTCAGATAACTATATTATTAACAGTCTCTTAAGTGATATACTACATAATTCCTTCTTTAGAAAAATCCCCAAAGACCAATGTTAGTTAATCTGAGTATTTAGATACAGTTTAAATGAATATACTGATATGTACCTTTCATGCATCTCTTTGGCTTCTTTCTCTTTCCTTTTAATTTCCAGCTCAGCAAAGAGTTTCATGGTCTGTTTATATACTGCTTGTTTAAACTATAAAAAAAATTAAGAAAAAAATAAATAAAAGTAAATATTTTACCATCAACTTGAATCTAGTACTTTCAGCTGGAGCTGAAGACAAAGCAGATTAGAACCCAGCAAGGAAAAAAGACTCTTCAGAAAGAACCACTTGATGCTGCTGCCTCTCTTGGGAGATAAATAACATATCTACCTGTGAGATCTTTCCATTTTACCATGCAGATGATACACAGGAACCTGGCTCTGGTAAAAATCATCAATAAGAAAAAAAATTCTACCCACTATCACTGCCATGTGAGACTGCGGAGGGTACTTTCCTCCAAACAATTTCCAAAAATATGAAACTAAAAAAAAAAAAAATGTCCTGAGTACAGGGGGGAAAAAGAAAGAAAGAAAAAGAGGCAAAAAAAAAAAGAACTTCCAAAAATAACTTTCATTTTTTCTTTTCACAAATATTTATCTACTCTGTGCAGGCACTGAGCTAGGTACTAGGGATACAAAGTTGCTATCAAGCAGACCAGTCTCGGGGGTCTATTGACTGTGGCAGAGCTACTGGTTACTCCTCCACTACAACCATGTATCTCAAGGTATAAAGCCACCCAATATAAAAGCCTGTATTTCCCAGGCTCCCCTGTAGCTAGATACGGCCACATAACTTAAGCTTCAGTCAATGGGATATAGGGAAAAGTTATGTATACAACTTCCGGAATGTTTTTAGAAGGAGCAGGCTTATTCTTTCTTCCTCCTTTCCTCTATTCTGCTGTTTGGCACATGGGTGAGGTAATGAGACATCCTGGACTATGAGGATGGAGGCAACATTCTTGTTGGCAGAGTCATAGAAAGGAGTAGACCAAGTCCTTGGATGACACGTGGCACAGAGCTGCTATAGTACTGGCCAACTTCCCAAAGGTTATTATATAGAAGAGGAAATCTGTCTCTTCTTCAAACCACCATCATTTTAGATCTCACTTGCATGCAGCTGAACTTACATTCTTTTATACATTTTTTTCTTTTTTTTTTTACTGAACTTGTATTCTTTTTTTTTTTTTTTTTGAGACAGCGTCTCACTCTGTTGCCCAGGCTAGAGTGCCATGGCGTCAGCCTAACTCACAGCAACCTCAAACTCCTGGGCTCAAGCAATCCTCCTGCCTCAGCTTCCCAAGTAGCTGAGACTACAGGCATGTGCCACCATGCCCGGCTAATTTTTTCTATATATTTTTAGTTGTCCAGCTAATTTCTTTCTATATTTTTAGTAGAGACAGGGTCTCGCTCTTGCTCAGGCTGGTTTCAAACTCCTGAGCTCAAACTATCCACCTGCCTCGGCCTCCCAAGTGCTAGGATTACGGGCGTGAGCCAATGCGCCCAGCCTGAACTTGTATTCTAATACAGTGACAGAAACAGATAATACAGCATTAGGTAAAAAGAAAGGTAAAAAGCCTTTTTAAAAATTGTATTATGTAATAGTCTTGCAAAGGTAGGAACAGAGACTATTATAAGAATTCATAAGAATTACAGAAAAATAAGTAAAGGTAAGTCACTGAGCCCCTGTCACACAAAGTTAATAAAATCACAGTCCCCTCATGACCAGCTCTTAATTCTTTACTTTCAAGAGTTCCTTTCCCTAGGTCCTCCTTGAAGAGTAAAAAAAAAAAAAAAAAGAGTTCTTAAGAACAAAGGTTATGTTCTTATTCTACCTTAACAAAACTTTTTTTCCCAGATATGAAGTATTTTAAATATATACACAAGTACAAAAAACAATCCATCATGCAGATTTGATAGGGCCTATATTCTAAAATCAGACAGTGGAGCAAAGAGTGATACATGGAAAAAAAAGGGAAATAAAGGAGCCCTCAACTTCTGTGACTTCTTTTTAATACTGTTATCCGCCAGGCGCTGCTCAGTGAAAGCAATGCTGACAACCCTCAGACCCTAGTAAGGACAAACATTAAAGGGATGAAGGAGTCTGTAATGGATATTTTGATATCTTTAAAAGCTCTAAACTCTCCTGGGTGGACAAATACTGGTGATTCTTAATTTTTTATATGTTTCTGCTTTTATCAAATTTTCTATCATTAGCGTGTGTTCTTTTATAATCAGAGGGGAAAAAACTAAATAGAGTTAAGGTTCTTAACTAAGAAGGACCAAGGAGGATTTGTAAGCCTTCAGAAAAGACTGAACAGGCCAATTAAAGGAAAGGGGAAATAGGACTGAGAAGAAAATAATAAAATGCTGGAACAAAATAAACCCAAACTAGGTGGCTAGCAGAAAAAATGACCTAATCATTCTCAAGCATTATTATCACATAGAAGACACGACCATTTTCTGTTACTAAAATCACTGAACCAAGAAGTTGTAAGGATGTTTCTCTAGCAAGACAGCCTCTCCTCTATAAATCTTTAAAAAACAAGGTAAGTACACAATAAGATTTAAGATGACTTTAAATTTTTCAGGCAAGTGAAGCAATCCAATATTTAAGTAGAATCTCTCTTAACCATTCTCCACTAAATAACTCACTGGATTAACCAATGCTCTCCATTTCCTCTGTAAAACATTTCCTGGGCTAGCACTCTGGGAGGCCAAGGCAGGAGGATCACTTGAGGTCAGGACTTTTTTTTTTACTCCAGGTAACTTTCTGGAAGAGGTCAAGACCAGCCTGAGCAAGAGCGAGACCCTGTCTCTACTAAAATAGAAAAATGAGCCAGGCGTGGTGGCATGCACCTGTAGTCCCAGCTACTCGGGAGGTTGAGGCAGGAGAATCACTTTAACCCAGGAGTTTGAGGTTGCTGTGAGCTAGGGTGACACCATGGCACAGGTGACAGAGCAAGACACTGTCTCCAAAAAAAAAAAAAAAAACCTGGGGCATGAGCACTTATGACTAGCAGATAGCTGTCTCTTTACCAAGAGTCAGTTCCCAAAGTTGGGTATGCCAGCTGCAATCACTATTGTAGTTGTGATTTAAAAATCATAGAAATTGATGAATGTGGTTATAAGAATAAATGCTTGTTTCTTTGAAAGATTCAATAAACATGAGTCCCTAAAATGAACTCCTGTTGAATTAGGTACAGGAGAGACATCTGGAAAAGACTGAAAAAGAAATCATAAATATCTAGAATTTTGCTCTTAGTTTGCTTCAGAAGTACCTAAGTTTTCAATATACTTCAAAAGAAACTAAAGGTAGAAACTATAGATAATACTTTGTGTGTGTGGCTTATAAAATACTCAACTGTGAATTCCAATCAGCAGAGGTTCACTCAAAGAAAAGACCATAGCCCTACATCGAAAAAAGGGTGAATTAAAAAGAAAAAGGGTGAATGACTATAGATTTACACATTTTAAGTTAAACACATATTCATCATTCTTCTGGCTTCCCTCTCTTTAACCCACCCACTGGTAGTCCCAATCACACAAGATAAGGTAGCTTTTCCCATATTTAACTCACCAACTCAGGATCATCCTCCTCTACAACTGTAGGTTTTCCTTCCTTTTTTAATTGTTTTTTTCGCTCTTTCACCTAAAAAGAATTTTTTTCATCAGAAGATGAGTACCCATAGTTTGAGAATATCCAGTGAGCTATACACATACATGTGTACTTTCCCCTAGGTATAGGTATAACAAAAAGTTTGCATTAAAAAAAAGAAGAGCCTCTCCCCTTCCCCCTTCAAAACAGCAATGCAATCAAGGAAAACTAGGAACCACAGACAGGTCCCTTTCTCTAACTTCATCTAAAATCTAATCTACCAGGAAGGATAAAATGGACCAGCAGAGTGTTGTCCCCAACTCATCAGATCCCAGTCAAATCCAAAGAGCCTTTGATGAATTGAACAGGTTACCCACTTATCTTTCTTAGCCTGTGGTTACGTGCTTATGGCAAAAAATATATACCTTGTTAAGTTTTAGGAGAAGCTACCGAATTTGCGGTATTCCATCTAAGAAGTGTTTTTCTTGCATTTCTACACTGAATTCTTGATCATTTTCACTGTGAAACTTAAACCAGTAATTTTCACATCCTATTAACAGATATTTTTATCACTTTGGCCAAAAAATTTTAAATATAACCATTTATACAAGAATGACACTACTCCATTAAATAACCAATCTATTATACTAGCAAAAAGCCAAGCGCCTTCCAAGCTCTGAAAGGCCCTACAGCCACCTTGTGGTCAGGAAGCCCAAGAATGACTTCCTCACAGGCAAAAGACAGAGAGAGGGTGGCTATAATGATTTAAGATGAAAATGTCAGGCATTTTTTCTTTTCTTTTCTCATTTCTATCAGGATTGGGCCTACAAGTGCCATTTCCAACACAGGACCAGCAGGGCATGGTTATGGCCCTCTGTCTCCTCTTTTTATTCATTTTCCTAACCTAAACTGGATACATTATTATTATTGGTTATAAAGTCCTATTTCAGATTACAGCACTCTTCAAATGAGAAGTTTCATCCACATTCACTCCCAACTAAAACAGCTCTTATAAATGGCCTCGAGATTCTTGCCCAAGCAAGTAAAAAATTAAAACAAAGACCTTTCTTAACATTTCTCATCATTAGAAGATATATGTAATGCTTCCAAGAGCAAAAAAAAAAAAGCCAGCTGAATTTCTTTCAATTGATTCCTTCCCAACCCTGTTATTAATACGAACATATACCTCCTCCTATTTTTAAAAAAATTTACTCATATCCCCTAGCTAGCCTTTATCAAGCCCTTGTTCCAAACACTTTACAGGGACAAGAATAAAAATCAAGTGTCAACAATTATCATGGCTGCTCTACTTTTCCACTCTCAGAATGGGGTAACACGGCAACATGTGACAAGAGGGCAAGAACACAACACAGGACTGGCAGAGAAGGCGGTAGGAGCAGTGTCCTCCTAGCCATTCCTCATCCTGGGCACTTCTCTTAGGGGTGAATTACAGCTTTAGGCACACATTATTCATGACCACCACAGCAAAGTGGTAGAGATCATGTTTTTTAAGTTGCCACAAGTTACGCCAGTAGGCATTACCATGTTGACATTTGCCCTCCTACAAGGTGCCCAAGGCTTGCTGATACTTCCTGTAAACACAGCAGCACTATAAATACTTACAGTGTGTTCCACGTATTCTTTTCCTGCCTGAATTACATCCAGGGCCCTCTTCTTTTGCTCCTGATCCAGTAGCAACTTGTAAGCTTTGTCCACAGCTAATGCAAAACATTGAAATTAACTGTTTCTGCAAACACCCTCTGAAAGTCTGAACTATACTGAGGCAGTGTAAATGGACTTGTGCCATCTAAAAGCATTCCCTATTTTGTTAAATTATTTACTGTTGTTAAACTAATTTTAAAAAAAACATACAGCTATAGCAATAACTTTCCTTGAGAGTCTTGGAAAAAATTAAGTACACACTCAAGGCTAAATACACCACATCTAGATTTAATTCATTGATAAAATATTTCCAATATTCTTTATGTTCAAAGAAAAAAATGATCCTATGCAATAAGAGTCTTTGTTGGCACATAGAAGTTTTAACATAGCAAAATTAAGGTCTACTTCTTAAACAGCAACATTCTGCTTTGGAATGACAACTGTTCTACTGAAAACCACAGCTTCTTGGTGAGCAGAAAACAAAAACTACAACATTCTTTCTTGATCTAGGAAAAGGAACAGTTAGTCCCTATCATTGACAATGTATTACTCAGAAGCAGGTAAATTTACAAATACCTTCAAATGCCTTTTGTGCTCTGTCAGCATCATCTTGATTTTTGTCAGGATGCACCAATATGGATAACTGCAATAGGAGAAAAGTTAGATTTGTCAATGCGAGAAACATTTAGTAACTCTTGTCCTGCAGTCTCTTTACGACCAAAAGCTCTAAGGTACTACGGCAAAAAAAGACTCTTACAAAGAAGCATGTTTTAAAAAATTTGAAGTTAATAAATCTCATAAAATGCCCCAAAATACTGGTCTTTAACAAAATTCAAGCATCAAAAGGTAAATGCACAACTGGGAAATATCTCAGGTTTTAATCACAAAGTTGAGAATAAACAGAAGCCTAGCATTATGAAGATGTTGTAATAATCTGGGGGAGGAGAGAGTTTGAAAAGTATCAAGTTCCTATTATGGGCCAGGTGCAGTGGCTCACACCTGTAATCCTAGCACTTTGGGAGGCCAAGGTGGGAAGATCCCTTGAGCCAGGAGTTCAAGACCAGCCTAAACAACATAGCAAGACCCTGTCTCTACAAAAAATTTAGAAATTTAGCCAGACAAGGTGGAGCATGTCTACAGTCCCAGCTACTCAGGAGGCTGAGGCAGGAGGATCACTTGAGCCCAGGAGTTTGAGGTTGCAATGAGCTATGATGATACCAGTACAGTCTAACCCAGGTGACAGAGCAAGATCTGTCTCAAAAAAAAAAAAAAAAAAAAAAAAAAAAATTTCCTATTATGTTCCTTATACAGGTTGAAAATCCCTAATCTAAAAATCCGAAATCCAAAATGCTCCAAAATCTCAACTTTCTGAGTGCCAACATGATGCTCTAAGGAAATGCCCACTGGACCATTTCGAATTTTCAGATTAGGAATGTCCAGCCAGTATAAATTCTGTAAATATTCTAAAATCTGAAAAAAGTCTGAAATCTGATACTTCTAGTCCCAAGCATTTTGGACAAGAGATACTTAACCTGTATTAAACACTAAGGGAGGGAGATAAAGCAGGTATGAGACATCATCTCCTTCCTGAAAGAACTTCTAACATAAAGCAGTGTTTCTCAATTCTGGCTATGCTCCAACCCTGTGAAGCTTTTCAAAAACAGAGAGGTCTATTTTTCTACCCTGAGACCTTCTTAATCAGTCTCTGGCTTCTGTACTTTGTAAACCTCTACTAGACTGGATGTCAGAAGATGGTAAGGAACTAGGACTAATTTCTTAGGTGTGGTAAGTAGTTATGAAAGAAAATGTCCTTTTTTATTTTTGGGGGGGTGGATACATGCTGAAGTATTTGGGGGTAAAGCATCATGGTGTCTGCAATTTACTTTACAATGATTCAGCCAAAAATATATAGTTAATGAAGTGAACTGCTGCATATAGACAGTAAGTGTATGGATATTCACTGGTCTTTTTTTTTTTTTTTTTAGACAGTCTCACTCTATGTGCTGCATAAAGCACAATGGGGTCACTGTAGCTCACAGCAACCTCAAATTCCTAGGCTCAAGCAATCCTCCTGCCTCAGCCTCCCAAGTAGCTGGGACTATAGGTGCACACCACAATGCTCAGCTAATTTTTTCTATTTTTAGCAGAGACTAATATTTCTATTTTTGGTAGAGATGGGATCTCAGGCTGGTCTTGAACTCCTAAGCTCAACCAATCCTGCCACCTCGGCCTCCCAGAGTACTAGGATTACAGGCGAGAGCCACTGCACTTGGCCTTTATTTTTAAATATAAATATTTTATCATAGAAAAGTTAAAAAAAAAAAAAAACCTCCACAGGTGATTCTTTCAGACATCATGGTTAAAACTACCGACATACTGTCATTGACAGACAGAAACCAACTAGTTGGAACAGAGGGAATTGTGTTGCAGGATGATAACAAATGGGAATCTAATGCTAAATTCAGCATTACTGGAACCATAATCCTGGGTTTTAATATTAACTTCAATCACTTACTAGCTGAGACCTGGAGTAATTCACTTACCCTATCTCTTGTCTCAGTTTCCTGTTCTGTAAATGGGACAATACTAGGTACCTACATCTAACTAGGTTGTTGTAAGGATTAAATGAAATAATGTAAGCAATTATTATACTGTTTAACACACATTAATAGCATATAATGAGGACATACTATGTGCCAAGACTTATTCTAAGTGCTTTATGTACAATACCTCATTTAAATCCTTATAACAATCTCATGGGGTAGGCAACATTATTATGTACACTTTACAAACAGGTTAGCAGGCACAGAAAGGTTGAAAGCTCACAATACTTATAAGTGGTACAGGCAAGATTTGAACTAAACTCATATAGCTCCAACTCCCATTCTCTTAACTTTTAGGCCCTATTAATGACTCATTAAGAACTCTTGGCCGGGCACAGTGGCTCACGCCTGTAATCCTAGCACTTGGGAGGCCGAGGCGGGCGGATCCCTTGAGCTCAGGAGTTCGAGAACAGCCTGAGGAAGAGCGAGACCCCGTCTCTACTAAAAATAGAAAGAAATGATTTGGACAGCTAAAAATATATATAGAAAAAAAAATTAGCCGGGCATGGTGGCGCATGCCTGTAGTCCCAGCTACTTGGGAGGCTGAGGCAGTAGGATTGCTTGAGCCCAGGAGTGTCAGGTTGCTGTGAGCTAGGTTGACGCCACAGCACTCTAGCCCGGGCAACAGAGTAAGACTCTGTCTCAAAATATTAAAAAAAAAAAAAAAGAACTCTTAACTCTTACTGAGTTCTTTCTGTAGCTACATAAAAAGTCATTGGTTTTGTTTTGTTTTGTTTGGAGAGACAGGGTCTCACTATATTGGCTAGGCTGGTCTCAAACTCCTGGCCTCAAGGGACCCTCTCACCTCAAACTCCCAAAGTGCTGGGATTACAGGCATGAGCCACAATTCCTGGCCAAGTTGTTTTGACTATGGACTTGAATGCTTATTAAATTAGGAAAGACTGCTAATGCATTATATTAGGAAACTTGAAATTTTAGAAAAAGGAAAAAAGCTAAATATAAGTGCAGAGGAGAACTCAGAAAGGGAAAAAAAAACTATTAAGTTATATAATGGGAAATGATTGTGCAGACAAGATAAAAAACATCTTGGCTTCATAGCAAATCAGAAGATGACTATGAGTCAGCAATATGGAGGAAATTACTGTATTAGAAAACTAACCACAATACTGGATATTAACAAGTATGTCATGCAGAAGCTGAGAATTACATTTAGCATTGGTCAGGCCCTATTAAAATAAGAAGTACATACAAGATACAAAGAAGTTAAGGAAAGTTTTAAAAAAAGACATAAATCTGATTTGCAAAGACAGATTACACGGAATGTGATTAATCAACTCAGAAAAAAAAAGGCTGTCTGGGGGTGGTGGCTCACACCTGTAATCACAGCACTTTGGGAGGCCTAGGTGGGAGGATTCCCTGAGATCATGAGTTAGAGACCAGTCTGAGCAAGAGGAAGACCCAGTCTCTACAAAAAAAATAGAAAAATTAGCAAGGCGTGATGGTACATGCCCGTAAGCAGGAGAATCGCTTGAGCCCAGGAATTTGAGGTTGCAGTGAGCTATGATGACACCACTGCACTCTAGCCTAGGTGACAGAGTAAGACTCTGTCTCAAAAAAAAAAAAAATAATAAGTCTAAGGGGTTATTACTTAGCTGTCAAAACTGGAAGGATTTTTTAAAAGGTTATTATAAAACTTTGTAGCTCAAGTTATTCAACATAAGAATGGGCAAGGATCAGAGGTTGTAGATCATCTTTCCTGGAGAACTTTCAAAAAGCACTCTTTGGTAAACTTCCATGTTGTCAGAGGAAGGGGCCATGTAGCAAGGGCCTGGGGGTAGCCTCTAGAAACTGAGAGTGACCCCATGCCAACAGCCAATGAGAAAACGGACACCTCAGTAATTAAATTGCAAGGAACTGAATTCTGCCAACAACCCGAATGAACTTGGAAGAATACCTTGAGCCCCCTTGTCTAGGTTAAAGGCCCAGCTGACACCTTGATGTCAGCCTCATGATATCCTGAGCAATAAACCTACCTAACCTGTGCCTCGACTCTTGGCCCACAAAAATAAGGAGGTACTAAATTTGTGCTGTTTTAAGCCAAAAAAAAAAAAGCACTCTTTATATTAACCCAGGTATCTCTTAGGTATTCACTGAAGTTGGCAAAAGATAAAATTATTGAGGAATGGGGTCTTTAAAAAGTGTTATGAATCATTCGACATGTTCTCTCCTGGAAGCCAGGAGATTTGGTAAGTATGACTCCATATGAGCTCTACTATTCTAGCTTGAACTTATATCTCTTAACTAAGGGGCTAGAGAGATTCTATTTGGACATAAAATTCATTCTATTCACAGTCAAGCTATAGTCATTAAATTATTTCAGATTTTATGTTACTATGAGTTTTTTCAAAGAACAGTTACATAGCCTTAAGTTAAAAAAAAAAAAAAAAAAAAAAAAAGGTTAGATTTTGGCCCAAAAATATCTAACAAGTCATAACAGCAAGTGCTAAGAGAATTATGTGCTTCATACACTTTCAAAAGGTTCAAACTCCATCTAATAGAGGGAAATATTTAATAGTACTGTACCTGTCGAAATCTCTTTTTTATTTCTTCATCTGTGACTTCAGGATCTATCTGAAGAACCTGGAAGAACCAAAACTAAAACTGTAAAGGAGTTTAAAAGAATTTACATTTAAGAGGTGCCCAATAATTATATATATTACAATCAATATCTAGAACATTGGCTGGCACACAGTTCTAAAAAGTGCACAGAAACATGAATGATCAAATCAGTAAGAGAATAACAGCTATATTGTCTTAGGGTTCTCAATTAACATGATGTTTATTTTCTCTCCACTGGAAAAATAATAACTTATTTTACATCTAGAGACACCATGATAAAATTCTGCATTTCTCCTCCATTCATTAAGAAAAGTCCCACCCTACCTCCCTTATCTTTGCAAATGTAGAGAAAGCATAGCAACTCAACAGAGAGAAAATTTGGCCAGCTACCTGATTTACATCTCAATCCAGAAATGGCCACTTTATAATTTACATGGCCCAGTGGTTCTCAACCCAGAGTGAACATCAGAATCACCTGTGACAGCAATGCCTAGGACCCACTCCAGGAAAGTCTGATTCCAACTTTCCTGGGGTGGGGCCAAATGGCAGGAACATCTGTATTTTTTGAGCAACACTGCCTGAAATAAATAAATTTTAATCACTCTTCTCCAACCTTGGGTATCTTGCTGTTGACATTCCTAACCAAGGATTCTGACACCATTGCCACAAACGTTTATTCATTCAAACATTTACATAGTAAATACTACCTGCTGAACACACTGCTATGTACTATCAGAAATGCAGAGATAAATAAGTAGGGAAAACATATTTTTTAAATTACAATTTTAGTGCTTTTTTAAACCAGAGAATGTTATAAGATACACAATTAAGCAGTTGATTCCATAGTGCAGTCCATGGATTCAATATAGCAACTATTGTTTATGTGGCATTCAAAGCCAGAAAAGGGTACTGAAAGGGCAGAGGGCAAGAAGGATATGTTAGAAACAGAAGAGACTGGGCTGGGTGGCTCATGCCTGTAATCCCAGCACTTTTGGAGGCTGAGGGGGAGATGAACACTTGAGGCCAGGAGTTCAAAATCAGCCTGAGCAACATAGTGAGACCCTGTCTCTACAGAAAAATTTTTTAAATTAGCCAGGCGTGGTGGCACACACCTATAGTCCTAGCTACTCGGGAGGCTGAGACAGAAGGATCACTGGAGCCCAAGAGTTTGAGGCTGCAGGAAGCTACACTGCACTCCTGCCCGGGTGACAGAGCCAGACCCTGTCTCAGGAAAAAAGAAAGAGAAATGCAGAAGAGCAGGCCCCATTTCAGTCTGACTGAATCAGAATCAACATTTTAACAAGATCCCCAGGTGATCTGTATCACATTAAGGTTTGAGAAGCATTGGTAAAAAATGAGGACAAAGGTTAGAAATAACTGCATTTCAAAGTTAGGAAAACTTTGGATTGGTTAATAAAGGGTGAAAAGAGAAAAAAATTAAATAAGTTTTGAAATGAAAAATATCATACCAGAGAAATGAAAACTGAAAACTAATCTGTCAAGTTTAGTTGGATGCTTAGAGGGCCTTAGGAAAACCTAGCAATAAGTAATGTCAAGACTTGTAACAAGCTTTCAAAACATTCAAACAGCCCACCTATACCTTCACTGGTAGGGAATGAAGCAGAATAATCGCTGCATTCAATAGACTTTTGAAGGTTATGATAGGAACATACACATTCTCAAATACTAGGCATATAACTGGAGTGAACCACTTTAAAATGAAAATTTTCAAGAGTCAGTGCGTCACCCACCCATACCTTCCCAAGGAGAAAGGAATTGGGAATCACTCAATAGGAAGAGCAAAGTCATATAAGATTTACAGATGAGGTCCAGTAACTGTATATACAAAAATAGTAAGAGAAGAACCATTCATTCTGAAGAAAAGGAACTTCTTGGGGCAAACCAAAGTCCAACAAACCCCAGAAGGTGTCCAAAATGAATGAGAAAGGATGGAAATCTTCCCACCTTCACTGAAAAGCCTCTAAGAAAGTTTAGCTTAAAACTAATCATAGCAAATATAATTCATAAACCTTGATTGGTCCCTTTTTTAAAAAACAAAGGTTATGGTCGGGCGTGGTGGCTCACGCCTGTAATCCTAGCACTCTGGGAGGCCGAGGTGGGTGGATCGTTAAAGCTCAGGACTTTGAGACCAGCCTGAGCAAGAGCAAGACCTTGTCTCTACTAAAAATAGAAAGAAATTAGCTGGACAACTAAAAATATACTGAAAAATTTAGCTGGGCATGGTGGCGCATGCCTGTAGTCCCAGCTACTCGGGAGGCTGAGCCAGAAGGATCGCTTGAGCCCAGGAGTTTGAGGTTGCTGTGAGCTAGGCTGATGCCACGGCACTCTACCCCAGGCAACACAGTGAGACTCTGTCTCAAAAAAATAATTAACTAAATAAATAAATGTTATTATATATATTTGAGATTTACAATATGATGTTATGGGATACATATAGATAGTAAAATGATTACTATAGTGGTTCACGAGTTTTAAAAAATACAATAGCTATAAAGGAGATTTTGGGGACAATCAGGGCCATTTGAGTGTGGACAGCATGCTGTATGATGTTATTTACTTAGTGTTGGTTTTCCTATGTGTGGTAACGGTGTTGTGGTTACATTAAAGAGTGTTCTTCTTTTGAGGAGATTTATGCTGAATATTTAGGCATAAAGTGTCACAATGTCTACAGTTTTCACATGGTTTGGCAAAAAGGAAGGGGGTATGTGTACATAAACACACATGCACATACACACCTCAAAAGTTATTTTTCCAAGAGTTGTATCAGATCGTACCAATAAATGGCAACAAATATTCATTGAGTACCTTCAAAGCTAATCCAACTCCTCTTCCGCCTTTAAGAGTTGGAGGTGCCATATGTGGCCACAAAACACAGTGAAGACAATGGGCTTACGCCTGTGGCTCAATCCTCTTTGAAGCTAGCTTTTACATTCAGTACAAACTTTTGGAGTACCTAGGATTGCTAGATACTTTGCTCACTACTGGTCTTAGTCTGTTTTGTGTTGCTGTAACAATACTACAGACTAGGTAGTTTATAAAGAAAAGAAATTTATTTCTTACAGTTCTGGAGACTGGGAAGTCCAAGGCTAAGGGGCCCACATCAGGTGAGGGCCTTCTTGTCCAGGTGGATGGTGGAAGGACAAAAGAGTGAGAGCAAGCAAGAGGAGGCCAAACTCGCTTTTATAACAAGCCCACTCTTGAGATAACTAACCCACCCAGAGATAATGACATTAATCCATTCATGAGGGCAGAGCCCTCATGAACTAATCACCTCTTTTTAGGCCCTACTCCCAACACTGTTGCACTGGGATTAAGATTCCAGCATAAGAACTTTGGGGAATACACTCAAACCACAGCAGTACTGTTCTCTTAAGGTCCAGTAGACAAGGGACAGTAATTAGTAATTCTGACACAAATGATAGATGCCACATTACCAATATGGCTCTAAGAAAGCACATAGGTCTATTCACATTCTTGGAAAGTTTTTCTGAACTTCTGTGTCTCAAGCTTTGGGGATACAGTAATGAGAGATCCACAGTCTTGGACCTCAAAGAGCTAATTAATCATCACACAGAAACAAAAATGCTTAACTGTGGCATTCAGGTAAGTTCCTGAACTCAAATAAACTATAACAGTAGTCTCCTTTGGGATCTTCTGCTTGTAATAGGAATCAAGTCTTAAGTAGCACCGGAACTCTCTCACCTATTAATATGGTGCAAGTTCCAGAGTCCTGTGAGATAAATGCCTTTCTTTCTAAGGTGCTGAACAAGACAAACAGAAAAACTCTGTGGTGCTGCCTGCTGAGGTCTTACAAGTTAAATCAAAAGGAGGAAGATGAGCAAGGCAGAATTAAACAGAGGCACAAGTTCATCTAAACTTAAGGAAGGAAGTGGGGGAGGGCCCTTAACCTAAGAATAAATGTAGAATGCATAAGAAAGATGCTTGCATTAAGGCTAACAGAAATGTGTCCAAATAGGGAGCTGCAGAGATGGCAAGAAAGAAACACACCCACCCACCCACACACACACACACTCTCTCTCTCTGCATAAAATGCTCCCTGGGTAAGAATTCCTGTAATAAGACCCCTCAGACTCCCAATCTAATTTCTCCTTTTTCTAACTGCTACTCAATAAAGTAGTATATGGGAAGACTTCAAATTTAATCGATAGCTTGTTGGCCAGGCACGGTGGCTCGTGCCTGTAATCCAAGTACTTTGGGAGGCCCAAGTGGGAGGTTCACTTGAGGCCAGGAGTTCAAGGTCAGCCTGGGCAATATAGCAAAACCCTGTCTCTACAAAAAATTTTTTAAAAATAAAAATTGATAGCTGGGAGGACAGCTATTACTATATTGCTTCTCCTTACTAGAAAAAGGCCAGTCTGCTTGCTTTTATAGAAAAATCTGATTCACTTAGGTGTCTTAATAGTTGTTACAGGAAAAAAGGAGTCACTAATTTCCTAAATCACTACAACACCTGATTCTGACTTACAGTCAAAAAGCAACTTTGTAAGAAGACAATGATACCCACACATTTAAAGTGGCTGGCACATTTATATGAAGCAAAAAAGAGAAAAGTTCTAAAGGACAGTCATGAAGTCCTGCCCACTCAAATACAACTTCATACCTTCCAAAGTGTGCAACCTCACCGTATTGTCAAACATTCAAACACACTTCCTATAGTCAGGATAGGCGCTATGGTGCACTGAGTTCCACTCCCAGAACCACATGAACTAGTAGGGTACTAAAATTCTGGCCTTCATACTGATCCCAGACAATCTGTTACCGCTCATCAATCAGGAAACAATAATTACCTTAACAACCAAATAAGATATGGTCACATGACTCCTTTTCATGGTACTATGCCCAATTTAAAAGTATAGCTAAATAGAAAAAACATACCATCATATTCTTTTTTTTTTTTCTTTCTTCTTTTTTTTTTTTTTTATTCTTTTTGCTGGCTTCCTTAGACACAAATACCATCATATTCTTTATCACCTCTTCTACGAATCTTCTTCTCCTGTGCTCTCCCCAAAATCATATCCAAAGTACTGAATATTTGTACAACCATGTTCATAGCATCCTACTCACAACAGCTAAAACACAGTGCAACTCAAGTGTGCATCAAAACAAATGACTGGATAAGTAAAACGTGGTATATCCAGAATATCATTCAGCCTTATAAAGGAAGGAAATTCTGAAATATGCTACAACATGGATCAACCTTAAGGACCTTGTGCTAAATGAAACAGGCCATTCACAAAAAGACAAATACTATATGATTCCTCTTAGATGAGGTACTTAGTCAAAAATCATAGAGACAGAAAGCAGAATGGTGGTTACCAGGGGCTGGGGGGACAGAGGAATGGGGAGTTATTGTTTAATGGGTATAGAGTTTCAGTTTTACAAAATGAAAAGAGTTATGGATATGGATGTTAGCAATGGCTGCACAACATTATATTTAAAACCACTGAACTATATACTTAAAGATGGTTAAGATACTAAATTTTCTATGTATTTTGACACAATTTAAAATTAAAAAAAAAAAAAAAAAAAGCACTCTACTTCAAGCTTTTCCTCTCGCCCTTCCCTTCCTGAGCAATGTAATCCAAATCCACTAATGGGGCCAGGCAAAGTAGACATCCACCCTGGGTGAGAGTCATATGGCTCAGAGCAGTGTCAGAGTCCACTGGGGATAAAGAAGAGGGTGACCACACAGGGAGTGGTGACTGACTAGTCACAGGGTGCTGGAGGCCAAATGGGGTGAAAAGGGCATTCACATAGAAGGAGAGCCTGACATGGAGTACAAAGTAGGCTGAAGAGGGCATTCCCATAGACAGGCAGCCTGGCATAAGACATGAGAACCTCAGCAGGATGAAGATGTTAACATGAGAGGGTAGCCTGGTATAGGGTATCAGAGCCCAAGAGGGTCAAGGAAGGCATCCCTGTAGAAGTACAGCCCAACATGAGGTGTCTGAGACCAAGCAGGGTAAGGAAGGTGTCCCCAAGGTAAGCTGGCCTGACATAGGGTACAGGAACCCAAGCAAAGACATTCTCGCAAAGGGGCAGCCAACCACAGGATGTGGAAGCCTGAGTATGGTGAGGTGAGTGCCCACGTAGGAGGGCGTCCAATATAGGAAGGCAGCCCAATGCAAGGTTTCAGAGCCCAAGCAGGGTAGAAAGAGCATCTGTGTGGAAGTTATGGCCTGGCACAGGGAGTTGGAACCTAAGCAGAGCGAAGAGGACTTCCACACAGGGGACTGGAGTCAGAGCCCAAGTAAGATGAGGAAGGTGTTTGTGGAAAAAGGTAGCCTGACAGAGGATGTCAAAGTCAGAGCAGAGTAGGGAAGCCACCTTCTCAGCAGGGAGGATTAGTGTGGGATACTGAAGACCAAGAGCGGTGAAAAGAGCCCCCAGGGAGTGGAGGACAGACAGGGAGCCAAAGAAGGCTGAGGAACATACCCACATGGAAGCATGGCCTGGCAAGGGAGTTTAGAGCCCAGGTGTGGTGAGAAGGGTTTTTGCATAGTGAGGCAGCCTGGTGCTGGTGTCAGAGTAAAGTGGGGCAAGGAGGGCATTCATATAAGGGAAGGAGTGGCAATAGGAGATTAGGTGCATACGGGGCGATGAATTAAGTAAATGTAGGTATTAAAGATAGTGGGAGCCAGGTTTCTCACTATTAGAGAAGGGAACTATGAACATAGAAAGAAAACTAGAATAAATCCTGTGGTGTTGGACTGAAATGTGTATACACACACATACTCCTTAGCTCTATCTTCCAACAAGGTCTGGGAATAGTGACATCCCAATAGCAATGAGTCCACCCAAATCTTGATTTCTATATACTATTCTTCACTAAAAGGAACCAGGGATCATTAGTGAAATGGTTAATTCCAAGCTGGGTCAGGAAAAGCACAAGAGTGCCTAGTCTTCAAAGAATCATGAAGACATATGAAAAAGATACAGGAACTAGACTGAGGTAATCTACTGGCCAAACTTGGGACAATTTAAGCATCAAAATAGATATTATCAAATTATAACCCACTGAATAAAATAGGAAACTTCAAGTCCATACTGACAGATAAATGAACTGAAACTTTAATAAGGACAAAGATATTTACATAGTTTCAAAGAACCTCCCCATAAAATACCTATTAATTACAAAGGGGGTAAAAAGTAGCTTCATAAAGAAACCTGGAAGACACCTCTTTAATTAAGTGATCTAGTTAACATCATTAGTAATGGGATAAATCAAAAGCATCTACCACACTATAGGTGGCAAAGAGAAAAATGCAACATGACTTTTGTGGTAGTCCTGCCAATGTTGCATAAACTGAATCTAGTATGAGGAAACATCAGACAAACTCAAATTGAGATACACTCTACAAAATAACTCATCTGTAATGCTCAGAAATGTCAAGGTTGTGAAAGTCAAGGAAGACTGAGGAACCATTCCAGACCGAAGAAGACTAAAGAAACATGACAACTAAATGTAACAGGAGATTCTGGAATGGCTCCTTTTGCTATAAAAGATATTATTGGGCTGATCATTTTGGTGCACCCCTACAGTCCCAGCTACTGAGGAGGCTGGGGCAGGAGGATCGCTTGAGACCAGGAGTTTGAAACCAGCCTTGGCAACATAGTGAGAACCTGTCTTAAAAAAGACATTATTTAGACAATTAGTAAAATTTGAATGGGGTATCAGGATTATACAGTAACACTGTTATCAATGTTCACTTCCCAATTTTGATAGTTATATTGTGGTTTAGTAACCACATGTTTGTAGGAAAAACACACTAAAGTATTTCAAGGTAATGGGGTATTATAATAACAATTTATTCTTAAATAGCTCAAGGAAAAATCTTCATACTGTACTTGAAACTTTTCTCTAAATCTAAAATTGTTTCAAAATGAAAAATATTCTTGAAAAATTACTCTTTAAAAAACAGAAACAGGCCAGGCGCAGGGGCTCACGCCTGTAATCCTAGCACTCTGGGAGGCTGAGGTAGGTGGATTGCTTGAGGCCAGGAGTTTAAGACCGGCCTGAGCAATAGGGAGACCTCGTCTCTGCTAAAAATAGAAAAAATGAGCTGGGCGTGGTCGCGCACATCTGTAGTCCCAGCACTTGGGAGACTGAGGCAGGAGGATCACTTGAGCCCAGGAGTCTGAGGTTGCTGTGAACTAGGCTAATGTCATGGCACTCTACTCAGGGCAACAAAGTGAGACTCTATCTCTAAAAAAAAAGCATTAAGTATATAATGCTCCTTCTTTCTATTTATTTATGTTTTAGAGATGAACGGCTAATTTTTTTTGGTAGATACAGGATCTTCTAGGTGTTTCTAGTGATTTAGGAAATTAGTGACTTCTGTTTTTCATGTAATAACTATTAAGACACCTAAATGAGAGGTCAGGCATGGTGGCTCACGCCTGTAATCCTAGCACTCTAGGAGGCCAAGGCGGGCGGATCATTTGAGCTCAGGAGTTCGAGATCAGCCTGAGCAAGAGCGAGACCCCGTCTCTACTAAAAACAAAATAGAAAGAAATTAGCTGGACAACTAAAAATATATATACAAAAAGTTAGCTGGGCATGGTGGCACATGCCTGTAGTCCCAGCTACTTGGGAGGCTGAGGCAGTAGGATTGCTTGATCCCAGGAGTTTGAGGTTGCTGTGAGCTAGGCTGACGCCATGGCACTCTAGCCCAGACAACAGAGACTCTGTCTCAAAAAAAAGACACCTAAATGAATCAGATTTTTCTACAATGAAAGCAGACTGGTCTTTTTCTAGTAAGGAGAGGCAACATAGTAATAGGTGTCTTCCCAGCTATCAGTTTTTATTTTTTAAATTTTTTTTGTACAGACAGGGTCTTGCTATGTTGCCCAGGCTGACCTTGAACTCCTGGCCCCAGGTGATTCTCCCACTTGGGCCTCCCACGGCCACTCTTTGTTTTCAAATAAAACTGTTTTGAGTATAAAAAGTTACGTGTGGCTATTTCTCTTAGGTGGCATTATACATAATTATTTATTCTTACTTTCTCTATATTTCAAATTTTTATAAGAAATATGATTTACATATAATCAGGAAAAATTTAAAGTTACAAAATTAAGAAAATGCAAAAAGTGTATTTGTCTAAAATCTTGTGACCTTTGTTTTGTTGTTGGGTTTTCCCATTTTTTTTTTATTGTAGTGAAACAAAAAAGTTTTAACGAGTAGTTTAAATCAAGGATCCTACATTTATCAGGACTAGCTACCCCTTCACTTCTGAAATTAAATCCTCGTATATTTGGGTTGCTAAAAGATGACAGAGAATATTTGACAGGGCAAAGACCATCTCAATTTCCATGCAAGAGTCTGAGATGGTCAAAAAAAAAAAGAGACCATCTCATTTTCCTTCACGTGCTATCTCTCTGCTCAATTAACATATTAACTGCCACACTAGAAAAAAAATTTTTCCTTGGGGCCACGGTGTTTTATTACAAAAATAGAATAAAAACTTCGAAAACAAAATGATCTTTTCTAATTTAATGAAAAATTTATTTGTTTATTGTTTTCTGTGCATGAGTTAAATGCAACTTGAAAAATAGCTCACTCAGGCCCCAAGGTAAAAAGACATGTAAGTTACATAAGCTTTCGGAGGCCCTAGGCTCAAAACTAGCATGAGTTAAATACAATTCACATGGCAGTTAATGTGTTAAACCACCCAAGTTCAAAGACAACCTACATACAGGTTAAGTATCCCTAATTCAAAACTCCAAAATCCAAAATCTGAAACTTTTTCTTAATCCTACCTATCATACAAATTAAGTATGTGTTCCAATGTAAGTATGCCTGCAGCTATGCAAAGCTCCTCCATCACACACACCATAGCAACATCAATCAGCTCACCTCAAATGGGTTCAAATTGAAGTACGAGGAACCAGGACGGGTCAATCTTTCAATCTGATTTTTGGATGTTAGAACCGAGTCTCTCTTCTCTATTTGTTTGACCTAAAATTATGAAAATTAAAAACTTCATTAATAAAGCTCAATAATAAACTGAATTGTCTATATTAACACAATACTCACCGACATGTTCAACAAACATTTATTTGTGTTTCCTCCATGTGCAAGATATTTCACTAAACACTTTGAAGAATGATTACACCAGCTACCATTTGTTGAATTTTAATAATATAAAAACTTAAAAAAAATAACAAAAACTTTACATGTATTTATTAACCTCAACAACACTATATTCCCATCACAATGCTATTATCCCCACTTCACAGATAAGAAAACTGAGGCTTAAAGAGATTAACTCTTGTTCCCAATTATGCAACTTGTAAGTCAGAATTTTAACCCCAACAGTTTGACTCCAGAGCAGGCATCAAGAGGATTCAAAGATAAATAAGTCACAGCCTTCAAAGAGCTTCCACTTTAATGATGGAAGATGTATGTACTTGTGTGTAGTTACACTTCATTTCCAAGTTTTTATTTTAAGAAAGGGAAAACACAAGCATACTGAAACGTAAACTAAGAGCAGCATCACAGTGATAACTATGATAATCAATTAAGTCCACCTACCTAACTCTAATAGAATTAGAAAAATCCCTGACCTGGAGACAATGCCAAGGAGAACAAATACCAGGCAGTCCTAGGAAAACATCCTTGTGTCACTGTCAGAGTTGGAATGCTAGTTGAAATGAATCTCTGGTATGCTATATACCATCTTTATTCCTATGGTCAAAACAAGGTTGGAAAGAATTTCATTAACATAAAACATTATTCCTTTCCAGCATCTTCCCTCTTCACTTTCTTTGAGACAGAGTCTCACTCTGTTGCCCGGGCTAGAGTGCCATGGTGTCAGCCTAGCTCACAGCAACCTCAAACTCCTGGGCTCAAGCAATCCTACCGCCTCAGCCTCCCAAGTAGCTGGGACTACAGGCATGCGCCACCATGCCCGGCTAATTTTTTCTATATATTTTTAGTTGTTTGGCTAATTTCTTTCTATTTTTAGTAGAGACAGGGTCTCACTCTTGCTCAGGCTGGTTTCGAACTCCTGAGCTCAAAACATCCGCCCGCCTCGGCCTCCCAGAGTGCTAGGATTACAGGCATGAGCCACTGCACCCGGCCTTCCCTCTTCACTTTCTAAAATAGCATGACCACTCCCCTCTACTCTCTATCCTCTTTCCTAAACTTATTTTTTCTCATAACACTTATCCACTACTTGACGCTATATTATAAGTGTTTGTTTACAGTTTATCCTCCTCTATAGAATGCAAGCTCTATGAAGACAGGATTGTTTCCTCTGTTGTTCACTACCATAACCCCAGTACCTAAACAGCACACTGGTACATGTCATGTGCTCAATAAACACTGGTTAAATGATGACTGAAGGCTGGGCGCAGTGGCTCATGCCTGTAATCCTAGCACTCTGGGAGGCCAAGGCAGGAGGATGGCTTGAGCTCAAGAGTTCGAGACCAGCCTGAGCAAGGGCGAGACCCCATCTCTACTAAAAATAAAAAAATCAGCCAGACGTGGTGTTGAGGCAGGAGGATTGCTTGAGCCCAGGAGTTTGAGGTTGCTGTGAGGTAGCCTGATGCCATGGCACTCTACTCAGGGCAACAGAATGAGACTCTGTCTCCAAAAAAAAAAGAAATGATGACTGAAGGATCCTTCCTTAGATAGTTTCTTACTTTCTCCCACCCAATTCAAACTAAGATTGTTATTTGTTTTTAAAACTAAAAGATGGTAAGTGAAACAAGTTCCACTATAATTGCTGAGTAGTCATCAGAAGCCAATAAAACTGGTACCAGAGCATCAATACTTTCAAGTAAATTAGGCATTTCAAAAGGACAGACTATAAAGGATGTGCTAATTCCCATTTTTAAATGTAATACTTTGGTGAAACTACTATGTAACAAATACAAGGTACAATACTACTGTTACAAATACAAGAGATAAAAGATGAACATGACATGGGCCTTAACTCTGAGTAGCCTGTTGGGGAGCAATTCCATACCTCAAATCCATGCCTATCTAAAGAGGTCCCATCTTCAGCCTTGTTTAACTCGGCTGAAGCAGATGCTTCTGCTTTATCTTTTATGAAACCCTTCCTTATACATTAACTCCTTTAGTCCTCACGAAAACTCTTGTTTTATTATTAACGCTCTCGTTTTGTAGACATAGAAACTGAAGATCTGCAAAACTATCATCTTGAAAGAATTCAACCCCTGTCAGGTTAACTGCCTTGCAAGAATTCAGTCCAAGATTCTCTGACTCCAAATGGCATGCTTTTTCATTTATTCAATCATTCACTCAAAAAGTATTTACTGAGCAGCCACTATATACTAGGCGCTGGAGATGCAACAGTAAAGGAGGCTGAGACAAAGCTTACCCCTGTTCTAACAAAACAGCACGCTGTCAGCAGTTTTAAGACCCCAAACAATTAGCCAGGTGTGGTGGCAAATGCCTGTAGTCCTAGCTACTTGGGAGGCTGAGGCAAAAGGATTGTTTGAGCCCAGAAGTTGGAGGCTGCAGTGAGCTATGATCGCGCCACTGCACTCCAACCTAAGTGACAGAGACCCTGTCTCAAAAGCAAAACGCACAACAAAACCCCAAACTATTTCACCTCCCTAAACCTTATGTTCGTCATCTGTATAACGAAGGTAATATGCCTATTTGGCATGATGCACAGTGCCTGCCATTCGTGAATGGCAGAAATAACCACTAACACAACTCATTGCAGAGGACTATGAAAAGAGAACGTTTTGGGGGCCAAAACGGCTAAGTCACCCCCAGGAAGTGTCCAGCCTCTCCCAGCCCCAGACTCTGCGGACTTGGGGCACTCCTCCCGCACCCAGGCACTTCATTGGCCACACTCGCCGCCTCCCTCCATTCGTCGGACACCGGCCCCTCTTCGGTTGCCCAGGAGCTCTCCCAGCAGTTATCAGTGAGGGAGACACGCACACCCCCACAGACCCCCGCCACACTGAAGGCCGGACGGGAGGAGGCGCTCAACGGTTCAGGCCTTCGCTACTGCCTTCCCCCACTGGGAAAGTAGGCCCGAGCGGGATCTTCCAGTGCCACTATTCCTCATTCTGTGTTCACCTCACTGTAAAAGGTCATAAATGCATCCTCTGTGCTGCCTCCGCCGCCCGAAGTCCCGCTTTCTCCTGAAGCCGCCATTTCCCCGGCCAGCCACCACGTGACCCTTCTGCGCAGGCGCTCCGTCACGTGCTTCTTAGCTTAGAAGTCCACCTCTCTAGCCCCGCCCCCTTCGAGCTACCCTTAAAGGGCTCCAAACCCAGACAGACACTGAACCTAGGCAGATTGTTTTATTGAAATGAAGTACGTATAACATATAATTAACCACTTTAAAGTGAACAATTTAGTTGCCTTTAGTACATTCACAATGTTGTGCAACCACCACCTCTATCTAGTTCCAAAACAGTTTCATCATGGCAAAAGAAGACCTGGTAGGCTGGCCCAATGGCTTACGCCTGTAATCTTAACACTCTGGGAGGCCAAGGCAGGAGGATCGCTTGAGATCAGGAGTTCAAGACCAGCCTGAGCAAGAGCCAGACCCTGTCTCTACTAAAAATAGAAAGAAATTAGCTGGGCAACTAAAAATAGAAAAAATTAGCAGGGTGTGGTGGCACATGCCTGTAGGCCCAGCTACCCAGGAGGATCGCTTCAGGCCAGGAGTTTGAGGTTGCTCTGAGCTAAGCTGAAGCCATGGCACTCTAGCCCTGGCAACAGAGCAAGACACTGTCTCAAAAAATAAAAGAAGAAGAAGAAGAAGAAGAAAAGACCAGGTACCTGTTAAACAGTTACTCTCTATTCTCCCCTCTCCCCAGAAGAAGAAGAAGAAGAAGAAAAGACCAGGTACCTGTTAAACAGTTACTCTCTATTCTCCCCTCTCCCCAGTGCCTGACAATAAGTAATATGTAAACTGTCTGCGTATTTACCTGTTCTGGATATTTCTCATAAATGGAATCATACAATATGTGACTTTTTGTGTCTGGTTCCTTTCACTTAGCATA
The DNA here is from genome assembly GCA_028533085.1 of Varecia variegata. Lineage (NCBI taxonomy): Eukaryota > Metazoa > Chordata > Mammalia > Primates > Lemuridae > Varecia > Varecia variegata. The sequence goes on along the minus strand of CM052444.1, from coordinate 90,225,124 downwards.
ATGTTTTCAAGGTTTATCCAAAGTGTAGTATTTTTTTTTTTTAATTTTTTTTTTGAGACAGAGTCTCGCTCTGTTGCCCGGGCTAGAGTGCCGTGGCATCAGCCCAGCTCACAGCAACCTCAAACTCCTGGGCTCAAGCAATCCTTCTGCCTCAGCCTTCCCCCATTCCCCCCGCCCCCAACCATGTAGCTGGGACTACAAGCATGCGCCACCATGCCCAGCTAATTTTTTCTATATGTATTTTTAGCTGTCCAAATCATTTCTTTCTATTTTTTAGTAGAGATGGGGGTCTCGCTCTTGCTCAGGCTGGTCTCGAACTCCTGACCTCGAGCGATCCTCCCGCCTCGGCCTCCCAGAGTGCTAGGATTACAGGCCTGAGCCACTGCGCCTGGCCAGTATTTATTTTTTATGGCTGAATAATATTCCACTGTATGTTTATACCACAATTAATTTACCCATTCATCAGCTGATGGACATTTGGGTTGTTTCTACCTTTTGGCTATTTTGAAATAGTGCTGCTGTGAACATGCATGTACATGTATTTGTTTGAGTACCTGTTTTCAACTTCGTGGGGGTTTGTACCTAGAAGTGAAATTGCTGAGTCATGTGGCAATTCTATATTTAATTTTCTGAGCAAATGCCAAGTTGTTTTCCACAGTGACTGATCCATTTTACATTACCACAAGCAATGTCCAAGGGTTACAATTTCTCCACATTCTCACTGTTATTTTCCTTTTTATTTTTATTATTAATAATTATACGATAGTAATGCCTAGATGGATCTTTTCCACAAACTCAGCAAGATCTTCCACTGGATGTTCAGCCCAGGAGTTGATCAAGAAACAGCAGTATCTGAGAACTAGAAACAGTTTCTGCAATGAACATTTGAAAATTTGCTCAGCAGATATTTCTTCCCATTTAAGTAATACAAAGCAGGAATGGTATTTTCCCAGCCAAAAGATCAATAAAACCAGTTCTGCTGGACGCAGTGGCTCAGGCCTGTAATCCCAGTACTTTGGGAGGAGGCGGCGGGAGAATTGCTTGAGGCCAGGAGTTCGAGACCGGCCTGAGCAACTGTGAGACACCCCCCCCCCCCGCCCCCCGCCAACCTCTACAAAAAAATACAAAAATTAGCCAGGCGTGGTGGCACCTGCCTGTAGTCCCAGCTACACGGTGGGGGGCGGGGGGAGTGGGGGGAGGCTGAGGCAGAAGATTGCTTGAGCCCAGGAGTTTGAGGTTACTGTGAGCTATGATGACGCCAACGCACTCTAGCCCGGGCAACAGAGCGAGACCTTGCCTCAAAAAAATAAAAAATAACGACTTTAGGATTAGAATCGTGGGCTGGAGGTGGACGCCACGCTTCATTCTGATGGGTCCAAGAGCCGAAATTCCGGCTTCTGATACCCTCCTCACCCTCCTCTGCAACCTTCTCTGTCATTATTCTCTCCGAGGCTTTGGCTATTTGTTAGTGGTTGGCTAAAAATAGGTCCACCTCTTGCTCAGGATTCGCTGTGAGCTCCCGGAACCCCGCCTCCTCTCTCCCATCATTCGCTACTCCTGTGTTCATCCCGCCCCTCCATCGAACAGATTGGGTGCTTGGCCACTAGCGCGTTCAGAGAGGCTGTTGCTGCGGTGACCCAGAGGAGAAGAAGCTCTAGCAACTATGGCAGTCTCGGTGTTGGCGGTGCGTTCGCGGCTTGGCATGTGGGGCGTGAAGGCCGTGCAAGCCCGAGGCTTCGGCTCGGATCAGGTACGCCGCAGCGCAGCAGTGTCCGCTGCCCCAGCCCTGAACGCGGATTCCACCTTCCCTTCCGTACCTTTAGCTATGTCCCCGTCTCTCCTCAGTCCGATCATGTCGACAGGAGCCCGGGCTCGGGCTCGATCCGGGAAGCTGGTGGGGCCTTCGGAAAAAGAGAGCAGGCGGAAGAGGATCGATATTTCCGGTGAGGCCCACCAGATCCCAAGTACAGCCCTACATCTCCCAGGGCCTTCCAATCCAAGGCAGCCTGCCTGGTTCATTGGAGCGGTCCATCCCCCAACAGAATTCTCAAACCCATTACAACCTAACACTCGAGGACCCCGACCGTTGCCACCTATAGGGCGCTCCCAGTCCCCTGCTAAACAGTCTCAGGGCCCCCAAGCCCCAACCATTTCCACCGGCGGGTCTCCAGAACGTTCAACCCATGACTCAACTCCTTTATCAATTACCATCGCCCCCTGCATGGAGTTTCCCCCGCTCCCCATCTGCGAAATGCCCCCATTTTCTTCACACAGTGTCTAGATCCGACCGCAGACCCCCTGAGCCTGACTCCCTCAGTTTTCACCCTCTTATCACCCCCTCCTCGTTCTTAATCCCCCACACGCCTTAGCTTTGCAAGCCCACGTTTATTCCCTAAAGCTTCAGACCTTCTGTGCTGTTTCTAGACCCTCACGCGAGTCCAGCTCCGCCAGAGTGGGTGGGTCATAGGAGCTGGTGGAACCTGCTTACAGGTTGGACTCCAGCTCCTCCTGGAGACTTTGGCCCTACTTAGCCCAGCCCAAACCCTGGGTTGTAGATTTCCCTCTCTCTCTCTCTCATAAGTAGGGAGTGGGCTGGGCCTATCTACTCCCTTTCCCCGCCCTGAGTTATCGTTAATTGACTTTTGTCTGCAATGGGGAGCAGGGAGGAACTAATCTTCCTTCTACCTGTTATTGAGAATTGTCACATGTGCACCTGCCTTACCAGAGAGCCAAGGTACAGCCCTTAGAGACCATGTAGTTGGGCCTCTACAGTTTATAGTTAAGGAAAACTGAGAACTAAATGTGGCTGAACCAACATTTTAATCTAGTTAGTCCCTTCTTGAGACCTAAATTGGACTGCCAAATACTGCCTGTGCAAGAGACTCCTCCTTTTTTGGCCCTTCCAGTGGGCCACACATTTCTCTAGGCAAAGAAAGCCCTAGATAAATTGGGATAGGAGATGGGTATTTGTCCTTTAAGCACACCCCTTTCTCTCTCTCCCTCCTTGTTGCTCCTTTTTTCCCCTAAAAAGGGACTCAGATTCTCTGGGTTGTTCCTCCAATAAGGTGTTGGGGACTTAGGTTACATCTGTCTGGAGTTTTCAATTTTCAAAAGGAATCTGAAAGGAATAGCTCGTTAATGATGGAGTTTCAGGCACTAGCACAAGAA
>CM052444.1:90206367-90221456 GCA_028533085.1 Varecia variegata | reverse complement strand
TCGCTCTTGCTCAGGCTGGTCTCGAACTCCTGAGCTCAAACGATCTGCCCGCCTCGGCCTCCCAGAGTGCTAGGATTACAGGTGTGAGCCACGGCGCCCGGCCCAAGGAAGTTGTTTAAGATGCAAATTTCTGAGCTCTGCCTCCAACAACAGGTCACCAACACCCTCCCCCCCTGCCTGCCCCCCCCCAGGCCAAGGACCAATACCAAGGACTGATACTTGTCCGTGTCCTGTTAGGAACCAGTCCACACAACAAGAGGTGAGTGGCAACCAGCCACCGAAGCTTCATCTGTATTTACAGCCACTCCCCATAGCTTGCACCACTGCATAAGCTCCGCCTCCTGTCAGATCAGGGCGGCATTAGATTCTCATAGGAGCACGGACCCCACTGTAAACTGCACATGCAAGGGATCTAGGTTGCTGCTCCTTATGAGAACGTAATGCCTGGTGATCTGAGGTGGAGCTGAGGCGGTGATGCTAGCGCTGGGGAGTGGCTGCAAATACAGATTATCATTAGCAGAGAGGTTTGACTGCACAATAAATGTAATGTGCTTGAATCATCCCAAACTCCCCTCACCCCTGCGCCCCAGGTCCATGAAAAAATTGCCTTCCATGAACCTGGTCCCTGGTGCCAAAAAGAATGGACACCACTGCTCTAGGAGATTCTAAAGCATGAAAAGTTTGTGAACCACTCCTCCAATCCACCTGCCCTAGGGCTCCTGTGAATGAAACCTGCCAGAGGAGACTCACCAGACTCCTTTTTCCACTCACACTCGGCATTCCTCACACCTAGCATGGCTTCAAAAGACAAAAGAAATGAGCCATCAGCAACCTTCCCCAAACTCCTCTAATTCTACCTCAGTTGCACGATCTTGGGCAAATTTCTGAATACCAAACAACTCAGTAGTACCAGGTGCCAGATACCTGAACTGTGCTAGGTGGTTTTCACAAATTATTTAATCCTCATCACCTTCCTGTGACCCTAGGTATTAATTCCATTCCATAGATAAGGAAATTGAGGAGGGAGGATTGAAGTAACTTGCTCATGGTCAGGCAGATATTAAATGTCAAAGCTGGAATTTGAACCTGGGTCTAACTGCTAAGCTGGTGTTCCCTAGATTTTCATTGGAGGCTCCATTTCCACATCTGTAAAGTGGGAACACCACCCCTTTCTCACAGAGTTGAAGGTTGGGAGATTCAATTTGAAAACATTGGCAACAGTCACACTCAATAAATGCTACCTGGAGAAGAAAAGGAAATGTTTCATCCCCATTTTTATGGCTGCGGAAACTTGAGGCCCAGTGAAATTAATCAGTACCCCCAGAGGTAGTAAGTGGCTAAATCAGGACCAGAATCCAAGTTTTGTGCTCCAGGTGTGATTCACGCTCTCTCAAATAACCGCAGAAGGAAGAGCAAGTGTATAGGAATTTTGCAAAAATGAAGCGGTACCTCAAGGGAAAAAGTAACAGGGTTAATCAGGGGAGGCTTCCTGTAGGAGACCCAGTTTGCATTTTATTCTGGCAGTGTTTAGAAGAAGTGGGAAACCAGCGGGAGAGTTCTTAGCTCTTAGTCATGATGTGGTTTTCCTGATAAGCTTGCTAGTTCCTGGTGCCCAGAGAAGCTAGGAAGCTTGACCAAGGTCACACAGCTATAAATGGCACTGGCTCAACTTGGGGGTTGCATCTAACTCCTTATGCCTGGTTATGACTCCTTGGTGCTGGAGAGGAAAGGATGAGAAGCAGGTAATCATAACATGGAGGGGTAGGGGGACACAAGGAGGCTCCCCAGTTTCTCAGACAGCCTCCCTCTGTCACAGGAGAAGTCCAGCAGTGGAAAAAACAGCAAGGTAAAATGCCAAGGCCTCAAGGTCAAGTAGACCCTGGTTGGAATCCTGGCTCCCCCACTGACTAGTGATGTGGCCTCAGCAATGCCACTTCACTCTGAGTCATGATTCTCTTGCAGGATTGCTGCAGATTCAGAGAAATGGTCTCTGAATACCCAGCCCAGGGCCAGGCTTAGTCAGAAAAATAAGATGGTCATTATTATTCCACAATGCCAGGCCAGCCACAGAGGGGTGGCAGGGCTGGACACGCAGGGGACTTTCATTGCCAACATTGCCAACCCGCAATCACTGGGCACAAGTACTCGGCAGGGCGGGGGCTATCAGGTCAGGTCCATGATGCAATCACAGCTCCCTGCCTGTGCTATGAGGTGAACCATGACCTTCAGGAAATGGAAAAACAGCCCATTAACAAGGAGTACAAAACAAAACCTCGGTGAACGTTTATTTCTCATCATACGGAACTGGTAGTAAAGCCAAAGAGTTGTGCATTTGAACACTGAATACCCCTCCCCACCTGCCCAGGGGACATTGACAGAGGCTTCATGTCCCCTCCAGAACCCCCCCCCGCCCCCGCTAGGGCCCCTTCTCTCCCGCACATCCTTGCAGGGAGGGCTTTCAGGCCTGAAGGGGGTGCCAGTCGCTTCTCCGTGCCTGCACGGGTGTGAAATGTGACAGGCTGGCCAGGCTCCTCTCCTGCCTGCCCAGAGAGGAGGGACAGGAGCAGCAGCATCGCGGCCCTTGCCTTTCCTCAGTCACCTCCAGACTGGTCAGAGAGGAGGCGCAGACTGCCAGAATACGGGCAAGAGAAGTCATAATTCACAGTTATTTGCTACAGAAAGTGCCTGGATTGGTCCTTGGCTGCTTCTGCCTCCAAGCAATCCACTTAAAATCCAGGAGAGGGGACAGAAGGGACACTGGGATGGGGGTGGGGGGTCCTTGGAAGGCACCCAGGAGAGACTGACTGCAGGAGTCAGAGGAGGGGGGAGGTCCCAGAGGCCTTTAAGATTCTGCAAGAAAATCAGTTTGCTATTGGCAGGTTGGCCTGAGAATCCAGGCGGCAGCATGAGACATTGTGGAAACTCAGACACACCCTACAGTCTGCAACTGTGGCGGTCAAAGAGGTTTGGCAATGTAGCCATGGTCACCCGGCCAGAGAGGCAGGGCCCCAAACAAGAGCCCCGCTGGGCCATGGTGCCACCTAAGCCACCTAGAAAAAGGCTCAACGTTTTGGCAAACGTCTGCGGCAGAGCCACCAGAGACAGGAGAGTGGGGTGCCAGCCTCTGCATGGCAGGTGCAGGCTGGGGAGATTCTCCGCCTCCTCCTCCTCTCATACACCGACCGCGGCTCCAGGGGTGAGGCCCTGCAGAGGTTTGAACCTCGACCATTTAAGGACCAAAATAAAGAGAAATTATAATCTAATACTCCCTCTTCTTCAGAAGGCAAAGTGACTAACAGAGGTTCAAACTCTCTAGAGATAATCTGCTTTTCTGATGTGCTTGGCCTTTCTCCTAAGGCCTCATACCACGAGGCATAGGGAAAAGGATGAGGGCGAAGAAGTCAAAAGAAATGAACTAGCATCTGGGCAACCAGGGAACAAGGGGCCTACAAGCCGCCCAGCAGAACAGACTTTTGGGGAATTGGACACACAGACCAGCTGTGACCTTGACTTTCACATTGATGGGTGAATGGCAAGTGGGAGGTAATGAAATCTGGGTATGAGAAGGGAGGGCAGGCAAAGCTGCCTGGAGTGTCAGTCCCTGGAGCTGTTCACCCCTCTCCCTTGGGGGCCAGCCAGGGACTTTCTAGTCCAGGAAGGCCACAGCACTTGTGGCACATAAGTCCGAGCTTGGTCCATTTTCCTTCCTATGACCTCTGCCTCTGGTGGCAGGGGAAGGAGGAAGGGCGTGGACCCTCAGGATCTTCTAGTCCTTTTCCAGCTCCCAGGGGCAGAGCTGAGATCCCACTCAGTGCAATGATCCTGTCCATCCCAGTGACAAAAAGGAGGGTGTGGCTTGGGGGCTGCATTTCACATACAAGCCCACCCCAGAGTGGGCTTGGTGGGCGTGGGACACAAAGGGTCTGGGTCTGTCTCCAGAGAGAGAAGTCCTTGCAGGGAAAAGGACGCCCCCAGGGTCAGCTGCTCCGGGCCCAGGTCCTGCGTGGGAGGGAGTCAGGTCATGTAGCGGGTGATGGCACGGAGGGCGTAGAGCAGAGCGGCTTGCATGCGCGCCTCCAGGAGCAGCAGGTTCACGTGGACCTGGGGCGCAGAGGAGGGCACGTTAGCAACTGATACCACTTCTCGCCATTCACACCCCTCCCAGACTGCCCCGATCCCTGACCACTTCCCTCACGCTTCCCTTTCCTACAGAGATGCCCTACGCTTTGCTGAAACTCTGAGCAGTTGGGTGCAAGGATTGCTGAATAATTTCAAGCACAGTCATCCCTGTCATGACTAATCTCTTCATCCCCAAAAGCTAAAAACAAGAACTACCACTAACTGAGCACCTATTTCGAATCAGAGGTTTACATGCATTTTCTCATTTCATCCTCCAGACAATCTTGAAATACAGAAGTATTTATTCCCATTATTAAGATAAAAAGCTCAGAGAGGCAAAGTGGCTTGCCCAAAGTCACACTGCTACCGAGTGACAGTGTTATGATTTGAACCCAGGTTTACCAAGCTACCACTAAGGATACCATGTGAGGCAGGCACCCATGTTCCTATTTTACAGGTGAGTAAATTGAGTCTGAAAAATCACACAGTGGAGTAAGACTTGAATCCAGGACAACAGGCCCAGGTGTCTCTCCTGCAGGACAGACTTAGTATGGGGTCCCTCAGTGGGTCTTGATCCCTTGTCATCTCCACTAGCTAGGCTTGTCTACCTCCATGCTGCTCTTCCTGCACGGGTTGTACCTTCTCCGAGTGGCGGAAGTGCTTCCAGAAAAGGTTGTACATTCTTCGGGTGGTCTTCTCTGGGTAGCAGGCCACTGTCTTGATATAGACCTTGAGATTCCGCTCCAGGAGCTGGTTCACCTCCCCATAATCATAGTCATCGTATCTGGATGGAAAGGCCCAACAGCATTATTCACCTCTGCTCGCAGAGGTAGCTCCTCTCCCCTACCCCCACCCTACAGAAAGAAGAACAGAGAGTAGCAAGAAAAGTCAGAATGTAGGAAGCAAGAAGCCTGGTTCCTCTTAGAAAAACAGCTGATATCATATATTACAGGCCACAAGTCACAGGGGACCACTCCAAGGAATGCACAGAGAATGAGCATGCTGTATTGAGTGCCAACTACGTGCCATGTGGACATGTACTCATGGAATCCTCAAAACTACTATACCCTACTGTATATACAACTGTTATCTACAATATATTATATCCATCAACCCCATTTTACAGATGAGAAAACTGAGATTCAGAGAAATGAAGTCTCTTGGCCTAGGTGATACAGCAGGGAATGGGTTTCAGACCCAGCTCTGCCTGGCTCCAGGGCCATATTCACGACCGTACAGTAAAGGCCATGGAAGGTGGGGGAGGAGGGCAGCGCATATTTACTCTGGAGAACAAAGAGGGTTAAGGGTAAAAAGGAGTCAGTACACATTCTACAGACGGGCATGCTAAAGCCTGGAGAAGGCAATTAACTTGTCAAAAAGCAAGTTGGTGATAAGTCTAGAAGCAACTTTGCCATTCTGTAGTCCAGCGAGTTAGGGCAGCCAGAGTCATCACAGATTAATGTGGATGGGAAAGACTGGTTGAAACTGGAGGGCAGATGTGGTAGACAAAGATATAGGAGCATAAACTATGTTGGAGAGTGGAGAGGCCTAGACCTGAGGGCAGGAACTAGTCTGGGCCACGTTCTAAGATGCCCATCCTTGGCCACCCTTGAGTTGGAACCTGCCAGTGACCAGCAAGAGGATGGGCAATTAAGCAAAACTCAACCCACCCTGTGAAATATGATTTACGGCTACTAATACACAGAAACAAATTTTCTATAAGGAACATGTACCTTTTTAAAAATTGGGAGATAATTTTGTTGATGCTTGTTATAAATTGTTAAACAAAAAAAGCAAGAAAATCATGTGTTCACTAAAATATGCTCATGTTTGAGTAAATGAGTAAAACAAGTGAAATGAATAAGGAAGAAAATAACAACAGATCTTGTTTTTATAAAATTCTATATGCTTTGGCTATTTGTGCATAGAAAAAAGACAGGAAGAAAATACCTGTTAACAGCAGGTAGTATCATGGATAATTTTTATTTTCTTCTTTTTGTTATTTGTATTTTCATGGTTAAAAAGCATGAAAGATCTATTCATACTGATAAAAAAGGTGGTTCACACTAGATTATTAGGTGAAAAAAGAAAATTGCAGAATGTCAAAAATGATCCCATCAATTAAAAAAAATTAAAAAATCAGAATAGATTTAATAAGCAACAAGATGAAAATGTAATTCACATTATACTATACAGAAAGCACCACTAGTAAAGAACATTTTAGTGTGTAGTCTTCCACACATTTTCCATGCTTACATAACTGTTTAGAAAAAAAGGAACAAAGAGAAGATTCTCATTGGTAACCAGTTTTCTTTTCTCTCAATACAGTTTGAATATTTTTCCATGGCAATAGAAATAGACCTCTATTGTAATATTTAATAGCTGCAACTCTTATGACTTAGATCTGGGAAAGAATAAAAAAAATTAAAGAAAAAAAAAAAGACCAGGCATGGTGGCTCACACCTATAATCCCAGCACTCTGGGAGGCCTTAGGTGGGAGGATCACTTGAGGCCAGGAGTTCGAGACCAGCCTGGGTAACATAGCCAGACCGTGTCTCCACAAAAATAAATAAATAAATAAAATTTTTAAAAAGAATAAAAATTTTTAAAAATTAAAAAAATAAAATAATAGCTGCATATTTCACTGAATGGATATGTCATTATTCTAAGTCTCCTATTGGTGGGCATTTATGTTGCCCATATTTACGATAACAGAAGAATTGCTACTCAGAATGGAAACACAAACATAAATATATATAGTATATATATGTATATACATGTATATATGTGTGCAAATATGTGTATATATGTATATATGAAACCATAGTTATCTCTGGAGGTGGGATTAAAGACTTTCATTTACAAAGTTCAAATAATAAGCACTTTTATTATCTCTTAAAATCGGCAAAAAAATAAATTTGCTTTGAAAAACAGTATAGGCAACAGCAGCTTAGTTCCATTTGGTCTAAACAAACAAAAAATAGTATAGGCAAGAAAGAGGGAGAAAAATGAAACAACTGTGAGCCCAGAGTAAAGAGCTGTAGTGCACACATGCCCAGGGAGAGGGGACATGCGCTCACCTGATGCCAAAGACGCAGTGGATGTAGTTCCAGATGGCCCTGCGGAGCATGGAGGTGTCCACACCGCTGTGCATGGCGATGGTGTTGTAGGTGAGGCTGTAGGCTGCCTGGAACTTCTCGTCCAGCAGCTGTCCACCCTCAGGGTAGAGCCGCTGGATCAGCGAGTAGCCATGGTCTTCCCAGGTATAATCCTTAGGAACGTAGGAAGGGGTTGGTGAGCAAATCTTTGGAGCCCAAGGCCGGTCACAGAGACCCTGTCCTCTGGAGTCCACCCTGGCTCTCCATAACGCTCCCTCCCCACACCACACATTTAACACACTGCTTGCTCTGGGCCTGAGACGCCAAGGAGGATGCACCTTGGTGATGACCTCCTCCCTAAGATCAGCACCCCCTGAGCTTAGGGTGCAGATGGGCCCCTTTAGGATTCACAGGAGCCCCACTGCCCTCGTGGAATCTTGAGGGAGAGAAGGTATCCAACTCTATAACCACTCAAACCACCCACCCCCTGCTCGTTCATAAATCTGGAGCAATGGCCAACACTAGTGCCCTACCTGGGCACGGAAGGTTGGGGGTGCCTGAGTCCCTCGCCGGGTGAAGTCTTCATATCCAAAAGTGGGGTCTTCCACAAAGCACAGCATGTCTGGGTGTGGAGTGGGCTCCAGAATGTCAGCTGAGGACCAGAAAGAAGTCACAGTGAGGCTGAGGCACAGAGCACACAGGGTCCACTCCTGATTAATCATCAAAAGGGGGCAGGGCAAGGCCAGGTAGAGGGCCAAGAAAGCCCCTTGCTACGGTGAGCAGGACTTCAGCCAAAGCCAGGCCTGGGGGAGGAGGCAAGGCCGCTAGCAACAGTGACAACAGTTGTTTATGGAGCTGCTTGCCCTGGGCCAGGCTCTGTGCTAAGTGCCTGGCTTCTGTGGTCCCATTTATCCCGCACACCAATCCTGAAGCCCTGAGACATGAAGTGACTTGTCAGTGGTCACAGAGCCAGAAAGGATAACAGGCCAGGGTTCAAAGCCAGGTCTGAGCCCAAAGCCCACATTTGGAACTTCTTGGAAGGGAGGTTGACAGGCGGCTGCCTCTGGAGTACAGGAGATGCGGTGCACGGAGCGGGGGGGCTACTCCCCACCAGAGATAGTGTAAGCAGCGGGCAGCCCTGGAGCCTGGCTGTCTGTGGTCCCGTACCTGAGGGGGTCACCAGCAGGCTCTCTGACTTCTCCAGCTCAAAGCGGCTCTCCATCTCCTCCTGCGACGCTCCCTCGTCCCGCAGCAGGCTCTCCTGCAGCTGCCTCATGCGTTCCATCAGAGCCTCCACGTCGCGCGCGGCCTCAAAGCCCTGGAGGAGGGGCCCAGTGGTGACCATCTATTCCTCCTCCCTCAGCCTCTCGCAAATGCCACTCATCCTGCCCACGTGCCAGGCCTTCCTGAATGATCACGAAGGCCTAGTGCAGCCTCTGTGCCAGCCACCACGTGGCCAGCTCACAGGGTGTGTGCTTCCCAAAGTGAAATTTACGAAGCTACGGGACAGACATGAGTCTTCCCTCACAGGTAGGGAACTTTTTAAAGTATCTGTATGTTTGTAATTTTAAAAAAGGCCACATTAGGGAGTAAGAGGCAAACTTTATTTATTTACTTATTTTCGAGACAGGGTCTCACTCTTTCTCCCCAGGGAGAGTGCAATGGCATCATCATAGCTCACTACAACCTTCAACTCCTGGGCTCAAGTGATCCTCCTGCCTCAGTCTCCCAAGTAGCTGGGAATACAGGTGTTTGCAACCATGCCTGGCTAATTTTTCTATTTTTAGGCAGAGACAGGATCTCGCCCTTGCTCAGGCTGGTCTCGAACTCCTGGCCTCAAGTGATCCTCCTACCGCAGCCTCCCAAAGTGCTAGCTAGGATTACAGGCCAAACTTTGTATTTTTAAAGCACTAAAAACTGGCAGACTCTGAGCTTGTGGGGCTACATACTGAGAGGTCAGTCACATGGTATTTCATTTAATCTTCACGATCCACTGTGAGTAGGAGTCTTTATCCCCATTTCACAGGTGAGGAAACTGAGCCTCAAAGTCAAATAACTTTTTATGGCCTCAGCGTGAGGCAATAGGGAAGCAGTAGCTTCCACCTAAGGACCAGAGGCCATGCCACCTTCCTTCCCAACCAAGACCCAGGCCCGTGACTCACCCCAGAGTTGTTCAGTGGGTCCCCACTTGGGGGGGTGCTTTGCTCACTGGGGGGCGAAGGTGCCTGGGGGGCAGGGCTTCCCTCTGGGTCCCCCTCAGGGAGGATGCCACAGCCAAACACGAAGGAGGCCAGCGAGTGGCAGTGGGTGAGCAGGACCAGAGCCTGAATGAGTTCGGCCAGGGACCAGCTGTGCTCTCCCGTCTTCAGCAAGGCCTGGAAGGGAGGGAAGACCAGACCTGCTCAGTGCCTGCCCCTGGGCTGCCCTCCATGCCCCAGCCAGGCCCCTGTGCTCCCTCAGGGACCCGCCTCTTTGTCCACTGCACCTGGATGTGCTCTTTGGTGATGAGCCATGGCCGATGTGCCAGCAACTTGTTGATCTCGCTGAGTTTGCGCAGCTTCTCAGGGGCCCGGTGGAGGCCCAGTAGCCACTCAGGGTCACCACCAGTCTGCAGAAACTCGGCCATGTGGGAACCCACCAGGTAAGAACACTGGTGGCGGGCAGCAGCCTGCAGAGGTGGTAGACAGATCCTGGGTCACCCTCCTTCTTCTGTGCCCCGCTCAGGGTGGGTACCCCGGGGAAGAAGACATCGTAGGGCTCACTGTTGCCTAAGAGGTAGGAAACCTAGGTTCTAACCCCACCCCTGCCACCAGCTTGCAGGTCACCTAACCCCTCTGCACCTCAGTTTCCCAGTCTGCAAAGTAGGCACTAAAGAAGCCTCTATTCAGAACCTAAAATTCTATGAATGGTCAGAAAAAGCCAGGGCTTTCCTTTGCTGTTATGCTGCCTTCCCTCCTTGCCTAAGGAATAAGCTCAGAAAGCTCCCAGAAAAGAGATCCAAAGACAGAACCCTCTGTGTAGCTGCTCTACAAGTGTCAGGCCCAGACAGGCTCACCATGATGGCAATGTAGTGGCGCCAGGAGCTGGCCAAGGGGCCATCCGTGTGCAGCAGCAGGTAGTGCAGGCGCCAGAAGCTGTTAAGGTAGTCAGGGTGCAGGCCCATCACCACCGCCAGGTTGTCCACCCGCCCTGACGACATCAGCGCCTCCAGCCCCAGGTGCTGCTCGAGGTTCTCAGTCCCCTCCCGAAGGACCTGCGAAGCAAAGGCGAGACCGTGGGTTTCCCCCCTGCCCTCCCTACCCAAGAGACCGATGTATCCTTTGTGGTGGGTTTTTAATAGCAATAAAATGAAAACCACCACCATGCCCAAAAAGGGGGAATGCGGAGGAAGATATATTTTAATAAGTGATTAAGCGAATATCTGTTAGGCACCCTGTATAATAACAACAGCCAATACTTTTATGTATAATGGTATATACCAAGAACTGTTCAAGCACTTTATATATATTAACTCATTTAATTCTCACAACAACTATAAAACTGGAATTCTATTTTCTCCATTTTTAGATAGGAAAACTCAGGCACAGAGATTAAAAGTACAAGTTCTCCTCCCTTCATGGAGCTTTAATGCCAACACTGCAAATGCAGACAGGCATGGGGGTGGGTGCAAAGTAGCTCCCACACGCTGAGTGCTTCCCCACACCATGTCTGCGCTGGGAGCTGTCCCTGCCTTATCTCACTGCATCTTTGCAATAATCCTATGAGGCCAACACTGTTATTTTCCCCTCCCCCTGCCCCTGGACAGAGGAAACCAGAGAGGTTTTGTTACTTGCTTAAGGTCACAGATCTGGTAAATGACAGCACCAGGATTCAAATCCAGATTAACTCCAAAGCCTATTTCTTTCCTTTATTATAAAAAAGTAGTTATTTATAAATGAAAAAATAAAATACAAGAGCAATACTTCAGTTTAAAATTCTGGGCTACCGACAAGTAATCAGCAAGTGGCTGTTCACCCTGCATTTACAAAGGAGGGGAGGAACTGGGATTTTAGACACTTGTTAACAGCTCATTAACCACTTGGCCTACACATTCAGGAGAGCAACGAGAACAGGAAACAAAAAATTCATCCTTGTTCATTGAAGGCCAAAGAAAAATCAGAAAACTATTTTAAATCTTTTCTGTGTTTCCCAGAAGCCCCACATGCTAGAATGTAAGTTCCATGATGGCAAAGATTTGTGTCTATCTTGTTCACTGCTGTAACCCCAGCACCCAGAATGGTGCCTGACACAGATTAATCATTCAGTCAATATGTGTTCAATAAACGTCTGAACACATTCAGTAGATGAAAGCTGTCTCTGCTGCACTAAGTGAAAAAACAAAACAAACAAAAAAACAAGGTGTCAACTATGACCTTGGTTCTGTACTGAAAATAAGTACCCTGTACTGAACAAAAACCCTGGAAAACAGTAGCAAATGGTTAACAGTGATGGTCTTTTCAGGAGGTGTGGGGTGGGGATTATAGGAGATCAGAGCTTTCTGAAACATTGGGAAAAAAAATTTTTTTTTAAACAGAGGAAAGCTTAAACCAGTCTCCCACCACAACAAATTATGCAGTCGAGTTTCCTGCATTTGGGGAAATCGCAGGGGTCAGCACACCTGGAGTGCAACGGATGAGCCTCACCCTGGGAAAACTACCTTCATGATCATGGTATCTCCCCTGACAGGTAAGTATGGAAAAAATTTTTTAATACTAAACATATATTACTATTGAAGCAAAAAAAATTGTAACATATGCAGAGTCAGGAGTGAAATAAGATAGATGGTTATTAAGGATCTTATTGAGGAAAAACAGGTGCTGATCTGGATTCAAAAGTGTGGCCATTACCTGGCTGTATTATTAGCACTTTATCTCTTTGAGTCTGTTTCTTCCCAGTAAAGTGGGGTTCATAGTGCCTGCTGCACAGAGCTGTTCTGTGAATTAAATGAATTAGGAACCTGAAGGGGTAGTTTCAAAGTTGTAATTTAAGGAATAGTAAAAGACCCTCACCCACCAATGCCCCATGTCCTTTCTTCCCAGGCACCAAAGATTCCTTACCCCTTCCAAGCTTACCTCCTCCACTGGGATGAAGGCGCTGGGCCCTCGAGGGCCTCGCCGGGCTCGGCTCTCCCTCTGCTCCTGGGAGGAACATCCAGGTTAGTGGGTGGTGGTGGGAAGAATAAAAAGTACTGTTATCAGGCAAGGAGGCTCAGGCCTGTAATCCTAACACTCTGGGAGGCTGAGGTGGGAGGATCACTTGAGCTCAGGAGTTGGAGACCAGCCTGAGCAAGAGTGAGACTTGGTCTCTACAAAAATCTGCCAGGCATGGTGGCACCTGTCTGTAGTCCCAGCTACTCAGGAGGCTGAGGCAGGAGGATTCAGTTCAGGAGTTTGAGGTTGCAGTGAGTTATGATGACGCCACTGCACTCTAGCCCAGAGGGCAGAGTGAGACCCTGTCTCAAAAACAAACAAACAAAAAACATAATCTACCACCATCTCTTGTCTGGACCACCACCCACAGCCTCACCAATTGTCTATCTCCACTGCCCTGTCCTCTCCTGTCCATCCTCTACCCAGCAGCCAGATTAACTTTCTGAAATGTGAACCTGATCAACTGGCTTAAAACCCTACCTCCCCCTCCCATGGCCTTCCAGATAAGTTATCCCCACCGCCCTCCCACTGGTTATCCCTATCACAAAGCTAACTCTTATAGTCCTTCAGGGTCTGGGAACCTTTTTTTGACCCTTATCTGTGACCCCACAATTCCCAGTGCTTTTGCCTCTCAAAACACCACCTTTTAATTGTTAGGGTTTTTTTGTTTGTCTTTTAGAGACAGAGTCTCACTCTGTCACTCAGGCTAGCACAATTCTAGCTCACTGTAGCCTTGAATTCCCAGGCTCAAGTAGTCCTCCTGCCCCAGTCTCCCAAAGTGTTGGGATTACAGGCCTGAGCCACCGCACCCAGTCCTTATTGTTGCTTTTAAGTCTTTCTACTACCAGATCACATTTTATGGAGAGCAGGGCTAGGTCTTTCATGCTACTGTATAAATGCAAATAGAGAATGCAGAAAGGCGGGGAGGGAATCAGAGCAGGGTGTACAAGGCTGATGGTGGTGGCTATTCTGACATGTATATATTTGAGCCTCTTTAGAAACTACCAGAATCATGTACTCACTAAATGTGCTTCTCCTAGTCCTAGAGATGAAGTTCAGGAAGGCTGTTTTATTTATTCATTAATTTTGTTAATTTTCTTTGGGGGAGGCAGCCTCTCAGCACTGGCTTGGATACAGTTTACCCAAATCAGAGTCATGCCCTCACTGTAACAGGACAGGGGTCCCCCAGTTCTCCCCTCCCCATTAAGATCCAGACTTAGCACCAGCCCCAGGTATCCAGGGAATAAAAATTACAATTAAAACTTCCTTCTCAGGTAGCCAAAAGCCCCCTGAAGGAGGCAGACCTCGGGGGTCCTGGAAGACTACAAAGGAAAGAACTAGGGGACCTGGAAGTCTCGGGGTAGGTACCAGTTCTGTCACTAACTGGCTGTGTGGCTCTGGAAAAGTTACCTAGACTCTCTGGGCCTTAATCCTGGACAAAGAAGGTAGTTGAGCTGACTGCTCAGGCCCCTTTTAGCCCACACTTCTGGGAGCTACCAGCCAGGCTGGTCCAAGTTCAGGGTAGTAACCACCACAGTCTCCAAGCACTCCCTTTTCAGCTTCCCTCCTCCTCCCTCACCAAAGAGAAAAAGCCCAACAGCTCTGTCTGGGAGATAAGGATTGCTGACTCCGCAAACTGGCCCTCCCCCTCAGGGGACCTGAGGACAGATAGAAAACTACAGCAGGAGTAGGGCAGGGCGGAGCTGGGCGAGGAGGGTGGGGAGGGCAGGGAGGGCCCACTAGAGGTGCTGGGGAGGGACAGGGAACAGCCTTGGGAATGCCGGCTCCCTCCAAAATCTAAGGCAGGAGCTGTCAAAGGAAGGAGCTGACACCTGTAGGTCTTTCAGCGATTAGTCTGGATCCATCAACATTTTCCAGCAATAACAATGATGATGATGATGATAATGTCCAGTTAAAAGATAGGGGCTCTTGACACAAACTCTCTGGGCTCAAATGACAGCTCTATCACCTGTTAGCTATATAAGCCTCAGTTTCCTTACCAAATAGTGGAGATAATATTATCTATTTTCACTGGGTAGTGAGGAGGATTTAATGAGCCAACACCACACAGTTTACCTCAATATCTCCATCACAATAAGCACTTAATAAAAGTTGGCTATCATTAACCTTATTGTTATTTCAAACAAGGGCTTCTCAACCCAAGCAGTACATTAGAATCTCTTCGAGATTTATTTATTTGTTTATTTTAAGGAAGGGGGTTTTGTTTTGTCACCCAGGCTGGAGTGCAGTGGCGTGAGCTTTTTAAAAAATACCCAAGTCAGGCACATCCCTGTAATCCCAGCTAGTCCGGAGGTAGAAACAGAATTGCCTGAGGCCAGGAGTTTGAGACTAGCCTGGGCAACATAGCAAGACCCCATCTCAATTAAAAAATATATACTAATGCCAAGGTCCTACCTCCAGGCATTTTAATTTAATTGGTCTAGGATGGGGCCCCAGTATAACATACAGCCAGGGTGAGGACCATTGTTTGCACCATTTATTGATCACTTTCTCAAGTATAAGGCACTGTGCTAAGTGCTTTCCAGGTGGAAACAATTTGTTTATTCAACAAATTCTTAAAAAAATTGTTACTGTCAATCTCACTTGAGTATGATCGACAAATATTTTTGATGACTATATTACAGGCAGCAAGAACACAGCAGTGAAAAGACAAAGTCTCAGC
>CM052444.1:90164577-90205867 GCA_028533085.1 Varecia variegata | reverse complement strand
TGCCTCTCCCTGCCTGGGTGTCTGTTCCGTGGCCAGCTCTCAGACACTCAGCGTCAGTCTAGCGTAGGGGAAAGAGCTTGGACTTTGGAACCAGACAGATGAGGCTCAAATCTGAGTGCAAGTCCATCTGGAATGAGGCAGAATATAAATAAACAGAACCAAGTACCTGTGTGACCTTTGGTAACTTTCTTTAATTTCCTCATCTATAAAATGGGAATGTTACCATCTGCATCCCAAAAAATGGTTGCTGTTAGGATCATATGAGAAAATGTTTACAAAGTGCCTGTTACTTAATTTAGCTCCTCCCTTCAGCAGAACACAGGAATTTGGACAAGGTCGTTTCCTTAGACTTAAAGCCTCAGTTTCCTCATCTGTGAAATGGGAGTTGTGAGATGCAAGATAATATAGAATTCCCACAACCTGGAATGTTCTTAGACCTGTGGGGCTAGCTCCTTCTAAACTTTCAGTTCTCAGTTCTTATCTTTAATATCTCATCAGAGAGTTCTGATCTGATCCCTTTTTCTCAACCTAAACTTACCCCCCATCCCATTTCTTTTCTCTTTAACACTTTTCATCTTTTTTTTTTTTTTTTAAGAGACAGAGTCTCACTCGGTCACCCAGGCTGGAGTACAGTGACACAATCATAGCTCACTGCAACCTCAAACTCCTGGGCTCAAGCAATCCTCCTGTCTCAGCCTCCCAAGTAGCTGGGACTATAGGTGTACACCACCACACCTCGCTGATTTTTCTATTTTTTGTGCAGACAGGATCTCACTATGTTGCTCAGGCTGGTCTCAAACTCCTGGCCTCCCAAGTAGCTAGGACTACAGGCACGCCACTGTGTTTGGCCCCAAGAATGATTCTTAAATTTCAAAGAAATGTCAGCTTATGGAAGAAATGGGGGAAAATGATGTTCTATTTTGGGGTCTCTTGTTGAATTGTAAGGTAGTCATTATATCAAAGAAATTATAAATAAGCAGGAGGGGTGTTTACTAATTTAAGAAAGTGAATGCTAAAATTTAATAACCTGGACCATGGCTATTGAGCTAAATTATAGCAACTCTTTTTTAAAAACAATTTTTAAATTTTGAAATAAATTAAATTTTTTTTTCTTTTTTTTCCTTTTTTTATTATTTTACTCAGAGATCCTTGTTCTGATAAATTAAATTTTAATAATCAATAAATTATGTAGAAAAAATCCCAAATTGTCTTCCCATTGTTCTAATTATATCAAACAGGCCTAGTGTGGTGGTGCACGCCTGAAGTCCCAGCTACTCAAGTGGCTGAGGCAGGAGGATTGCTTGATCCCAAGAGTTTGAGGTTGCTGTGAGCTATGATGACACCATTGTACTTCAGTCTGGGTGACAGAGTGAGACCCTGTCTCAAAAAAAAAATTAAAATTAAAAAAGGGAGTCTTATTAGGATATGATTGGCATGTAATAAAATTTTCCCATGTTAAGTGTATAGGTCATTAAGTTTTGACCAGTATATGGTCATGTAACTGTCACCACAATCATGATATAGAACATTTCAGTCTCTCTCAAAATTCCCTTGTGCTCCTTTACTGTCAATGCCTTACCCCAAAGTTCCCTAAATACCACTGATCTGCTTTGTCACTAGAGTTTTGACTTTTCCAGCATTTCCCGTAAGTGAAAGCATTTATTGTGTAAACTTTGTGTCTGGCTTCTTTCAGTTAGCATAAAGCTTTTGGGAATTATCCATGTTGTTGGATGTATCAGTACTTTATTCCTTTATATTTCTCAGTAGAATACTACTATATGGATATAACACAATTTGTGTATCCATACACCAACTGATAGACATTTGAGTCGTTTCCAATTTGGGCTATTACAAATAAAGCTACTATTTGTGTGGACATAAGTTTTCATTTCTCTTGGGTAAACATATAGGAGTAAAGTTATTGGGACATGTGATAAGTGTAAATTTAATTTTATAAGAAACTTCAAAATCATTTTCCAAAGTGGTTGTACCATTTTGTAGTATATAACAGTTCCAGTTGCTCTACATCTTTACCAACACTTGGTATTGTCAGTCTTTTGACAGTCTTTTTGATGTTGGTCTGGTGGTTAAAAGGCTATGCACTGGAGTCAGTTCAAATTCCAGCTCTATCATTTGTTGGATCACCCTAGGTGAGTCACTTCAACTCTTTTTTTTTGAAACAGAGTCTCATGCCGTTGCCCTGAGTAGAGTACCAGGCATCATCCTAGCTCACAGCAACTTCAAATTCCTAGACTAAAGCGATCCTCCTGCCTCGGCCTCCCCAGTAGCTGGGACTACAGATGCACACCATGATGCTCGGCTAATTTTTTTACATTTTTAGTAGGGATGGAGTCTCACTGTTGCTCAGGTTGGTCTTGAACTCCTGAGCTCAAGTGATTCTCCTGCCTTGGCCTCCCAGAGTGCTAGGATTACAGGCGTGAGCCACCGTGTCTGGCCATACTTCAACTCTTAAGTCTCAGTTTCCTCTTCTGTAAGATGGGATAATACTAGCACCTAGCTCATAGGGGTTTTGTCTCCATAGAATTAAATCAGTTCTCACCCGGGGATGATTTTGCCCCCACAAGACATTTGGCAGTCTGAAGACATTTTTGGTTGTTACAAATGAGAGGAAGCCTCTTGCATTTAGTGGTTAGAGGCCAGGGATGCTGCTAAGCATCCTACCGTGCAAAGGGCAATGCCTTAGAACAAAGAATTATCCAGTCCAAAAGAGTCAATGGGTGCTGGGGTTGAGAAATCCTGAATTAAATAATGCACATAACATGTTCAATATAACACCTGGCACATGTCAACTGCTTGGTAAATGGAAAACAAATAGACTTTGGGGACAAATATGTTTTCAGGAATGGCAATATAAGTTTGGTGTGTCCTTTTCCCAAATATCTAGCCATAGGCTGTTACGAAGTGAGGAGGCTTACTACAGAGGAGAAGTGGTTTTATCACCGCAAATTCCTCAGAAACCAAAGGGTGAGCCGTACATTCAAGACAGGAACCAAGCAGCCTTGGACCTTGGACTCATCCGAGGAGGGGGAGGACTGGAAAGATCACACATTCCATTCCTCCTTCCCACCAGGCAGCATCTCCCCTGGCTGGAGCTCCAGCTGTTGTCTGGGTCAGTGCAAACAGAGACCTTTGGGCTGTTTCAGATCCAGGATTTACAGCCCATGGGCTCCTCCCAGTCTGCAGGAGTCCTTAGAAGACACATTCCAGGTCATCAGGAATTAAGTAGGGCCCCCAAGGAGACTGTGTGTCACGTGATGACACAACCAGGATGAACTGGAGAGGGGCAAACCATAGTCCAGGGGAAAGTGCAGCTGAAATCAATTCAATTCAACAGAGCCAAGCACTTAGCAACATTCATTGCACTCCTACTGTGTGTCAGCCACGATCCCTGTCCCATGTGGGAGGACATTTGGAATAGTGGGTGGAATGCAGTCTCTATTTAGAGAAGGACATTTGAATCCCAGCTCTGCCAGCACTAGGTGTTTGCCCTTTGCAAAGCACATCACCTGAGTGCAACACATGGTATATGTGCAATAAATCATGTGTGTATGTTTGTCTCAGTCCTCACCAAGAACTATGGGGAAAGAGCTCTTATCATCCCTATTTTACACAGGAATAAACTAAGGCTCAAAGAAGTGAAGGAATTTGCCCGATGTCACAGGACTAATTGAGTGGCAGAGAATATTTATGACAGACTTTTAGGGAAATAGAAAGGTAAATAAGATGACGTCCCTACATCAACAAGCTTAGAGTCTCATAGGGGAGATAAAGACAGGTGGAAGTCTGATTCCAAGCACAGAGACAATGAGAGAGAGGTTACTAAATAGCATGCAGGTGGGGGTAAGGCAGGGCTGAGGTCAGTTCCAGGTGGGGCAATTAGGAAGGCTTCATGGAGGAAATGGTGGTTGAGCTGGTCTTCAAAGATGGGTCTGATCAAAAGGAGACAGCCAGACGGCTCCTTCACAGACGGCATCTGGAGAACTGTGACCACTGGGGTGAGCCATAGGATGTGTGCACATGGGGGCAGGAACAGAAGACCTGGCTGGGAAAGTTGATAAATCAGGGCAAGACTATTTGGTGGAAATGGGCAGGGGTGATCTTCAAAATATTTAACAACTGGAAGTGCATAGGCAAAAATTGATCAGAATGGACACTGAGCTGTGAACAACTCCATGGCCATGCTGGTGGGGACAAATTGAATCCCATGCTAAATATCCAGGAAAGGGTGTCCACATTAACCCACTCAATTGCCTTTCCACCTTTTTTGGAAACAGCACACTCCCATTTTGTTTTAGTGATCCACTTATCCTTCTCTTGGTCTATATAGTTCTGGTAGGCCGGACTGCATCTTTATATATGTGGTGTGGGCACACACTGGAGTCTACTCCAGCCAATTGAACACAACAATGACAATGAGGGACACATACCCCAAGGTGGACCAATGGGAATCCTCTCCAGCACATTTGTCAGACTCTTGGGGAAAAGAAGCTCTATTTCACCAGGGAAGCTAAAGGAAAGTCAAGTTTAGAGGGAAAAAAGAGAGAAGGAGAGAGAAAAAGAGAGGGAGGATCAATTCTTTATGATAATATTTGAGTGTTGGATCCAGCTATGTCTGAAGTCATCACCTATACTCTTGAATTCCATGAGCAAAAATATTCTTTTTTATGAGTAAGACAGGTTGGGTTGGCTTTTTTGTCACTTGCAGCTGGAAGAATGCTGATTAATATAATTATGAAAAGTCTGAAATTTCATCCTAAGAATTCTACATAGGCTCTAGAAAGACACGAAAGGGAGGGTAAAAACAGCCAGTGAGAAGGAAAAAGATGTGACAATTACTGAAGCAAGCTCTCTAGGGGGTAGAAAGAATTGGAAGCCAAAGTAGAAGAAGATCGAAGGAGTGCCTACTGGATTCCTCTTCTCAGGAAAAAAGGAATGTAATTTTTTTTTAAACACATCTCATTTTTTGCCTTGAGTCACAGATAGAGGATCCAAGAAATTAGGCTCTGCCATCACCCATGTCTTTCTCTCTGACTCAGCACATGGTGCATCTGTGAACCTGATTTTCAATGTGCCAAGAGAAGTTGAGAAAGATGTCTATATGCTACAGAACTTAAAACACTCACAAGGGACATTCAGCCATTAAAATCATGTTACAAATGAACATGTATGATCATGGAAAGATACATCCAACATATTGTTAAATTATAAATCAAGTTACAAAACAGTATATATAGTATGATTTCTTTTGTTTGTTTGTTTAAAATACATTTATATATAGAGCTGGGTGTAGTGTCAGGCCCCTGTAGTCCCAGCTACTTTGGAGGCTGAGGTGGGAGGATCCTTGAGCCAAGAAGTTCAAGTTCAAGCTGGGCAAAATAGTGAGACCCTGTCTCTAAATATATATTTATGTGTATATATACATATATTATATATATACACACACATATATTTATATGTCTATAAGAAAAAAATCCAAAAGACATTCAAACAGAATATTTTACCTACCCAAAATCTCTTTCTCATTTCTTCTTTGTTCATAGAATCTTACATGTGTGCAGGTATTCACCTTTCAGGGAAGATTTTCATATCCAGAGCTTAGCTGAAGACTTAATTTTTTTTTTTGTTAATCTTTTTTTTTTTTTGCCAATGCCGACTATATTTCAAGTCGTCATAGTGGGATATGGGGGAAATGTTTTCAATTAGCAATAATCGCACCTCAGATAAACCTCATTGGCTACCATACTGCCACTGCACAAAGCTGAAGACTTAATTCTAAGTCATCATGGTAATGCCAGGGACTGGTCTAAGGGCAGTCATGTGATCTAGGTCTGGCCCATAGGACAGGAGGGGGAGTCTGCTGGGAAGCTTCTGGGAAAGGTTTCTTCTTGGTTAAAAAAAATAAATAAATAAAGACAGAGGTGGATGTGAAGAAATCGGAAACCTCATATATTGCTGGTGGGAATGTAAAATGATGCAGCTACTTTGAAAAACAGTCTGGCAGTTCTTCAAACGGTAAAACAGAGTTACCATATGACCCAGCAATTCTACTCTTAGGTATACACCCAAGAGAAATGAAAACATCTGCCTACACAAAAACTTATACACAAATATTCACGTAAGCATTATGCATAAGAGCCAAACAGTGGATATAACACAAATGTCCATCAACTATGAATGGAAAAAGAAAATGTAGCGTATCTATATAATGGAAGATTCAGCAATATAAAGGAATGAACTACTGAACTACTGCTGCTACTTTTTTTTTTTTTTAAAGAGATGGGGGTCTGGCTCTGTTGTCCAGGCTGGAGTGCAGTGATATGATCGTAACTCAAACTCTTAGGCTCAGGCGACACTCCCACCTCAGTCTCCCAAGTCACAGGGACTGCAGGTATATGTCACCTCAACTGGCTGAACATTTTACAACATAAATGAACTCTGAAAACATTATGCTAAGTGAAAGAAGTCAATCACAAAAGATCACATATTACATAATTCCATTTATATGACATGACCAGAATAGGCAAATCTGTAGGGACAGAAAGTAGATTAGTTGTTGCCTAGGGCAGAGGGGAGGAGAGTTGGGGGAACATTGAGTGACAGTTAATGGGTGCCAGAGTTCTTTTTGGGGTGATAAAAGTGTTTTACAATGGATTGTGGTGATTGTTGCACAACTCTGTGAATATACTACAAACCATTTACTTGTATATTTTTAATGAGTGCATTATTAATATATGGTATGTGAATTATATGTCAGCAAAGCTATTATTTACAAAGAGAGAGAGAGATTTTCAGGAATAGGCAGCTCTTCTTTGTTTCATTACAATCTAGTGGTGCTAGATGTTATGTCCACAGGCAGTGCTTGGAACTATGACAATCATCTTTTAACCATAAAAGCAAGGAAAACGCCAACATGATAAGAATGGAAAAACAAAGAGAGAGAGAATTTGGGTCCTTGATAAAATCTTAGAGCTACTGGAATTACTAATTCTAGAGCTTCTCTATCTCAGGAATTCTTAATATGAAGGAGAAATTTTTCTTAAACGATTCTGAGATATTTTGTTTTTAGTAATTTATTGAGGTAAATTCACATAATATAAATTAACCATTTTATTTTATTTCTTATTTATTTATTTTCTTTTGAGACAGGGTCTTGCTCTGTTGCCCAGGCTGGAATACAGTGGCATGATCATAGCTCACTGCAGCCTTCAACTCCTGGGCTCAAATGATCCTTCTGCCTCAGCCTCCTGAGTAGCTAGGAATACAGGCATGTGCCACCACTCCTGGCTAATTTTTAAAAAAGCTTTTGTAGACACCCCCAGTTCTTCCCTCATGCCCTCAGCTCTGCACCCCTCCAGAAAAAAAAGTTTTTGTAGAGACAGGGTCTTGAACTCCAGGCCTCAAGCAATCCTCCCACCTCAGCTTCCCAAAGTGGTAGGATTACAGGTGTGAGCCACCTTGTCCAGCCTAAAATTAATCATTTTATTTATTAAAAAAATTTTTTGGGGGAGACAGAATCTCACTCTGTTGCCCTGGCTAGAGTGCAGTGGGTCACTGCAACCTCAAACTCTTGGGTTCAAGTGATCCTCCTGAGTAGCTGAGACTACAGTCATGTGCCACCACACCTGGCTAATTTTTCTATTTTTTAAAATAGAAACAGGGTCTCGCTCTTGCTCAGGATGGTCTTGAACTCCTGAGCTCAAGCAATCCTCCCGCCTTGGCCTCCCAGAATGCTAGGATTACAGGCGTGAGCCATCGAGCCTGGCCAAAATTAACCATTTTAAAGCGAGCCATTCAGTGGTGGCCTCTAGTACACCCACAATGTTGTGCAACTACCACCTCTATCTAGTCGCAAAACATTTCATTGCTCCAAAGTAAAACCTCTTACCCATTAAACAGTTTCTCCTACACCCCCCTCTCCTCAGCCCATGGGAACCACCAATTTGTGTTTTATCTCTGTGGATTTATCTATTCCAAATGCTTCATATAAATAGAATTATACAATATATGACCTTTTGTGTCTGATTTCTTTCACTTAGCATAATTTTTTTGAGGTTCATCCAGATCATAGCATATATCAGTACTTCATTCCTTTTTATGGCTAAATAATATTCCTTTGTACATATATACCACAATTAGTTTATCCAGTCATCGTTAATGGACACCTTGGCTACTGTGAATAGTGTTGCTGTATATGTGTACAAGTACTTGTTTGAGTACCTGTTTTCAATTAGTTTGGATATATACCTAGGAATGGAATTTTAGGGTTATATGGTACTTCTTTGTTTAATTTTTTGAGGAACTGCCAAACTGTTTTGCACAGAGGCTGAACCATTTGATATTCCCACCAGCAATGTACAGGGTTCCAATTTCTCCACATCCTCACTGCACTTGTTATTTTCTGGGTTTTTATTTATTTATTTTTATTTTTTCTTTTCATCTTCTTGAAGAGCCATTTCATCCTAATTTTCTGGGTTTTTAAAAAATCATTATAGCCATCCTAGTGCATTTGAAGTAGTACCTCACTGCAGTTGTTTTTGTGTTTACTTGCAGCTAAAAGCATAGAAATTGATACAGGTGTTAAGAGTAGTGGAATTATGGTTATTTTGTTTAAAATATTTTCTTGATTTTGATTATCTGCCTTTTCAAATTTGTCTCTAATCACACTAATTTTTATTAAGTCTTTGCAATGTACCAGACGCTGCACTTAGCATTTTATATGCATATCATTTACTTCTCACAGCAAATCTATAAGATGAGTAAAAACTGAGGGACAGAGAGGAATAGTAACTTACTCCAGGACACAGGGTGTGATTTAAACTCAGGGCCCAGGATTTTTTCAATTAAACTTTTTATTTTGAGATAATTATAGATGCACATGCAGTTGTAAGAAATAATACAAAGAGATCCTATGTACCCTTTACCTAGTTTCCTCCATGGTAATGTCTTGCAAAAGCTTAGTACAATATTACAAGCAAGATATTCATACTGATACAGTCAAGATACAGGATTTTTCCATCACTGCAAGGATTCCTCATACTGACCTTTCTATAGCCACCCTCACTCCCCTCCTGCCTCCACACCCTCATTAACCCCTGGCAATTAGTAATCTGTTCTCCATTTTTATAATTTTGTCATTTCAAGAATTTTATATAAATGAATCATACAGTGTGTAACCTTTTGAGGTCAGCTTTTTTCACTCAGTCTCTGGAAATTCATCCAGGTTGTTGCAATAATACATATTTCATTCCTTTTTATTGCTAAGTAGTATTCCATGCTGAGTGGTATTCTGTAGGTGTCACAGGTTTATTTTTATTTTTTTATTTTATTTTATTTTTAAGAGGCAGGGTCTCACTCTGTTGCCAAGAGTTGGAGTGCAGTGGTGTGATCATAGCTCACCGCAGCCTCGAACTCCTGGCATCAAGCGATCCTCCTGCTACAGCCTCCCAAGTACCTGGGACTATAGGCATGCACCACCGTGCACAGCTAGAATATATTTTTAAAAAACCTGCAATACAAGTTATTTTTAATTAAAAAATATTCACAAGGGTCGTACACATTGGAATACATACAACACATGGCTGCTGAGCTGTTGGCCTTGGGAGAAGCAGAAGCAATTAGTCTTTTCTCTGGCATGAGGTCTTTGAGGATCTCCAGGTGCCAGGATCAGTGCAAACATGGTCTGTGCTCATTGAGCCCACAGGAAGCCCCTGTGCTACCTTGGTGTAGGTGGAATTTGCCCTTCTCTGAATCAGGGCCCTTTTGGGTGTAAGTAACAGAGACCTGCTCAGCTTTAAGCTACAAAGGGGAATCTCTTTATGGAGATACAGGAAATGCAGCTGAGCCATTGAAGGAGTGTAGATAAGAAATGGAAAGTTGTGCAGATCCAATCAGGTAGTCTGGGGGGCTAGTCCCATGGTGCAAGTGTAGTTGCAGACAAACAAAATAATTAAGAGCTTGGGCTCAGGAGTCCAATAGCTTGAGTTGAAATCCTGGTTCTACCACTTACAAGCTGTGTGACCTTGGGCAAGTTACTTAACCTCTCAGTCCTCCAGTTTCCTTATCTTAAAATGGGGTAATAATGGTATCTACATTATCAGGTTCCCATGGGGATTAAAGAGTTCATACAAGTTAAATGCTTTACAATAGTGCCTGGCATGTAGCAAGTGCTGTATAACGTTGGTTATACAGTATTATTACTCCACAATTAAATGAAAAGGCATGTAAATTGCAGCACAGTACTAGTACTACTGCTCACTCTTGCCTGACTTTTTTTTTTTTGGAGACAAGGCCTCGCTCTGTCACCCAGGCTGGAAAGCAGTGGCATGATCATAGCTCACTGTAACCTTGAACTCCTGGGCTCAAGTGATCCTCCTGCCTCAGCCTCCCAGAGTGCTAGGATTACAGGTGTGACATCATCACAATTTTAGAACATTTTCATTAACCCAAAAAGAAACCCCATATCTCTTATTGATCACGTCCCAACCCTTCCAGCCCTCCAGCCCTAGTCAACCACTGATATACTTTCTGTTCCTATAGATTTGCCTATTTTGGACATTTCATATAAATGGAATCATACAATATGTGGTCCTTTGCAATTGGCTTCTTTCACTTAGCATAATGTTTACAAGGTTTAGTGGTAGCATGCATCAGTCCTTCATTCCTTTTCATTGTTGAATAATATTCCATGTGTGGCTATACCACAAGTACTAATTTTTATAATCTGTAATCCAACCACACTCCTTGAATTAGTTACCTATTGCTGTTGTAACAAATTACCACAAATTTAGTGACTTAAAACAACAGAAATGTATTCTCTTATGTTCTGGAGGCCAGAAGTCTGAAATGAGTCTTATGGGGCTGAAGTTAAGGTGGCAGCAGGGCTGGTTCCCTCTGAAGGCTCTAGGGAATGTTCATTTCTTGCTTCTTCCAGCTTTTGGTGGCTGCTGTCATTCCTTGACTTGAGGTCCCATCATGCCAATCTCTGCTTTCATCATTACATTGCCTTCTCTTCTGTAGTCAAACCTTCCTCTACCTCCCTCTTAAGAGGATATGTGTGATCACATTTAGGGCCTATCCAGATAATCCAGGGTAATCACCCATCTTGTTATCCTTAACCTAATTCCATTTGCAAAGTGATCACATTATGTATAAGGTAACACTGATGGGTTCCAGAGATTAGGACTCGGATATCTTTGGGGGCCATTATCCAGCTTACCACACCCCTTGACTAAAAATGTTTCTTTCTCTTCTAATATTAGGAAATGAATCAGCGATCAATGGGATGACAGTGGTACAACTGGCCTGGCGCTGTGTCTGTGACAGCTGTCTGGTTGCTCGTTCACTACTTTGGGGTGAATGGGACAGTGCACTACAGTAGAAGGAGGGGCAGTTTCCATTTGCAGTGGGGGAAGGGGCAGACTTTGGCTCAGGATTCTAATAAAGACTTGTGAAGAGTTTTCTATGTTTTAGGAAATCCATATCTTTTATCTCACAAAGACAATTCTGCAAGGTGGGTATTTTACAGTATAAGGAAGCTCACATTTAGAGGGCTAAGCCACTTGCCCAGAGTCACATAGGCAGTAAGAGGCAGAGGCAGGATCTGAACTCAGGTCTGTATGATGTGGATGCCACAAGCCCAGGCCCTGGCCACCATGCCAAGCTGCCTCTCAAGAAATAGCAGCTCCGTGTCCTCTAACACATTCCTCTCTTCCTGACATTGGCCCTGGAAGGTTGTTAGACCAGAATAACAATGAGGTGACGTTGTATACAACTTAGGCACCCCAGTTTAGTCATCCGTGACGCCTCAAGGACCAGAGTTCACAATCTGTGCTTGGCACCCCCGTCAGGGCTTCGACAAGCAACATGTTTGTCAGACACGATGTCCTTTCAAGGCTCAACCAAACAGCCCAGCCCACCTGCACTGACCAGCGGAGCAGGCGCAGGCTGAGTCACTGCCCAGGTTGTTTCACAACCTGTTTGTGCACTGAGGCAGCAGAGGCAGGAAAGGTCACTGGGTGGCTGGTGTCCTCTGGAGCTCCTGGACAGAAAGGTGGCTCCCAGTGACAGGTGCCAGGAGAGCTTGACTCAACTGTGCCCATCAGTTCTCCCCTAGAGGTTTCTACGGCTTCTAGGCTCTCTCGTTGACCTGAGCTATAGTCCTTATTTCAACAAGCCTCGGTTCCTTATCTGTAAAATGGAAAATACATATGTATTTAGATGATTGTGTACTCTACATCACTATATAATTTAATCTTTACAGCAAGCCAATGAGGTAGATGCTATTATTTCATTTCACTGAAGATCAGGGATGGTTAGTACAGGTCGAGAATCGACTCCAAGTCTGTACGACTAAGGAGCTTGGGTTCAGAAGGAACTGACCAAAGAAAAGTCTGGCTATCATTTGCCATCCCATGCTGAGTCATTTAGGCAAGTCCCTTCCACTCCATGGGCCTTGGTTTCCCCATTTGTTCTGTGAGGTGTGGGATAGGAATTTGGACTAATGAGTCTGAAGGCCTCTTTCACTTTTAAGTCTATGGTCCTATGATTTTATATCAGAAGGTCTTTCCCTAAGTCACACCTTGAACATGGGCTCTGTTTCCTGCCCAGCCCATCTTGGGCTTCCTCTGGGAGAAGAACAGACCACAGGGATGAAGAGTTCTTCCACCTTGGGACTCTCCCAGCAAGTCGCAGCTGTTGCTTACAACTTTTTCATGACCTCTACTGAGCCATGTCCACATCTGGAAAATTGGGATGACCATAATACCAGCAAGCCAGTCACAGCACACAGTGCTGTGCTAGGTGCAGCATTACATTTCCTTTTTATCTTCCTAATGGCCATAGGAGAAGATGTCACTGCTTGAGGTCACCTGGTTTATAGGAGGCAGAGTGGGCATCTCAGCCTAGGTGAGTCTGCCTCTTTGCCCTTTGCCATGCTGCTTCTCCTCTCCTGGCCTTGATGGTAGGGAAATGCACTGAAATGATGCATGGAAAACACCTGGTGAGCTGTAGCGTGCTGTGCACATGCGAGCTGTTACAGATTACAGGCTCTCTTTTTCCCACCGTGGTGGGAGCTGGGACCTGAGTCTTCAACTATTTTGCATCTGCAAATAATGCCACCTTGAGCCTTTCTATGGGTTCTTGGTACATAATTGCTGCATATAATTCTATTCACTAAGGACAAGCAGGTGGGATCATTCAACAATGTATGGCCAAAGAGGAAGGACAACAACACTGAGAATTAGCGTGTTGGTGGCTTGGTTATTGCCAAGGACCCTGTGCCCATTTCCTTCTTCATTTATTCTTAGCTTTTCTATTCCATTATGATTTTTGTTGTTTATACATTCTCACTCTTTCACCCAAGGAAATAGGAGGAGAGAACCCCCAGAGCATCAGAAAAGCCCATAAAACACAATTTCTTATCAGCTCACCTATCTAACATCCATTCTTCGCTCCCACCTGTCAGGGTCTCACAGAAGTCACACACCATCCCTAACGGCCTTATCCTCTAGCAGGACTTCCAGATTTCTGTAGAAACCTGAGCTTTTTTGGGAGGGCGTACTGGTTCTCGCCTTTGGGGGGCCAAGGCGGGAGGATCACTTGAGGCCAGGCCAGGAGTTGGAGACCAGCCTGGGCAACATGGTGAGACTCCATCTCTACAAAAAATAAATAAAATAAATAAACAAATAATACCTGGGATTTCTGGGAATGCCACTCTATGCACTCGCCTCTGCTTCCTAATAGGATTAATTCTCTCTCTCACTCTGTTTTTTGATTTACTAATATTTATTGTGTACCAAACCCTGTACTTAGAATTGCTGTGACTTTCTAATTACTCAAAATGGGTAAGGTAATTTTTTTCATAAATATTAGACTTTTCTTCTAAAATATTAGAATTTCTTACAATAAGCATGTAATGCTCTTGTAACCAGAAAAAACTATATATGTTTTTCATTATTTTAATCAATTTTATTGAGATACATTTACATAAAATTAAAATGCATCCATTTAAAGGTGCAGCTTGATGAGTCTTGACAAACACATACGCCTGAGTTCTGACCATCACAATTATGATACAGAACATTTTCCTTTTCCCAAAAAGTTCCCTTTTGTCCCTTTGCAGTCAATATTTCCCATTCTCCACCCTATGGAAGCAGAGATTTGATTTCCCTCACTGTAGATTAGTTTTGTCTGTTCTAGAACATCACATAAATGGAATCACGAATTATATGTATATATAGTGTCTGCCTTCTTTGACTTAGAATGTTTTTAGACTTATCTATCCTGTGAAGTATATCAGTCATTTGTTCTTTTTTATTGCTGAGTAGTATTCCATTGTAGGAATATATCACAATTTGTTTATTCATTCACCTGTTGATGGATATTTTGTTTGTTTAAGTTTTATTTTTCTTTTTAAGTAACACACACTCATCAACAATTTAGAACACAAAGACAAGAGGAGGAAAAATAATCTCTGGTCCCATTAACCAAAGACAATTATTGTTATTATAGTATTAGAGTGCTTTGAGTGTTTTGTTTTTCTTCCTCTGTGTACAGATGTTTTGCAGACTCTATATAGTTGAAGTCATATTGTACATTTGTCACATCTTTTTTAAAATTTATTTTATTTTATTTTTTTGAGACAGAATCTTGCTCTGTCACCCTGGGTAGAATGCAGTGGCATCATCATAGCTCACTGCACCCTCAAAGTCTTGGGCTTAAGCAGTCCTCTTGCCTCAGCCTCCCAAGTAGCTAGGACTACAAGCTTGGGCCATGACAACCAGCTAATTTTTCTATTTTAAGTAGAGAGGGGATCTCCCTCTTCCTCAGGCTGGTCTGTAACTCCTGAGCTCAAGCAATCCTCCCGCCTTGGCCTCCCAGAGTGCTAGGATTACAGGCGTGAGCTGTCACTGTCTTTTCTAGTTAATACTATATCATAAATATTTTCCACATTATTTCTCCTGTAACTATTTTTAATGGTATATAATATTTTACCACTAGAATGTGACATCTGGACAGGGATTTAGATTGTCTACCTTATTCTTTTTTTTAAATATTTTTTTTAGAGACAGGGTCTCACTCTGTC
This sequence comes from Varecia variegata, assembly GCA_028533085.1. Taxonomy (NCBI): domain Eukaryota; kingdom Metazoa; phylum Chordata; class Mammalia; order Primates; family Lemuridae; genus Varecia; species Varecia variegata. The sequence goes on along the minus strand of CM052444.1, from coordinate 90,190,764 downwards.
ACCCTGGGCAACATAGTGAGATCCTGTCTTTAAAAATATATATATATGTGTGTGTGTGTGTGTGTGTGTGTGTGTATATAAACAAATAAATGCATTTTTTAAAATAGCTTATTCTTTTTTTTTTTTTTTTTTTTTGAGACAGAGTCTCGATTTGTTGCCTGGGCTAGAGTGAGTGCCGTGGCATCAGCCTAGCTCACAGCAACCTCAAACTCCTGGGCTTAAGCAATCCTCCTGCCTCAGCCTCCCGAGTAACTGGGACTACAGGCATGCGCCACCATGCCCGGCTAATTTTTTCTATATATATTTTAGTTGGTCAGATAATTTCTTTCTATTTTTAGTAGAGACGGGGTAAAATAGCTTATTCTTATATTCCAAAAGCCCAGACCAATGCCTGGCCTACAGCAGGCATACAATAAGTGTTGGCTGAATTGTATGCCACAATTAGCTTTGCTATGTCCATATAGAGAATATAACATTCTCTTTACAATTTTCTTTTCATGAGTTCTCTTTTTAATGCTTATATCACGCCTCCTCAACCACACCGCCTGAAAGTGGTGTTTGAGAGCACCTACTCCATGAATACCATGTACACTCTTTGCAGCAATTCTGTCAAGTAGATAATCACCCTGTTTTACAGATTAAGAAACAAACTAAGAGAAATTAAGTGACTGGCCCAAGGCCCTATAGCCAGAATGTGGCTAAATCCAGATGTTAACCCACTTTTTTTAAACCCATGTTTAACAGAGTCCAAATCCCACAAAAATATTGGAAATAGTTAAAATTGCTACCTGCCTTGCTATGTGCCAGGTGTATGACTCAATCCTCATGACAACCTCAGAGGGAAGTACTAATAGTCTCCCCATTGGAAGGATGAGGACATGAAGTTCAGTGAGGTGAAGTAATTTGCCCAAGGTTACGTAGCTAGATAATAAGAGAATTTTAAGCCATGCAGCCTGACTCCAGGGCCCATCTTAAACCCTAAGAACTAGTGTGCTAACCTATGCCCTTCTGCTTCTCTACAAAGTCTTCTTGGGCTTCCTTATCTCTTCTGGGTTGTACAAAGAGTCTCCCACAGAAAACGTTTGAGTTGATGGTATAGATGATGGCATATAACCCTTTGACCCAACGAACGGGTTAATGGCAATGAGATCTTAGGGGACCAGAAACAAACCTTTTTACTTCCAAATACACCACAATGCAGTCTTGCAATTCTGGCAGCTATGAGATGGGGAGAACACCACCTGCTTCCAAGGGCCAGTATGGGGAGTGAATGAGTGATGCAGATTCACAGAAAGTTCTTACCCCAGAGCCTGGTACCCAGTAAGTACTCACTAAAGAGAAGCTGTCAAAGGGCCACCATCCAGGAAATTTGAGACCCAATGGGTTAATTATCCTTAGACAAAAAACAACATTGACTTCCCCGGACAGCCTGGGAGAAGAGAAACCCAAACAGACAGTTACAGTTCAGCTAAAACAGAGCTAATCTTTAATCTTTTATGGATGTGTGTAATACATTAACTATTACAGCCTATCCCCTTGAGGCACCTCAACACCTAGTCAACCAGAGGCTAGAGCTGGGTTGGCTGGGATAAGGGGAAGGGAGCAAGTAAATAGGCCAATTACCCTTCTGCAACCAACTTTCTTGGCCCCCTCTCCCCCCCGCCTTGAGATTAATAGGATTAAATGGCTGATGCTGCCTGTCATGCAGGGGGTGGGGTGGGGAGGTGAACTCTTGAGTCAGCATCCAACGAAGAACACTAGGCACAAAATTACCTGAGATGTTTTACCTGTCCCTCAGCAAACTAAACTCCTTAAGAACAAGAACTGTGTCATTTATTTGTCATTGGGTGTTTGTGGTTGGTGGTTACTATTAATAATGATGATGTCATAATTGGGAAAAAATCCAAAGATGTAGAATTATTAAGGCTAGGTGTGTCTATGAATTATACCATAAAGTTGAACTACTATATTTTCTCAACTCTAGATGCAATTCACGTTCATGTTTATCAGGCTTTGACTTATAATACATATATACATGTATACAGAGGCATTTCTCGATTGCCTGAAACTGTTATTAAATAAATATTGTGACTTAAAGTGTCTAAGAATCAAGGGAATATAAAGTTCAAACTCCCACTCTGGGCAAGAATTCTTAGAAAAAATTAGCTGGGTGCAGTGGCGTGTGCCTATAGTTCCAGCTGCTCAGGAGGATGAGGCAGGAGGATCATCTGAGCTCAGGAGTTTGAGGTTGCAGTGAGCTATGATGACGCCACTTCACTCTAGTCGGGGCAACAGAGCGAGACTCTGTCTCAAAAAGAAAAAAAGAAAAGAATTCTTTCTACCATTGTCTCTCCTTCAATCCTTCAATATTTCTACTGGAATGGACCTTACTTCTTATCCAGGCACCCTTTCCATCACTAGACACCAATACTGTGATCAGTTCCTCCTCCATTTTTTTTTTTTTTTTTTTTTTGACACAAAGTCTCACTCTGTCACCCAGGCAAGAGTGCATAGCTCACTGCAACTTCAAACTCCTGGGCTCAAGCGATCCTCCTGCCTTGGCCTCCCAAAATGCTGGGATTACAGACATGAGCAACCTTGCCCAGACCTAGTTGTTCCTTATATGAAGGTGAAATCTATCTCCCTATAATTTCCGCCAAGCAATTCTAGTCCTGTCCTCTGGAACTACACAAAATCAGTCAAATTTTTCTTAGCAGGTTGTTACGAATTGAATGTTTGTGTCTCCCCCAAATTCATATGTTGAACCCAAACCTCCAATGTGATGGTTAGCCTTTCGGCTGTAATTAGGTCATGACGGTGGAGTCCTTATGAACGGGATTAGTGGCCTTATACGAAAAAACACAAGAGAAATTATTTTTCTCTCGGCCATATGAGGACATGAGAAGACAGCCATCTGCAATCCAGGAAGCAGGCCAGATGCCAGACCTATGTGCTCCTTGATCTTGGACTTCCCAGCCTCCAGAACTGCAAGAAACAGTTTGATGTTTAGGCCACCCAGTCTATGGTAATTTGTTATACCCTGAAATGACCAAGGCAGCACAAAGTCTTAGGACAATAAGTCTCTAGAAGCAGACAGATTTGAGTTTTAATCCTGATTCTGACACTTACTAGCAAGGTACTTAACTTCTCAGAGCCTGTTTCCTCATTTATAAAGTGGTCTAAAGTACCCATTGTCATGAGATTTAAATGAGATAAATATGTATAAAGTATCTGACATCTAATGCTCAACAAATGTAAGATACTTCCCTCCTCTTTCTCTTGCCTCAATCCTCCTGGCTTTGTCATATATTTATGTACTAGAAGACAGATGTTATGTTGCACTCTTCTGAAGTCTTTTCCAAGTTAAACATTCTGTAGTTCCTAAACCACTCTCCTAATAATAACTCTGATTCATTGCATACCTACAATATACAGTATGTGCCAGGCACTGGGCCTAAGAAGTTAAATAACCTGCATAGGGCCACACAAGCAGTAGCCAACTAGAAATATGTGAGTCACATATGTACTTTTTTGTTTGTTTTGGGACAGGGTCTCTCTCTGTCGCCTGGGCTAGAGTGCAGTGGCATCATCATAGCTTACTGCAACCTCCAACTCCTGGGCTCAATCAATCCTCCCGCCTCAGCCTCCCGAGTAGCTGGGACTATAGGCATGCACCACCTCGGCTAATTTTTCTATTTTTTGTAGAGATGGGAGTCTTGCTCTTACTCGGGCTGGCCTCAAACTCCTGACAGAAGCCTCCTGCCTCAGCTTCCCAAAGTGCTAGGATTACAGACATGAGCCACCTCGCCCAGCTTATATTTTTCTTCATAGCATATTTGACCAGGTAACACACTACCAATTTACCAATTTATTTGTTTATCTTTCTCCTACCCGTTAAAATGATAATCTCCATGAAGGCAGAGGCTTTGTTTTATTCACTGCAATATCCCCGTCTGAAAAAAGAAAAGAAAAGAAAAGAAAAATACATCAGGGCATCAGGGCATGGGGGGCAGGGCAGATAGTGGATTGCAATTGTAAATAGGTGGTCAGAGAAGACCTCTCTAATCAAAGGAGATTTGAGTAGAGACCAGAAGAAAACAAGGGAGTGAATCCTGCAATTCAGTGGGGAAGGAGAGTTCCAGGCAGACTGTACAATTGCAAAAGACTTAAGATGGGAGCATCCTTGACACATTCAAGTTAGAGCAATGAGAACAGTGTAGCTGGAGCTAAGTGGATGGGGCGGGGGCAGGCACAGATAGGGATAGTTGACAACACAGGATCAGAGAGGTAATGGGATGGGGGCAGATCATATAGGCATCATAAGGACTTTGGCTTTTACTCCAAGTGGAGGAATGACATGAACTGATGAGGATGCTGGAGATAATTAGATTGAAAAGCAAGTCATACCTTTTCCATAGGGCTATGCATATAAGGAAGCAGCCAATAAATGTCAGCTCATTCCTGGGGAAACATTAGTTTGTAACACTAAGGTTGAGAGCCTAACATTGAGTATAATGGGGCGTGGGTAGATCTATCTTAATTCCCATTAGGCCTTTCTAGAAAGCTGATGAAGGACGTGTGTATGGATATGTGTGTCTTGCAATTCATGTTGACAGTCTGCTGTGCTGATGAAGACTGGTCAAAAACCAGTTTTACTCCTTTGAGCCCTGTCTAGTGATTGGCTGGGGAACATTAGATGTATGGACTTTTCTCCTCCTTTGCTGCTATTAATTGTAATAATTGGGGAAATTCACTATGGGGAAAGAGCACATGAATTCAGAATGAATCCTGGGAAAGAGACAGGCTTGGTGTCAGAGAGAACTGAATTTGAATCTGAGTTCTACCGGTTATGGGGTGCATGGCCTTGGGCAAGTCATTTTACCTTTCTAAACCTCTTTTCCTCTCCTGTAAAGTGGAGATGGTAAGATGTACCTTTTGGTAGTATTTTGCATATTTACACACATATAGTGTAAAATGGCTGGTGTGTAGCAGCTGTTCAATAATTAGTAGCTATTTGTGATGTGTTCAACATAATTTCTGAACGTCTACTACATGTAAAGCACATTTATAAAGAAAATGGTGATTCTTCCCTTTGAGATGTTTACAATCTACCCAGTGAGATGAGCCATGCACAAAATACATTCCATAAGATAAAATGTTTTAGCAGCACTTGTGGGCTAAAAGCAAAAGCCAAAAAAGAAAAGATAGACTATTACTGCTCAAATGAGAGATATAAAATATAATAGCAATAGCTATCATTTAGAGTGCTTACAATAAGCCAATCACTATGCCAAGTGCTTTATAACTATCTCATTTTATTTTTGTAAACTCCTTCTTAGAAAGTACTATTATTACCTCTACTTTACAAAAAAAGGAAGCTGAGGCTCAGAGAGGGGAAGTGAATTGCCCAAGAGTGCACAGCTGGGTAGCAGCAGAGCACAAGGGTGAGCCCCATTCTAAGCTCTAGTCCTCACATCCTTTTCAGAGAAACCCATCCCTATAACTCCTAGGCCTTACCCAGGTGTTACCGTATCGTAATCCATTTCTTGTCCATCTTTTTTTCAAGATGCCAGCTAAAATTTGGTATATACTGTAATGCCTCAAAGGACCTATAATTCACTGGATTTTCTATGATGAAATTAGTGCCTGTGTAGGAAAAGAGAGGCCAACCAATTTTATAACCTCCTCCAATCATTATAGCACTGAGGGCTTGTTACTCTACCCAATCTTATGAATCACCAGGTCAATCAAGAGACACATCCTAAGCCGTGGGGTATATGCAGCTCTAATAACAATCAGAGTTCTATGCAAGGCCCAGTCTTTGTCTATCTTCTCTTCCTACTCAGCACACTCTTTCAGGACGATCTTATTCGTTCTCATGCCTTCAGCTACCATCTATATAAGGCTATGACTTTGAAGTCTCCATCTCCAGCCCATTTCTCTCCCCTGAACTTTGCCATTTGGGTGACACATAGACAACTGATGTTCAATGTGTCTACATATGAACTCATCTTTCCTGCCTCACACACTGTTCTGTTTTCTAGCTCAGAAAAAAAATACTACCGTGGCCACCAAAGATAGAAATCTAAACATATACGATTCCTTTCTCTCTCTCTCTCTGCCTCTGATTAGTCTTTAAATCATCTTATCTCTTTTATATTTTTAAAATCTTTCTCTGACAGTCTCTGACCGTCATATCTCAGCCAGAGTTGTGCCAAAGTTCCTAACTGGTCTTTTTTCTCTAGGCTCTCTTTTGCCAAGCTCTTTTCCACGTTGTAGCCAGGGTTAGTTATCTTTTAAAAACTCACATCTATTCTTTATTCTGGCATACAAAGTCCTCCAGAACTTATTCCTTTTCCAGACTCATTTCTTACTCTACCTAAACTCAGATTCTAAATCCTAATTCTACTTAACTCAGTGTCCTTTTGTACATGCTGTTCCCGTTACCTGGAATTCCCTTTCCTCTCTTCTCTATCTAGCTAACGCCTATTGATCCTTCAAGTGACTTTGGACATTAACTAGGAAGACTTCTGTGGTGCCCCAGGATGGATCAAGCGTTCCACTTGTTTCCAAAACAGCTGAATTGTTTATATCTTATTACCTTATTGCATCAAATCACATGCTACTGTCTCCATAGTTTAACTCTGGTTCCCACAACTTGTTTATAAACTCTTTTGAAAGCAGAAATGGAGTTAACAGCTAAGTGATTATCTAGAACACAGTAGACTTTCAAGAAATGTTCAACTTTTTTAAAAAAAAGAATGAATGGGAAGTAGTGTAGGTTAGAGCAGGGGAAGTAGAGCTAGAAGTGGCAGTTATAAAGAGGGTGGACTCTGAGGTCAGCTGATTACATTTGTATCCTAGCCTCCCCACTTGTTGCCCAAGTTTCCCCACCTGTAAAATTACAGTAATAATGGTACTTGGCTCATAGGGTTGCTGTGATAATTTTAATATTTTGTTCACTATGTGTTTTGCATTAACTTTGTAAAACATAGTATTAAAATATCAGCAGGATGGTGATCATGGAAGCCGAAATCCGCTAAGGAATGTGTAACAACTCACTTGCCATAATAGAAAATAGATTATTTAATTACTGAGTTTTTTTGGTGTCCCCTTAAATTTTGCACTCCAGGTTAGTGCCTCATTCGCCTCACCCTAGTCCCTGCCGTCTGTACCTCCTACGCTACGCTCGACACACTAGCAGCATTCAGTAAATATTCGTTGAATTTACAATCTCACTTTATTTTTAAGTTGAGGTATGATATACACAGTAAAGTGAAAAAATAGTAAGTGTAGTGCTGAGATGCTTAACTGTTCCGCACATTATGCTAAGCAGTCCAGGGCGTCTTCCCTTTCCACATTCAGGTAGTTGACAAAAAGAGGTCTTTGTTTTATAACATTCTCTTCTCCTCTTCTCTTCTCTTCTCTCTGCAGCTCCCTTCCCCAGGCTCACATCCGCCCCCCAAACCCCGACAGCGCTGCTCCGAGTTCAAAGTTTAAACATAATCTCTTTCTTCGGTCCTACCAGTTCCAAGAAATTTCCTACACAAAAACATCTCCAGGTCGTCGAACTTGAAAAAAATATTTTCCTAGAGGACGGCCTATGACACCAACGCCCCTGGCAGCTCCCGGAGGACACCACCTCTCATACGGCGGCACCGAGTTTTGCGCATGCGCTTCTGCTTGCCCGGCAGCAAAACGCGATTGCTTGCCCTCTCGGCATCCTTACGTTGCGCGACGTCGGCTTCCTGCCGCAAGTGGGAAGAAGAGGAAATTGAGTGGTTGCACCCGTCAGGGGATTTGGCGAGCTGGGTTAACCTGAAGGTTGCGGGTAATTGTCGTTCGAAGGCTCCGAGTTGCGCGGGTGGATATAATTCCCGGCTTTGCGAGAAGCTAGAGCGCGCGGGGAGGTGTGCGGGGAGGTGTGTTTCTAGTGTAAGTGGTCACGTGTCCTGGATGCCGGCTTAGGAGGACCTGAAAGAACTTCACGCTTCCACCTAACTTGCTTTAAAAGGCATTTTCAGAGAGGCAGAACGTCTAGTCTAGTCTGGTCCAGGTTCTGCCACTGACTTGCCGTGTGCGTCCTTGGGCCCCTCTCTCAGTCTCAATATCCTCATCTGTAAAACGAAGGGAAGATAAGGTCCCTTAAGTCACATTTACTGACTTCTGAATGTTATTGCATGTCCATTATGTTCTTTGGGCCACATAACCTCGGGGGTTAAATATCGCTGGTCCCGTTTTATAAGAAAGACATTGAGTCCCAGGGTGAGAAGATACATGACTTTATCAAGATTGCACAATAACTTTTGGAGGTTTCAGAATTTGAGACTAGAAGGATATGCTGTAACTCCATGATCAGATTTCTTTTGAATATTTCTGTTATTTATGGTTATCTTTTATTTATATTTCAGTTCCTGAAACTGGCCATGTAAGCTGATACTCATTTGAATGCATGAATGAATTTTTATTTCAAGGCCACTGCCATGGCAGATCTGATGTCTCTCCACCATTCTGGTGTATACACAAGTATAACTCTTTTCCAGGTGTATCTTGTGCCTTACCTGATTGGGGGCTCTGAGTCCAGTTCTGTTGTTTTCCACTTTGTCAAACAGACACCATGGAGGCACCTCCAGTCACCATGATGCCCGTCACTGGGGGCACCATTAACATGATGGAGTACTTGTTGCAGGGTAAGTGAATCCAGGAGCCTGGATTACCTATTTTCCTCTTTTCTGTTCCACTTCCCTGGAGATGAGAGACTGTTACACAAAGGCAACCTGCGTGGTTTCTGGCACCCAGTATATAACAACTATTTTTTATAATTGTTATTTTAAATTATGGTTTCATATGCATTAAATGCGTTAAATTTGTCATCTTTAACATTTTAAGTGTACAGTTAAGTAGTGTTAAATATATTCGTATTATTGTACAACATCTCTAGAACTTTTTCATCTTGTAAAATTGAATCTGTACCCATTAAACATTAATTCTCCCTCCCCTCTACTCCCAACCCTTAGCAAACCACCTTTCTACTTTCTGTTGCTGATTTTGACTACTTTAGAGACCTCATGTGAGTAGAATAATACAGTGTGACTGGTTTATGTCACTTAGCATAATGTCTTTAAGGTTCACTGATGTTATAGTATATGACAAAATCTCCTTCTTTTAAAAGAATGTATAGTATTGCATTGTATGTCTATACCACATTTTTTTAATTCATTCATCTGTTGGTGGACATTTGGGTTGCCTCCGCCTCCTGGCTGTTGTGAATGGTGTTAAGGGGAACATGGGTGTGCAAATGTCTCTTTGAGATCCTGTTTTGAATTGTGTTGAGTATATACCCAAAAATGGGATTATTGGATTGTATGGTAATTCTAATTCCATGACCCAAAATGAAAGGTCAGACCCAATAGTGCTTTTTCCCTCTTTAGGAAGTGTTTTAGATCACAGTTTGGAAAGCCTTATCCACCGCCTTCGTGGTTTGTGTGACAACATGGAACCTGAGACTTTCCTTGACCATGAGATGGTGTTCCTCCTTAAGGGCCAGCAGGCCAGCCCATTTGTTCTGAGGGCTCGGCGCTCTATGGACAGGGCAGGGGCACCCTGGCATCTACGCTACCTAGGACAGCCAGAAATGGGAGACAAGAACCGCCATGCCCTAGTGAGAAACTGCGTGGACATTGCCACATCTGAGAACCTCACCGACTTCTTGATGGAAATGGGCTTCCGCATGGACCATGAGTTTGTCGCCAAGGGACACTTGTTCCGTAAGGGCATCATGAAGATTATGGTGTACAAGATTTTCCGCATCCTAGTGCCAGGGAACACAGATAGTACTGAGGCCTTGTCACTCTCCTATCTTGTGGAATTAAGTGTTGTTGCACCGGCTGGGCAGGACATGGTCTCTGATGACATGAGGAACTTTGCTGAGCAGCTGAAACCCCTGGTTCACTTAGAGAAAATAGACCCCAAGAGGCTCATGTGACTAAGAAGGTCTGTGCATCTTTGGGGCCTGTCCTCACCTATTAGAAAAAAGATGTTTCAAATGCCCTATTTCCCTACTGGCAGCCAGGTAGTCTTCCTTCAGGAAGAAGGACAGTGAATATTTAGTTGGTTCTTTGCACTGTTTTCCTCAGGTGGTGATTTCACTTTCATGACAGCCATTCTATAATAAATTAAAGGCTCAGGATAACATGGAAAATCCATCTAATTCTTCTGAATAAAGAGGAGAAACTGGAATAAGCTTTTGGAAAGAAAAATCTCTTAATTGTTTAACCATTTGTGTGTAAGATTGATAATGTAGAGGCTATGAGCTTGTGTTGTATGGAAATAAAGGCTATGAAGAGAAATGTGTATATAATTCTGTAATTCTGATCTTTACTCCCGTATCCTGCTAATTTGGGATGGATTCATTACTGGTTGTAGCAAAAAAGAAAATGACAGTTCCTAGTTTTAATTTTGATAGGATGATAGTTTTTACCTTTCATAAAAGTAGCACATTTGTTGTTGAAAAATTTTAAAATACAGCACAGACAAAATAATAAAAATAATATCCTATTATCCAAAGAGATATGCTAGTTCTATTTTGGTATATATCCTTCTAGTTTTTTTGTAAATTTATGTATATGAGATATATTTATTTTGTAAAAATATTCCATAAATACTGGTTTATAACCTTTTTTCATTAATTTACCATTAACATCTTTCCAGGACATTAGTCTATGGTGTGCTTTTGTAAAAACAAAATAATAACTCACTTATTGAGTTCTTATGTGTGAGTACTATCCTAAATGCTTTAGGTATTTTAAAACAGGAAACTGAGGGCCAGGCACGGTGTTTCACGCCTGTAATTACAGCACTCTGGGAGGCCGAGGCTGGAGGATCACTTGAGGTCAGGAGTTCAAGACCAACCTGAGCAAGAGCAAGACCCCTTCTCTACTAAAAATAGAAAAATTAGCCAGGCATTTTGGCTCTCGCCTGTAGTCCCAGCTACTCGGGGGGCTGAGGCAGGAGGATTGCTTGAGCCCAGGAGTTTGACGTTGCTGTGAGCTATGCTGACGCCATGGCAGTCTAGCCTGGGCAACAGAGTGAGACTGTCTCAAAAAAAAACAACAGGAAACTGAAGTGCAGAGAGATCAATTAACTTTGCCTAGGCTATACAGCTACTATTTGGCAGAGCTGGTATTTAAATATTGACAGTTTTAATTACTATTTGTATTTTATCATATGGATTTTCCATAAATTAATTGATTCCTCTACTTTTGGATTTTTTTGGGGGTGGGGAAACAGGGTCTTGCTTTGTTGCCTAGGATAGAGTGCAGTCTTGTCATAACTCACTGCAATCTACTTTTGGATTTTTAGTGATCCCAATTTTTTGCTTTTATCAACATTCCTATAACATTAGTGTTTTTAATTAAATCTTTGTTGACATCTGTGATTATTCTTGAGGATAAATTCTAGGAAACTACAAAGGGTATGCACTATTGTAAGACTTCTGCCACGCATTTCCAAATACCTTCAAGCAACATCCCAGTTTCTACTCCTATCAACTGTAAATGAAGTTTCCAACACTATTGGATATACTGGGTCTTACCATGAAAATTTGCTTTTCCCATTTGATGATAAATGGTAACTAGTTTTAATTTTTTAAAAAAGTATTAATCAGCAAGGTTTAAATTTTTAAATGTTTATTGGTCCCTGGTGGTCTAGTGGTTAGGAAAAATAAAATATTTATTGGACATATATGAATTCCCTTTACTGATTGTTGTTTGTCTTTTCCTTATTAATTTGTAGAGTTTCTTTATAACTTTTCCCACTTAACATACGACTTAATGGATTTCCTTAATGTAACAGTTCTTAGTGGGATAAATGTTGATTATTTTAATACTTGTAATAGAGTTTTTAAAACCCTGGAGACTATAATAAAGACATCTGCACTCGAATGTTTATGGCAGCACAATTCACTACAGCAAGGATGTGGAAACAACCCAAGTGCCCGTCAATCCATGAATGGTTTAATAAAATGTGGTATATATATACAATGGAATACTACTCAATTATAAAAAATGATGGTGATCTAGCACCTCTTATATTTTCCTGGATAGAGCTTGAGCCCATCCTCTGAAGTGAGGTATCACAAGAATGGAAGAATAGGCACCACATGTACTTGCCATCAAACTGGCACTGACTGATCACTAAGGTGCTCACACACTAGTAATATTCTTTGGGGGTGGATAAACTCAAAACTAATGGACGTGGTGAGCGTTGTAGGGCGGGAAGGGCACATCTCAAATCATGGTTGGGATGTAGCAAAGTCATAACACGTAACCAAAATGTTTGTACCCCCATAATTTCCTGAAATAAATAAAAAAAAAACCCTGGAGAGTGTGTGGTTTGCTAAAAATTGTACGTTACTCAAAATTTTTATTTTCCTCTGGAACCTCCACTTAATTATCATCTCAGCTGAACTGCATTAGACAACTCATAATTCTCTTTGAATCTAAGTTTGTCACTTGAAAGAGTATATGAACTAAACGTCCTCCGTTAGGATGCTTTGGGCTGCAAGTAACAGATAACCTATCCAAAACTGCCTTAAACGATAAGGATAGTATTATCGCACCTCGTGATAAATTCCAAGACAGAGTGACTCCCAAGTTAGTTAGCTTGTGGTTTCACAAGCACTGGGATCTTTTTCTTGGCTTTCCCCTATATGTTTGCAAAACAATTTCCCCTACCCCCCCACTCCCCAAATTGCAGATTGCAGAAGTGAGTAAATCTTATTCCTCTTTCACAGCATATTAGTGTAATGATTCAGGCAAAGCCCCTTTCTTGTTTTGTAGTCTTCCTCTTTATTTATAAATTCTACTCTCATTCCCTCTATGCTCTAGACACCCACTCTGATATGTTCAATGTATGCCTGTCTTGTAAGTAGAGTTATGTGAATATGTTCAATTCACTAAATTACACTAAACTGTTTTGGTGTTTCACTTAAGTTTTTTCAATCTTTTGCTAATTCCATGACCCAGAATGAAAGATGGGACTCAGCAGTGCTTTTTCCCTCTGCAGGAAGTGTTTTAGATCACAGTTTGGAAGGCCTCATCTACCGCTTTTGTGGTTTGTGTGACAACGTAGAACCTAGACTTTCCTTGACCATCAGATGGTGTTCCTCTTTAAGGGCCTGCAAGCCAGCCCATTTGTTCTAGGCCTGGCCCAAATTTATATCACAATAAATGATATTATTCCTTTTCTTAGTTTAAAAAATTAACATTGTGATATGTTCTTGTTGCTATTTGGAAATCTAACTCATAACTCCCAACTTGCATATGCTTTCGTATTAACAGTGGTAATATTAATGTTTAAATAGCGCTTAACTCTGTGACAGATGCTTTAAATGTTTCAATTCATGTAATTCTCACAACAACACTATGAGGATTGTTATTATTACTCCCATTTTATAGATGAGAGTGAGGCACAGTGAGATTACTCAAAAATTTTTTTTCTATTGTCCAAAGTGAGAGCTAGTAAGTGATGGACTCTAAATTTCAGATCAGGCAGTCTGTCTTCAGAATCCAGGCATATAACCACTGTGTATCTACCATGTTTACTTCATTCAGTCCCTTGATGATAGAAACCTAGATTGCCTTCAACTCTACACTACCATAAAAAATGCTAAAATAAGCAAATTTTTAGATTGGTGTGAAAATTCCCCTGGTCCATATAGCTATGGCTGTGCTGAAGTTCGCTAGATATTGGCAGATTACTTTTCAGAATGGCTGTACTGTTTACTTTCCTATTGCCAGTGCGAAAGATCTCATATCCACATCCTCACCAGTCATTAGTGTTATCCATCTTTCTAATTTTGCCAGTTTGATGGATGTGAAGTGGCAGCTCTTGGTTGTTTTGATTTGCATGTCTCTGATTATAATTAAATTTGAGTATTTTTTCATTTGCTTCTTTGTATGTGATGGTATATAGACTTTTTTAGTATGTGAAACTAAGGTATCTATAAATTCTTTGCCCATTTTTTCTGTTTGATTTTCTGTCTTATTTATTTGCAGGAATCCTTGTATATTCTACATGTTAACCCTTTGTTTTAAACATTGCAAATATCTTCTTTCAGTCTATCACCTTCCTGTTAACTTTATCTGCAATGTCATTAAATAAGTAGATGTCCTAAATTTTGACCTTATGGTTTGGAGTCTTTTTTAGGAAGCCTTTATTTACCCTAGGTAACATAGATTTTTCCTATATTTTCTTACATTAGCTTTATAGTTTTAACTTCTACATTTAAGTCTTTAATCCATCTGGATTCCATCTTCTGTATGGTTCTAAGTAAAAATCCAGCTTTCTTCTCCCTACAGTGAAATAGTTATTCCATCACCATCTGAAAAAAAATCTTTGCAATCTAGCACCCCAAATACATTAGGTTTCCATGTATATGCTTTATTTTTAAGCTCTGCATTCTATTTCATTGGTCTTTTTCTTTGTTTCTGTGCCAGCAGCACAATGTTTTTATTACTGTGGCTTTGTGGTGGAGCCAGTTCTACCAGTAGGGCAGGTACTACTACTTTTCAAAAATAGATTTAGCTTTTATAGACCTTTATTCTTCTATATTCATTTTAGAGTGAGCTTTATAATAGTTTTGCAACATTACTACTGGAATTTTTATTGGAATTTCATTGAATATGTACAGATTCATTTGGGAGAGAACTAACATCTTTGCATGGAACACTCCCTCCCCAGAATTCAGTGTGGCCGGCTTCCTTTACCTCTTTTTTTTTTTTGAGACAGAGTCTCACTCTGTTGCCGGACTAGAGTGTCGTGGCATGGTGTCAAGCTCACAGCAACCACAAACTCAAGCAATCCTACTGCCTCAGCCTCCTGAGTAGCTGGGACTACAGGCATGTGCCACCATGCCTGGCTAATTTTTTTTTTTCTATATATATTTTTAGCTGTCTAGATCATTTCTTTCTATTTTTAGTAGAGATGGGGTCTCGCTCTTGCTCAGGCTGGTCTCAAACTCCTGAGCTCAATCAATCCTCCCGCCTCGGCCTCCCAGAGTGCTAGGATTACAGGCATGAGCCCCCGCACCCAGACTTCCTTTACCTCTTTTAGGTCTCTGCTAAAATGTCAAGGAAGCCTGCCTTGACCATCCAAAATTAAGTAGCACACTCTCTGTCACTCTCTACTCTCCATTCTTGTTTCTTATTTTTTTCATAGCATTTATTACCATCTGACTTTATTTACTGCTTGCTTCTCTGCTAAAATGTAATGTTAGTGATGGTAGATGCTTTGTTCTCTGCTGTATCCCTAGCACCCCAAAAAGTACCTGGGTTTCTTGTAGGTGCTCTGAATATTAAGTAAATGAATAAAATTTTTGCACTATTTGGGTTATGCCAAGTATGACAGATCTTCTTATGTCCCTGAATAGAGTTTAAAGTTTTTTTCTTGATAAATTTCTTGGGCATTGCTTTTAGGTTAATTACTGCAGACCAGTAGTCAGCCAACTATACCAATGCATGTCTGCCTGCTGCCTGTTTTTGTAAATAAAGATTTATCGGAACACATCTATATTTATTCATTTAAATATTGTCTATGGCTGCTCTTGTACTGTAAGAACAGATTTAAATAGCAGCAATATAGACCACGTGGCCCTCAAAGTGGAAAATATTTTCTGTCTGGCCCTTTACAGAAAAAGTTTGCTAATTCCTGCAATACACTATACAAGTAGTTTAGTTGCTATGTAGATAGTATATTTTTTATTACATTTTTAAGGTGGTTATTGCTGGTATAAGAACACTATGGATTTTTTTTTTTTTTTTTTTTTTGGAGACAGAGTCTCACTCTGTTGCTCTGGCTAGGCTAGAGTACAGTGGCATCATCATAGCTCACAGCAACCTCAAACTCCTGGGATCAAGCAATCCTCCTGCCTCAGCCTCCTGAGTAGCTGGGACTATAGGCACACACCACCACACCTGGCTAATTTTTTCTATTTTTAGTAGAGACAGGGTCTCGCTCTTGCTCAGGCTGGTCTCGAACTCCTGACCTCAAGCGATACTCCCACGGTAGCCTCCCAAAGTGCTGGCAATACAGGTGCCGGCCACTATTGATTTTTGTGAGATAACTTCTATTCTTGCAAATATACTTAATTCTTTTATAATTCCAATAGTTTTCCTGTTGATACTGTTTTTTTTTCCATATAGACTGTCATATCATTGGCAAGCAATGGCAACTGCATCTCTTCCCTTTCTATTTTTACATACCTCTTTCACCTAAAAGAATTGGCCAGACTCCCCAACACTCTGGGTAACACTACTGTTAATAGTGAGCCTCCACAGCTTAGTCCTGATCTTAATGCTGTTGCATCAGGTTTCTCTATTAAGTGTGAAAAAAGAGATGTGATTTTTTAATCCTTCGATCCATCAATGTAGTGATTTATATTGACAGATTTTCTGCTGTTGGACGATTGTTCTACTTCTGGGATAACTCATATGCATCATGATTTTTATCTTTTAAATATCCTGTTGAGTTTGGGTACCTACTATTTTATTTAGGATATTTCCATTGTGGGTTCCTTAGTTGCCATTCCAAGATCTATGCAATGTGACTCTTCCCTGTTTTTCCCACCTTTGCTGGAACTGCAAGCTAAGCACTATGCTGGATGCTAGGTTACAACAATGGCTAAGATATTGCCCCTGTTTTTTCTTTTCTTTCTTTCTCTCTCTCTCTCTCTTTCATTCTTTCTTTCTTTCTCCTTTGACAGGATCTTGCTATGTTGCCCAGGCTGGTCTTGAACTCCTGGGCTCAAGCAATCCTCCCACCTCAGCCTCCTGAGCAGCTGGGACTACAAACATTGCCATGCCTGGCTTCATAGTCCCTGTTTTTAGTAGCTGCCATTATAACAGCAGAAACAGACATGTATACAATTTGCATAGACATAAAAGCTATGTGAACAAAGGGATCCTTCCAAAAGTAAATTAATCTTTAGCGCTGAACAAGCTTGCTCTTATGTATTAATATTATCTTTCTTTTTTATTTATTTTTAAGTCTTTAAATTGACAAATAATAATTGTACTATTCATGAGGTAAATAGTGATGTTTCACAACATATAATGTATAGTGATCAGATCACGGTGATGAGCATATCCATTTCTTTGGGTTGGGAACATTCAATATCCTCCTTCTAGCTGTTTGAAACTATGTAATATTGTTACCTATAGTCATCCTACAGTATTATCTTTCTTATACCTTTTCACCATTGCCTTTTCCATTCATCTCTGCCAATGTGACTCCTACACAACCAAAAAGCAAGACCAAACAATGG
This sequence comes from Varecia variegata, assembly GCA_028533085.1. Classification (NCBI taxonomy): domain Eukaryota; kingdom Metazoa; phylum Chordata; class Mammalia; order Primates; family Lemuridae; genus Varecia; species Varecia variegata. The sequence continues at coordinate 90,173,441 of CM052444.1, read as the reverse complement.
AAAGCATGTAACACAGTGGTTAAGAGCTCAGGCTTGAGAGATACATGTAGGCTCCCATTCTAGCCATCCCTTTACTAGCTATGTGACCTCAGACATATTGCGTTACCTCGCAAAGAATCCATTTCCTCATCTGTCAAATTGAGAATAATGATACCTTCATCGCAAGAGGATATAATGAGCTAAACTGTGGGAAGGTTTTCAACACAGAGCCCGACAGGGCACTAGGATTTTCCCTTTCTGTCGTTCTGTGATCATTCCTGGACAACAAGAAGGTCACGTAAGTGTCTTTCCTCTGACCTCTGACTTTTGACAGCAGCTAAGTAGCATCACTCATTTCACATTTCATCATGTTCCCCATGAGGTAGTTCCATGTCCGTATATTTGGGCTTCCAGCCTTACCATTTAATAGCTGTTCATATATTGGGCAAGTCATTTAAACTCCCAGCAAGTCTATTTTCTCATCTGTAAAACGAGCATAATTATAAGGTTATCCCTGTTTCATAGGATTTTCATATAAATTAAATGATCACTATGCATAAAGACCCAGCAGAGCGTTTGGTACATAAGTGTTTAATACATGTTAGCTGTTCTCAATTTTAGTATTATTGACAAAACTGTATGCTTCCTAAGGGGAGGAACTGTGTTTTATAGTGTAGCATAATGACTAAGAGCACAGACTTTGGAATCTCAAGTTGAAATCTAAACTCAACTACAAGTATGTTGCTCTGGGTAAACCTCTCTAGGCCTTAGTTTTCTTATGTGCAAAATTAATATGATCACAGAACCCTGTTCCTAGAGATTGTTGTAGTGAGTTAATCCACTCATTTAGCATTTAGCACAGTGCCTGATATAAATATTGATTTTTTTAATCAATTGTTATGTGCCCGGCATTGTGCTTAATGTTTTATTTGGCACTGTCCTAAATACTTATTTCTGTGAACCCCTTAACCCCTAGATAGCATAGTACTACTCATATAATAATCTTTCAAATATTTGTTGAATGAATGAGTGAGTGAATTAGTGAATGCTGACTTGTAAACCAAAAGAATCTTGACTGTGTAAGCTGGTTTGTCCCAGGTTAACACTTCTCATTCCTCTTTAGTGAGTTTGTGTATAAGACATGAGGCCCAGCATCTGTAAGAAGCAGGAGATTGTGGAAAAGGAGAGCTTTTAGACCTTGACTTTTTACTCTAAAGAAATCACTCATACTTTAGTGCTCTAATTTATTTCTCAGAACTGAAAATATGAATTTTAAAAAGTTGCTGTAGGCAAAAATGTTAAAATTTACAACATTCAGGGTCATGGAGAAAGTAGAGAAAGGAGCACCTTTTTGGAGGAAATGAGAATCAATGCAACTGTTCTTGAGGGCATTTAGCGTAAAATAATTAGGAAAGTTCACAAAGGTTTAGCACAAGGCTGATCATCTTAGCAATGTATACGATAGCAAAAAATAGAAATAATCTTGATGTCTAATAGAAGGTAATGGAATAATTAAATGATACTTCATCCATACAATAAGATATCCTGTAGCCATTCAAAAAGAATTTGTAGAAATGAATTTAATGACATGGAAAAATATTCCAGATAGTTAACCTATTAACTGTGTGACCTTAAGCAGATTACTTAACTCCTCTGCCTCAGTCTCCTTATCATTAAATGAGAATACTAATATTGCCTTCCTTATAAAATTCCCATGAAGTTGAAATGAGTTATTATATGTAAAAATATCTGGAATACTACCTGGCCCATAGTAAACATTATGTAAATGTAAGCTGTAATTATTATTATGTGAAAAAAAAAGTTTTAAAATAATATGTACAGTATGTTATTTTTTATAAAACATGTACATAGAGAAAATGGCATAAAAGTAAATACTTCAAAGTGTTTATAGTTAGAGCTTGGTGTTGGAAATAAGCTGTAGTTTTAATTTTTAATTTTTCGAGATAAGCTGTAGTTTTTATTCTTTTTGCCTCTTTTTATGATGATTGTATATTTCTTGTATAACTTAAAAAAATAATTTTTTTAAATGAAAAAAGTAATGTTTTAATAGGGGAATAAGGATGTCTGGGACTTTCCTCCCTTTCTGTGCCCTGCTTTTTAGCCCATGTGGCCAGTGTAGGAGTGTGTAGGAGGGGTCAGCCTCCTCCATCCACTTTGAAAGGTGATCTTCCCTCTTCTAAAATGAGAGAGGATCCTCAGGATGCCCTTAGGCAGTGACAGGTTCTTAACAGCTGTGGGGCCCAACAATATAGAACCAACACTGAACTCCAGAGGTGAACAGGATATGAGTCACCACATTGGCCGTATGTCAAGTTGACTATAATTGTTTCTGTGTTTTTCCTTGGTGGTGTGAATGTGAACTGATGAGACTAATTTAGAAAAGCAAACAAATATACCAGAAGAGAAACATCTAAATAAGTAGTTCCCTTCAAAGTACTTATTTTGACAACTCACACACTTATTTCAAAAATTTTGCCATTGTTCAAATAATTTTTTGAATTTTTTGGGGGAAGGAGAGAAGTCAAATTGATTGATTTTAAAATTGGTTTATATGAAATATTTTTCTAGCTCCATGATTTTTAACAAAAATCTTAATACCCAATACTTTTTTAATTATAGTAAAATGGGTATTCTCATGTTTCTACTGGCATTATAAGTCAGTGAAAGTCTACCAGAAAGCAATTTGGAAGTAAATATCAAGAACCATCAAATGATTGTCAGTTAAAAATAAATTAAAAAAAAAAAAAGAACCACCAAATGTTCATATGCTTTGACCCAATAGTCCCACCTCTGGTAATCCAGGCGGAGGAAATTAGCTAAAGTATAGAAAAAAACTAAATATATTTAATAATAAAAATCTTGAAACAACCTAAATGTTCAACAAAAGAATAGCACTTCAATAAATTTTGATTACATTATTTTTTATCCCCGAATAGTATTCTATCATGTATATATACCACATTTTCTTTATCCATTTGTCTGTTGATGGACATTAGGTTGATTCTATATCCATGTGAATAGTACTGCAATAAAAACACCAATGCAGGTATCCCTTTGATATACAGATTTCTTTTCCTTTGGATTTCAGTAGTGGTGTTGCTGGATCATATAGTGGCTCTATTTTTAGGTTTCTCCTCATTTTTTAAAAAATTCATTTATATATTTATTTATTTTAGAGACAGGGTCTTACTGTTTGTTCAGGCTGGAGTGCATTGGCACAATCATAGCTCATGGCAACCTTGAACTTCTGAACTTAAGCGATCCTCCACCTCAGCCTCCCAAGCAGCTAGGGCTATAGGCTCCTGCTACCATTCCTGGCAATTTTTTTTTTTTTTATAGAGATGTGATCTTACTATGTTGACCAGGCTGTTGCAACCCCTGGCTTCAATCCATCCTCCCACCTTGGCCTCCCAGAGTGCTGGGATTACAGGCATGAACCACTGTGCCCAGCCTACTTTTAGTTTTTTAAGAAATCTCTGTACTGTTTTCCATAGTGGTTGTACTAATTTACTTTCTTACCAACAGAGTATAACGGTTTCCTTTTCTCCATATCCTAGTCAGTATCTATTATTTTTTTGTCTTTTTAATAATAGCCATTCTAAAGTTACTCACATCTTTTATCAAATTAACTTTGAGAATTTATACTGTCATTAAAAGTTTAATTAAATTTTTATTTTTTTAAGTCAAGCACAAATTTATTGAGAGGGAGCAAGATAGGATTATAGAGCAAGAACAAAACATAGATTTACAGAGCAAGATACATATACCACAGATGATGACCAGACCCCTTGTCGTAGCAAAAAGAGAGCAATTAAATGTTTAATAATTACAAAGTCAAAGGAGTGAACATTTCTAAAGTTCCTGATCTACATTGCCATACACCTGCTACTAGATTACTCTCCAGAATTTACCACCTTATTAGCAGATTCATTGATTGATTACTATGCCCCTCCTCAGGGTTTGGGTTGGTGCTGAGCTTCCAGTAGATACTCTTTGATCCAGCATTTCCACTCAAGGCATTTCTCCCACAGAAATAATGCAAATAAATACTATCTTGAAGGGTTTCATTACTGCATTACTAATCATGGAAATAATTTGAAATCATCTAACCAATGACAGAGGCATTTCTAAATAAAAGATGACACATCCTTAGTGTAGAAAATTCGATAGCCATTTAAAATTGTATTTTTTCAAAGAATATTTTACATAGAGAAAATGTTTAGAAAAAAGATGTTAGGTAGATAAAAGCAGGATACAAAAACAGCAGTATAATTTAATTTGTGCAGTTTATTTAAAAGATATAAATATATATGTATAGTTGTATGCATATGTATATGAGTGTGTATGTGTGTGCATGTGTGTATGTCTAACGATCTACCTAAAAGGGAAGGGGCCATCAATGTGTGGTGGAATTACAGGTCATTTAAAAAAATTTTCTTCTTTATATTTTCCATAGAGTCAGAGGAATATATAAAGATGACTAATAAGTTCCTATCCTCAAAAATAGTTAACAGCCCGGCAGAAGACATACAATTTACAAATGACAAAAATGTAAAACAGAATATGAGAACTAGACACCTGCTGTCTCATTCTTTGTCCTCCACATATTTTCCTTTGGGGAAAATACCTCTTCTGGCCTGTATGTTTTCTTTTTTTTTTTTTTTTTTGAGACATAGTCTTGCTCAGTCGCCCAGGCTAGAGTGCTGTGGCTTCAGCCTAGCTCACAGTAACCTCAAACTCCTGGGCTCAAGCAATCCTCCTGCCTCAGCCTCCCAAGTAGCTGGGACTACAGGCGCGTACCACCACGCCCAACTAATTTTTTCTATTTTTAGTAGAGACGGGGTCTCGCTCTTGCTCAGGCTGGTCTTGACTCCTGTTCTCAAGTGATCCTCCCACCTCAGCCTCCCAGAGTGCTAGGATTACAGGCATGAGCCACCTCGCTCAGCTGCAAACCAGTCTTCTTCGGGGGAAAATGAAGCCCAATATGACAAAATATGTGACAAAAAATCGTATATATTTATGGTGTACAACATTATATATGTATAATTTGTAGAATGGCAAGTTTGTAGTGACAACACTTATAATCCACTCTCTTGGCAATTTTCAATTATAAAATGTATTGTTATTAACTATAGTTGCTATATTGTACAATAGATCTCTTAAACTTATTTTTTTCTTTTCTATTTTTTCTTTCATAAAATCTTTAAGTACTATCTTAAACGTATTTTTCATGCCTAACTGAAATTTTGTATCCTTTGACCAACATCTTCCCAATGCCCCCACCCTCAAAATACCATATTTGATTTCAAAAGACATATTTTTCCCACATTTTTATATCTGTAAAGTAAGAATGTTTAGCACAGTTCCTAATATAATGTAAGCATTCAATAAACACTATCTTAGGTTTAGTGAAATATGGTAATGCATGTAATACACTTTAAAGAGTACCTGAAATAAGGTGTGCAATGAATGTTGAATATGTGATTACTGTTATACACACTAAAGCATAGTTAACATTCTGAAACCCGCTTATTCTACATAATCCAATCTTGTAGCCATTCTTGTACATCATCAATATAAGTAGATTTACCTTACTCTCTTTAAAGTTACATGATATTCTATAGAATGGATGTAACATTTAATCATTCTTCCCTTAATAAATATTTATTTTTCATATTTTTTTCTGAGATACCAATAGCGGATACCCTGGTAAAACATCCCTATACACTTGTGCTAGTATTTCTGTAACATAAAAGATCTAGAAGTAGAGTCACTCTATTATACTCATATGAAACATATCTAAGAAATTTCCAGAGTGAAAGAGGCATGTGAGTGATTGATCAGGATCCTGATTTAGGCAGGTAATATGCAATTATGGGAAGCACACTAGACTTCAAGACAGAAGACCTAAATCCCAGTCGTGGCTCTACTATTTATCTAGGGATATGTTGTTTGTTCTTTCACTCATTTATTCAAAAATATTTACTGAATTCTCTCTGCTCCATCTCAAGCACAGTGTTAAGGCCTAGGAATGCAGAGATGAATAAGACACTGTCCTTGCCCTCAAAAAATTTACAGTAATTGGCAGAAAGATAGACACAAACAGATGCCACTTGCTAACCAAGTAAAGTTGCTTGTAAAGTTGCTTAACCTCATGAGTGTCTGTTTTTTTTTCCTTTAAAATGGGTAATAGTCCTTATACTACAGGGTCATTGTGAAGATTAAGTGAAATAATGGGAAGTGCCCTCCACAGTGCCTGGCACATAATATGCACTCAGTTAATGGGAGCTATCATTATTGTTTTAGTAAGAGGATTTTTATTATAATAAGTAATTTGTTACAGTTGCTATATAGAAGTTCTACCTCTCTGAACTCCAGTTTTTACAGTATTAAATGAATTGTTGACACAATAATATAGCATATACAAAGTAGCACTCAATAAATATTAGTTTCTTTTCTTGCATTTTTGTGTTGTGACAAAAGGTCAATCAGCAGATAGAAATGCAAACATCCCTATGTTTGAACACAACATTGATCTCCCCGGTCCGTGTGTCACAGAGCCAATTCTGTGCACTTCCTTAGCCACACAGATTTCACACCTCTGGCCATATCTGAACATCTGGAAGGAGGATGCATACCTCCCTGCTCATAGCCACAAGTAATCATAGAGACAGGATATTCATATGGTCCAGGGCCAATGGCTGCGTCCTGTGGGGTTCTTTTTCTCCTGGTTTACAAAGCACAGAACAGTTTGCACCCCAGTCTTAATACTGATTTTTGCAAAATAGTTTATTTTCTTTCCCACATGGATATAACACAAGAATTAAAGGAAGTATATCTTGATACCAAAGATTCTGCACTTTAGTAACTAGTTAAATTTAAAAATAATTCTAGGGGAAAATTTTAGCATAATTAAATGATAAATATTTTGGATAGGCTCTCTGTTTTAGGGATTAACTAGGATCTGATTACTATAACAGATACATTGTTTTGATTTTTTCCCCGTTTCTTTACTTCCTTGGAGGGTTTTAAAAGCACCAGTATTTATTTTTCCTTTCTGGATGTGTGGTTGGCTACATAGATCATAACACATTCTCCTGGTTTTTTTTTTTTTTTTTTTAAGAGACAGGGTCTTGCTCTGTCACCTAGGCTGGAGTGCAAGGGCATGATCATAGCTCACAGTAACCTTGAACTCCCAGGCCCAAGCAATCCTCCTGCCTCAGCCTTCCAAGTAGCTAGGACTACAGGTGTGCCCTACCACACCTGGCTGATTTTTAAATATTTTTTTACAGGGATGGGATCTCACTATGTTGCCCAAGTTTGTCTCAAACTCCTGGCCTTAAGTGATCCTTCTGCCTTAGCCTCCCAAAGTGCTGAGACTATAAGCATGAGCAACTACACTCAGCCCTCCCCTAGGTTTTTGACAAGCTGACTCTCCTTGCAGAGGTAGTGGTGTGGTGGTCTAGAGCCCAAGTTTCAGAGTTAGGCAGACCTGAGTTTGAGTTCCAGTTCTTCTACTTACTGGCTCTGGGGTCTCAGGCAAAAATCTCTGAAGCACAGTGTTCTTATCTGGGAAATATTAGTGTCATTAAATGATGACATTAACATTATAGAATAAACATAAGAGTTAAAAGAGATAATGCATGTAAACTGCTTAACAGAGCTCATGGTAAGTGCTTCTAGTTTTTAGTTATGATCATGAACATTTAAATTTTCTTTAATGTACCTCTTGCTGTGCTTGGCACATGGTTGATGCTCAAAACATGTAGCCATTGCAATAAGTTTCTAACTGCTAGGGTTATGGCTTTGTTATTTATTTTTAAAACTTAGTTAGTGATAGTGATTACACAATCTTTATCCTAGTATTTAGGAACTTGTCTCATGATCTTGGTAACCCTGACGGTGCCTGGCACCATGGCTGGCACATAGTAGGCACTCAGTACATAGCTGTTGAATCACATTAAATTGAAATGAACATCCATTCAAACATTAGCACGAGAGCTGTGTCACTAAATAGCTGTCATTCCAAAACTGACAGCCAACCATGACACAGACATGCTTATACAGTTTGCAAGCCACGATTTCAACATCTGGCATTGCAGATATCTCAATTAATATTCTATTTGCTTTCTAAGGGTCACTCACATGACCCTTAGAAAGAAAAGGTAAACCAACAGAAATATCTAGCTTAGCAGTGAAGAGAATGAGCTTTGTTCTAGGTAGACATAGGCTTACATCCTGGCTTCAGCACTGGCTAGTGGGTCAGTTACTTCATCTCTCTGAGCCTCAGTTTTCTCATCTGTGAGCAGGGGATAATAATAGCACCTATCTCATCAGGTTATTATGAAAATAGCACCTTCCACCTGCTGTTCTCTTTGCCTGAGACACTCTTCCCCCATATTTCACCTTGATAATTCCTCCTGCTTTTCCAGCGTGACTGCCACTTCTTCCAGAATGCCTTCCCTGCTGCCCATGGTAGGTTGGGTCCACTGTTATACTCTCCCTCTAGCACCTGCCAATTGCTCTTTATATTACTTCTTTTCTTTTTTTTTTTTTTTTTGAGACAGAGTCTCGCTTTGGCTTTGTTGCGAGAGTGGCTAGAGTGAGTGCCGTGGCGTCAGCCTAGCTCACAGCAACCTCAAACTCCTGGGCTCAAGCGATCCTACTGCCTCAGCCTCCCGAGTAGCTGGGACTACAGGCATGCGCCACCATGCCCGGCTAATTTTTTCTATATATATTTTTAGTTGGCCAGATCATTTCTTTCTATTTTTAGTAGAGACGGGGTCTCACTCTTGCTCAGGCTGGTCTCGAACTCCTGAGCTCAAACAATCCGCCCGCCTCGGCCTCCCAAGTGCTAGGATTAC
>CM052444.1:90098586-90164077 GCA_028533085.1 Varecia variegata | reverse complement strand
CTGCCTCAGCCTCCCGAGTAGCTGGGACTACAGGCATGCGCCACCATGCCCGGCTAATTTTTTCTATATATATTTTTAGTTGGCCAGATCATTTCTTTCTATTTTTAGTAGAGACGGGGTCTCACTCTTGCTCAGGCTGGTCTCGAACTCCTGAGCTCAAACAATCCGCCCGCCTCGGCCTCCCAAGTGCTAGGATTACAGGCGTGAGCCACTGCGCCCGGCCTATATTACTTCTTAAACTACTCTCTTTCTTTCTGGATTGTGAATTCCAAAGGATAGGGATGGTGTCTGTGTCATTCATTCCTGTGTCTCCAATGTCTCATAGTCCCTTGGTACTAATATTTTGGGTGGACTGGACTTGTTAACTGAGTGAAAAACTGAGATAATAATGCACATAAGCACAAAGCCTAACATTTAACAAGCTCTCAATAAAGGAAAATTATTATTATTAATAACAAAATATTGGTAATGAGATTATTCACCTTGAGAAAACTAATATAGTGGGAGGAGCAACAAATTAGAGATAGGTATTATTATTTTTTTTTTGTCTTTTTTTTTTTTTCTCAATTCATGCATGAGACTGAGATAGAGATAGGTATTATGAATCCAGCTCTGTATCTCGTTTGTTATACTCCCTTGGGTGAAATGTTTATTCTTCTCATTTTTTCACTATTAAAATGAACATAAGATATTCACCTTGGTGTCCAACTCTACTTGGTTCTCATAAAATCTGCCCTTTGCCAGACCACACATAAAAGGCTGTCCTGCATATTCCCAGAGTTTCTAAATGTAGATCCTGTACTGCCCTTGCACTTCTCTACTTTCTCATCTGCTAATTGCTGGCCCCTGCCCTTCTCCATTCTGATCCTGCCTACCTCCTCAATTTGTTACACCAGTTGGCTACCTCCTAGCTTCTAGCTTTAGAATGAATACACTTGTCCTCAAGATAAAGACCAAAATCCTTAAGGTGCTGACTGAAGCTTCATCTTCTGCACAGCATCTTGCTCACTGTGCTCCAGCCACTTGGCTACCTGGAGGCACTCAACTCCCTGACCTAAGGCCTTTGGGCACACCAGTCCCCCTGCTTGAAGCATTGTCCCCTATCTCTTTATCAGGCTGACCCCCACTCAACCTCTGTGTCTCATACTTGGCTCTCTTGGAAGAAATTAGGTCTTCCTGCCACCTTCCTTATAGATCAGGTGTGATACATAGTGTCAGATCTTTACATTTTTAAAGAGAAATTAAGAATCTGGACTTAAATGTGAAATTTCTGTTTTTAATGCTGGTAAATAATTTTTAAAATGTAAAACACTGGGTCAAACCAAAATATCTGTAGGTTAGTGACTGCCTGTGGCCTGCCTGTTTGCGACCTGTGCTGTTCAACTTTTAGCTATACTTGGCAACTATTTCTGTGTTAATCATCACTCCATTTATTAACTGTCCACTCCGTGCCAGGCACTGTCTTGTTGCTTTACATAGATGATCTCATGTAATCTCCAGAACCATCAGTGAGGTCAAGTAAAGTTTAAAGAGGTTAAGATACTTGCCCAAGGTCACAAGCTGTATGTGGTAGAACCAGGTGCTAAAGGTCCTTTCACTGGACTTCTGTGTGTCAAGGTACAATCTGTCAGTTTAGAATAGGAGCCAGGCATGGTGGGTCATGCCTGTAATCCCAGCACTTTGGGAGGCCGAGGTGGAAGAATCATTTGAGGCCAGGAGTTTGAGGTCCAGCCTGGGCAACACAGCAAGACCTGTCTCTACAAAAAGTTAAAAAATAAGCTCAGTGTGGTGGTGCACGCCTGTAGTCTTAGCTACTCGAGAGGCTGAGTCAGGAGGATCTCTTTAGCCCAGGAGTTCAAGGCTGCAGTGGGCTATAATAGTGTCACTGTACTCCAGCCTGGGCAACAGAGTGGGACCTTGACTCCAAAAACAAACAAACAAACACCAACAACAACAAAAGACTAGGAGAGGCTCTGAAGCCCTACCTAACAATGACAACTATTAATATTTGTTCTATCTTCACTATGTGCCAGGCATTGTGTTAAACACTTTACATGATCTAATTCAATCCTCACAACACCTATATAAAGGAGCTACTGTTATCATCCCCATTTTATAGATGAAGAAACTGAGGTATAGAACGGGTATCTGATTTACCCAAGGTAAAGACAGGATTCAAACTCAGGCAATCTGATGCCACAGTCCCCACTTTTAGCAACCCCTGTTACCAATTTTGGCTTGTGGCAGAGTGTGGGCTGAGGGAGAAAAGGGAGAAATTTGTGAGTCAATCTTTTTCCAATCCAGAGCCCCACAAAGGACTGAACTGAGAGAATTCCCCTGGGTATTTCCATGAACCTGCTATTGAGAGATGTGGCCTGCAGGTGGCAGCAACATAATCGTTTCTTTAAATTTTACAATACTCAAAGCTATGGTGAGGAGACTTTAAAAATTCACTCACTCATTTGCATGTTGTCATCTGATTGGTCCAATTAATTCTTTGCCAATTCATTGACTTTCTCAGCTCAGGAGAATTGCCAGGCTTGTGGAGCCCTGCCCAGCTGGGAAGGTAGAGAGAGCCCTCATGATTTGAAACTATGGTGAAATCATCCAGTTCAACCATCGTGGTGATTTTATTTTTATATGGTGGCGGGGAGGGGGGGGAGGAGGGTTCATCCAGATATTTATTAAATTCATAACCTCTGTAAGATGTTCTTTTTTTGTTGTTGCTTCGTAGCTATCTTTAGTTCTGGATTCTGTAAGATGTTGGTCTTACAGAAATAAAAAGAACATCATTTGAGGCTGGGGGCCAGTGGCTCACGCCCGTAATCCTAGCATTCTGGAAGGCCAAGGCAGGGAGGATCCCTTGAGCTCAGGACAGGAGTTCGATACCAGCCTTAGCAAAAGCGAGACCCCCGTCTCTACTACAAATAGAAAAAAATTAGCTGGGCAACTAAAAATAGGAAAAATTAACCAGGCATGGTGGTGCACGCCTGTAGTCCCAGCTACTGGGGACGCTGAGGCAGGAAGGTTGCTTGAGCCCAGGAGTTTGAGGTTGCTGTGAACGAGGTTGATGCCACGGCACTCTAGCCCAGGTGATAGAGCGACTCCGTCTCAAAAAAAAAAAAAAAAATTATGCATCGTGTATTTGAAAGTTACATAGATTTTTCTCCTAAGACGTCTTCTAGAAGTGTTGTAGCTTTAGGTTTTATATTTAGGGCTAATTTGGGTTGTAACACAATGGGTTTGGCATTTAGAAAGATCCTCTGGCAGCGGTAAGGAAGGTGTTTGGAGGGTGATAGCCTGGAGACCTGAAATTAGTGAGACTTGGAGAGGGATGATGTTGGCTTCCACTAGGTGATGGTAGGAGTTAAAATATTGGAGATGTAGACTGACTGGACTTCGTGGCCTGAAGATGTCAAGAATGATTCCTGAGTTTCATATACACAAAATTGAGGATAACTTGCTTGTAAATTTTTTGCACCTCAAATTGGCCCTCAATACATAGTTTTTTCTTTTGGGGAGATTATGATTGAAATTTGGTCAGACAGGGACACAGTTTTCTAAAACCACACACACTTGTATCAGTTCCCTTCTCGGAGCAGTATTGAATCCTGTCCTTCCAAGCCCCAAAGCCCTTTGCCTCCCTCGGTATCGGGAAAGTTGCCAAAGTTCTTGTACCTGCAGGGCGCCGGCAGCGGGCGGCGCATACCCAGAGAGGCCGTAGGGGGACCGACCGCCCGGAGAGCAAAGGACTTACAGTTCCCGCCATTTTGTCCTGCTCGCTGCACAGCTGGCCCTGCTGGGACTACAAGTCCCGTGAGCCTTCGCGGCGGCACTTCCTACGCCTCGCTGTCCCGCCCGCTCCCTTTCTCCCCCTCCCCGGGGGCCAAAGGCTCTGGCTACAGCCAGACGGCCAGCGGGCCAGGTAGGATTTCCGGGAAACTGCTGTGGAGTCTGAGGAGGCGGCGGCGGCGACCTGGGTGAGTTCAGCTAGCAAGGGAAAGTGAGCGGGCCGCGCGTGGGGTCGGGCTGCGGGTGCCTCTCAGGCTCGGGCCGCGTTCTTGGCTCCGCAAGGGGGTCGCGGTCAGGGCAGAGGGTAACGGCCCAGGTTGCGGTCGCGTCCGGCCAGGGCGGGGCGGTTCGGGGCCGCCGCCTCCCTCCTCGGCCCTCCCACAACGGTCCCGGCGTGGCGTCTCCGCCTGCAGCAGGGCCCGCGCAGGCTCGCCCTCTCCGCCCCCCGAGACTTAGCCTGGCCCTTTTGTCTAGGCGGCTTTGCGCCCCCTTTGTGCCCGTGCGTGGAGTTGCCTCCTTGGGGGAGCCTGCCGGGCCAGTCAGTCCCTGACGGGGACCGCTCCCTAGGGATCCGGTTACAGTAACCAGATCGGATCAAAGTCCATTTTTCAAAACCGACCTCCCACAGACCTCTGCACCCCGGTTAGCAAAACGAAGATTTTGCAGCTAGTAAGAGTTTCTGTAGAAACCTCGAGGTTATTGTCTAACTTAAACGTCAGCACTGGGAGGCTTCAGGGCACTAATCTCTAGGCGTTTTTCTTGGTACAGGAATGAGTCTATGGAAAAGAAGCGACACCCCCCGCCCTGGGAAACGGGGAAAAGATAGAATTTGCTGCGATGTCTGTATAGGTCACAAATGTGATGGGGGGGGGCGCGCAAAGAACCAATGCGAATGGCAGAATGGTAGTTCAGACACCTCCCAAATCTCGGAGGAGAGTGATTTATAGGGCATCATTCATTGCTTGCAGAAAAGACACCAGTACTTCATCCGGCCACCCAGCTCCTCGCTCCCCTCAACCGCATCTTTCTCTTATTTCTTTTGTTTAAAAAAAAAAGTCGAAAGAAAAAAGTCCATTAATAGAAGGATCTGCTTTATAGAGAAACCAGAAATCTAGTGGCTTCTAGAAAGCACTTTTTCACTAAGTTAAAGGAATGAAGCCAGTTTAGGGGAGGAGAGGTGGTAGATTCTTACTGGAAACCGCTTAATTGCGTGGATTTGATCAAATTTAGTTAGATAGTGGTAACTTTGTAAATGTCCCGTTGTAAGACTGCATTGCTAGAATCAGATAAAGTAAAGCTTTCCAAAGGCCGTTGCAAATACCCCTTTTGAAAAATAGATTAATTAGCACTTCAAGTCTCTAGGATAGACGACAGCCAAGACCTCTTTACATGAATCAGGGAAGGTTATTGGAGTTATATAGGTTAATTCTCCACCCTAGCCAAGTAGGCAAATAAAGCCCTTTGCACATTATTACTTTGATATCTCGTAATGGAAGTGACTTACTCTTGAGAATCCCAGATTGTTTTAGTAATATTGTATAGGGGTGGTAGGTCCTTAATGCAGTTCTTTAATTTTTAATCCAGCAATGAGTAGGGGGGGCTTTTATATTTTCCTGGCTATGCTTTGAAGAAGCATCCATGGAATTGCTCTAAAAGTTTTACAAATAATTTATGAAACAGCACTTGCTATTGACTGGCTGTTAGTTATTTGTTCAAACATAATTTTATCAATTTTCTTTAACAAGTTACTACACATTGTGTAATTTAATTCTCACTACAATTCTCTGAGGTGGTTGTTCCTCATTTTACAGCTGCTAAAACCTAGCCTCTAAAATGTTAAGTGACTTGCCCAGGGTTATACTTTAACCCAGATATGGAAAAAGCAGAGTAAACCATACTTCCAAGACTAGTGCTCTTTCCATTACTTCACACTTACTACAGCTACTAATCATACAACCACCAACAGCTTTAATTTGCTGAAGTCTAAATATTGGAGAAAAACAATGGAAATATTTTCCAATCAGAGCAAACTGATTTATAAGGAACTGGAATTTCTAGAACCATAAACAGTCTTTGCCATAAGTCGTACTGAACATGGGTGCCATCAGTTTGTCTTCTGATACAGTGTGATTACCTTGTACCTAGGCAGAATATCAGTTTTATGGAGTCTTTGTGGTGAAAGGGTGGTGAGTCACTTGGTTGTGGTTGTGACTAATTTTTGCTAAAAGTTTTATTAAGAAGTATGTTGGAGTACATAAATACAATAGCTTTGGCTGCTGAAACTAACATAGAAGACAGAACTGAAATTCAGACACTGTACTTTTTTGGTAAAAGCGTCAAGACTCAAGAGAATGCTTTCTTTAGTTTCTGCTTTATTAAAAACTTTTAATCAGTTTCAAACCTGCAGTTAAGTCTTGGATTTATGTCAGTACATGCCATGAATGTGACATCAGAAATAGAAACCTACTTCACCTCCCATACTTAAACTCTTCTTAGGTAAAATGCATAACATGCCAATGGAATTGAGTCAATACAATTATGTAGTCTAGCCTTTCTAACTAGAAGAAGCCTGTTTTAAATCTTTTATTATGCCATCATAATGGCAAAGAATTTTATCCTTGTGTTTTTTGCTTTTAGTTTACTTTATTTCCAAATTCCATTCATTCATTCAATCAACAAGTATTTATTGAAAGCCTGTTATGTTCTAGGCACTGTTCTAGACCCTGAGAGAAAAGCAATGAAAACAAAAGTCTTTTTCTTCCTGGGGTTTACAGACTGATTAGGGTTGAGTGAGAAGAGGGAGGAGTCAGATAGTATAAATAAGCACTAAATAGATAAAATCCCCTCTATTAACTGTGCAACCTTGAGCAACTCACTTAACCTCTTTGAGCTTTAGATTTCTCCTCTTTAACATGGGTGTAATGATTCCTATGCTACCTAACTTGTGGGATTGTTTCCAAGAGCCAATAGGATAAGTATTTGGATGCATTATATACTTCCAATTCCTGTGGTAAGTTATTTTTACTACTATTAAAAAAGAAAAAGGAGCACTGGAAGAAGGTTATTTACTAATATAAGGAAAGAAGTGAATGGATGGATTCTTTGGTCTAAGAGAGTCTGATGTCCCATTGTAAAACTTTCACAGACTGTTAGGTTTTCACAGGGCCTACAATAACCATTTGTGTAGACCTTTCTCATAGCATTTATCAAATAAGACTATCATTTAATATTGTTGCAGTTAGCTGTATTTTTTCTTTTTCTTTTTTCTTAGAGACAGGGCCTTGCTGTGTTCAGGCTGGACTTGATTTCCTGGGCTCATGTGATCCTCCCACCTCAGCCTCTGTAACA
Source organism: Varecia variegata (assembly GCA_028533085.1). Taxonomy (NCBI): domain Eukaryota; kingdom Metazoa; phylum Chordata; class Mammalia; order Primates; family Lemuridae; genus Varecia; species Varecia variegata. The sequence continues at coordinate 90,156,937 of CM052444.1, read as the reverse complement.
GCTGAGACATTATAGGTGCTTGCTGAATGAGTGAATGAAGAACAAAAGTAGGCAGGTGGAGTTCTAGAGAATACCAGAACCAAAATGATTCTTTTATTCAGATATTTTTGTTTTGCTCATTGTGTGCTAGAATCTGGATTATGTTCTGGTGGTACAAAGATGTGAAGGCATAAACCCTCTGCCTCCAAAATCTTACTATATTAAACCACATAAGTGTTAAAAAGACGGTGGTAAGTGGTAAGTGTTAAAAAAATGTATGTTATAAAACAGATAGGGACTGAAAGATTCTGTTTTGGTAACCAGTGAGGGACGGCATTAAAGAGGATGTGATTTTGGAATTTGGTCTTGAGGAATGAGTAGAATTCAGGTAGATCAGTTACTATCAAAGTTATTCTAGGTAGAGGGAGCAGCTTGAGCATAAGAATGAAGCTGCAAAAATATAAGGTGTGTGTCTGGGAAAGAATGAATAGTCTGGTATGGCTAGAGTATATTGCAACTGGTCTTTAACATATTTTTTTAACATATTTTGATTGACATACCCCCTCTCGAAAATTTGGGAAAAGCAATGGATATTTGCCTGAGAAAACTGCACATAAGTAACATTTGCTTATAATTTTAGAACTTTATGGGCTACTCAGAGGTCCCTGGACCCCTGGGTTGAGCAGTTGAAGGGTACAGTGGCTGTTGAAGGGAAAGGTTCATGAGCTCGGTGCTGAGAAGGATTCAAAATACTTTGCTGAAACATTTTAGGCTTTATGATTAGGGAATTGTTAAGCCATCAAAGCTTTTTAAACAGGTAAGTGACATAATCTGATCCATTTAGAAAGATAATTGCTTGCAATCTCAAAGGTAGGTTAGAGGGTTTAGAGAAGATATTTAGAGAGTAAGTGCTAAAAAGGAGGCAGGATCCAGGGCTTGTTTTGTTTTGATATTAAAGGATGGGAGAGATTTGACATGTTTGCAGAGAAAGGAAAAGGAGCCTGCAGAGAGGCAGATATTGAAGATCTGCACAAGGGAAAACGTAGATAATGAAGAAACCTCAGGAGGAAATAGAACCAAAAGCTTATGGAGAGATGAACCTTGAGAAGGAAAGATGAAGAAAGTGATGGAAGAAGACATATTTGGAAGTGATGGAGGTGGAAGATGACAGGAATAGTTGTTCTCAATTGTTTATTCTGTACCCAGGCACTGATCTAGGTGCTATTATATGAGTTATTTTATTTAATTTTACAATAATTCCATAGAGTGAGTGAGTATCCCCATTTGGTAGTTGAAGAAAGCTGGGTGAGGTGGCTCACACATCTAATCCCAAGAGTTTGGGAGGCTGAGGTAAGGGTGGTGGTCTTGCTTGAGCCCCTGAGTTCAAGGCTGGAGTGAGCTATGATCGTGCCATTGCATTCCAGCCTGGGAGACAGAGCAAGACCCTGTCTTTAAAAAAACAAAAACAAAAACCAAAAAAATTAGCTGGGCATGGTGGCATGCGCCATGTAGTAGTCCCAGCTACTTACTATAGAGACTGAGGTGCAAGGATCGCTTGAGCCCAGGAGTTGGAGGTTACAGTGAGCTGTGATCAGGCCACTGTACTCCAGCCTGGGCTACAGAGGGAGACATTGTCTCTAAACAAAGAAAAAGATTAAATTTCCCAGGCACTCCATTTTATATGTAATGGAAGAGATCTGGAAATGAGATATATTTTGACTCTAAAACCCAGGTTCATAATTTCTGCCTCATTGGGCCTGTTCATGTCTGAGAACCTCTTTTTTATCTTCCTCACTGAAGGAAAGGGTTATCTACAGAATGATAAAAGGACACATGGGCTCTCGGACTTCAGAGAGTGTCAAAAGTTGGGAATAGCGCTCCTGGGACTCGGGAGGCTGAGGTGGGAGGTTTGCTTGAGACCAGAAGTTCCTCTTCTCAAAAAAAAGTTTGGGGCCGGGCGCGGTGGCTCACGCATGTAATCCTAGCACTTGGGAGGCCGAGGCGGGCGGATTGTTTGAGCTCAGGAGTTCGAGACCAGCCTGAGCAAGAGTGAGACCCCGTCTCTACTAAAAATAGAAAGAAATGATCTGGCCAACTAAAAATATATATAGAGAAAATTAGCTGGGCATGGCGGCGCATGCCTGTAGTCCCAGCTACTTGGGAGGCTGAGGCAGAAGGATTGCTTGAGCCCAGGAGTTTGAGGTTGCTGTGAGCTAGGCTGATGCCACGGCACTCACTCTAGCCCGGGCAACAAAGCAAGACTCTGTCTCAAAAAAACAAACAAACAAAAAAAAGTTTGGAATAGCAATTGTGGAAAAGGTAAGGTAGCCAACCAGAGATGTGCAAAAGGGTTGTTGAACAGCAATTAGGGCCCAGCTAAAGTCAGAACCAAATTACCAAATAGTCCATCTATTTTCTCTCCTACATTCTCATTAAAACAAAATTTTTTGACACTTACTCTTGATGTGGGCCTTAGAAGATACAGACACACTATGTTGTAATGAAGCCTCTAATGCCACTGTCCCTGAGCAAGTCACAAGTCTTCTGCTTCAATTTTCTCATCTCTCAAATTCTAGAATGTTAATGATTTACAACTAAAAATATTCCAAGGCAAGGTTTTAGGAGAAGTTCAGTGTTGAGTGGCTGTTTGATTTTTAGGGAAGAGATGGTTTAGGGAAAACTGTGCAGCTTTCAGATGCAAGCTTGGTTTTCAGTTTAATTTCTCTATTGTGTTTAAAGCACCAATATTTGTTTTGACAGTCTGAAAGTTCTGACATCTTTACTCAATATAATGCATCTAATACCTTTGGAATCTGAAGACTTAGGTTCTGATTCTACCTTTATCACTTCTTAGCTGTAAATATCCACGGACAAATCAGCTATGGACAAATCAGCTAACCTCTCTGGTTACCCTCATTTGTTAAATAGCAAAGATAACTCTTTCGTCATAGGTGTCAGATAAGATAAGATAAATGACAGGTCTTTGCAAGCTGTATAGTGTTTAAAATGTAAGAAAAAAGACATCATTACACCTGGCAAAGGAAAAGATAGTTGTAGTAGTGTGACCAGTGTTGTATAAAGGAGCACCAGTTTAAAGTAATACTGAGTGGTAAGGGAAATCTCTCAGGGTGTGAGCCCTGTTGGTGTATTGAATTTAGAAATCTATTTGTGGTGGATGATATTCCTACGTGTTCTTTCAGGTATATAGTTAAATCTAATCTTGAATCAAATCTATAACTTTTTCTTCTCTTTCTTTTTTTTTTAAACTGCAGTATTAAAGATTTTCTACATTTATTCTCTTATCTGTGAACTTTTTTTTTTTTTTGAGACAGAGTCTCGCTTTGTTGTCCGGGCTAGAGTGAGTGCTGTGGCGTCAGCCTAGCTCACAGCAACCTCAAACTCCTGGGCTTAAGCAATCCTACTGCCTCAGCCTCCCGAGTAGCTGGGACTACAGGCATGCGCCACCATGCCTAGCTAATTTTCTCTATATATATTTTTAGTTGGCCAGATCATTTCTTTCTATTTTTAGTAGAGACGGGGTCTCGCTCTTGCTCAGGCTAGTCTCGAACTCCTGACCTCGAGCGATCCACCTGCCTTGGCCTCCCAGAGTGCTAGGATTACAGGCGTGAGCCACTGCGCCTGGCCCTTAACTGTGAACTTGTTAGCTAAATTTGCAGGACTATTTTTTGTAAAGATGTTGATTATACCTTATTTAAGGGTAGAATACTATCTTTTTTTTTTTTTCTTGAGACAGGGTTTAGCTCTGTTGCTCAGGCGGGAGTGCAGTGGTGCTATGGTAGCTCACTGCAACCTCAAATTCCTGGGCTCAAGCGATCTTCCCACCTCAGCCTCCTGAGTAGCTAGGACTGTAGGTGGGTGCCACCACACTCACCTAATTTTTTTAAATTTTTTTGTAGAGACAGGGTCTTGTTGTGTTGCCTGGGCTGGTCTCAAACCCCTGGCTTCAAGCAACCCTCCTGCCTCAGACTCCCAAAGCACTGGGATTATAGATGTGAGCCACCACACCTGGCCTTTTGTAATTTCTTATATTCTATCATTATAAAATTATTTCTCCATAGGTGGAGTAAATACTTTATTAAATTCTCAACTTGTGTTTTTATTATTAGCTTTTTTTTTTAACTTTTTGAAAAACTAATTTTGATATGTGGGATAAAAATGTTATTCTAAGTTAATTTTTTAAAAAATAATGCTATCCAGTTGTTCCCAGTAATGATTGTTTTGTGAGGGCATTTTGGACTTTGTAAGACTCTACTTATAAAGTGTTCTTATTGGCCAGGCGTGGTGGCTCACGCCTGTAATCCTAGCACTCTGGGAGGCCAAGGCGGGTGGATCGCTCGAGGTCAGGAGTTTGAGACCAGCCTGAGCAAGAGCGAGACCCCATCTCTACTAAAAATAGAAAGAAATTATCTGGACAGCTAAAATATATATAGAAAAAATTAGCTGGGCACAGTGGCGCATGCCTGTAGTTCCAGCTACTGGGGAGGCTGAGGCAGGAGGATTGCTTAAGCCCAAGAGTTTGAGGTTGCTGTAAGCTAGGCTGACGCCATGGCACTCACTCTAGCCCGGCAACAGAGCAAGACTCTGTCTCAAAAAAAAAATAAAGTGTTCTTATTAATCTTGGGATACTAATATCAGCTAGGTCATTAGAAATTTAAAATCTTCACTTTATAAGGGATCAGAGATATTTTTTAAAGTCTCTTTTTCATACTAATGTTGATATATTTCTTTCTTGTTTACATCAGAATAGGGTTTATAGAGAAATGGTTGTTCTTTGGGAAAGCTTGGGTGAGTTGATTGTTAATAAGCAAGGTTAAAAAGTGGAGCCCTCACTTTTTCCCCCTCTCCAGTGAGTAGAAAGGGGGAGAATTCCTAGGAGAGAATTTAATAATAATAGCCCTACCTTTTTTCCCCCTCTCTCATGGATAAATCTCTATTAAAAATGCTGTCAGCCAGGCACAGAGGCACACACCTATAGTCCCAGCTACTCGGGAAGCTGAAGCTGGAGGATTGTTTGAGCCCAGGAGTTCGAGGCCACAGTACGCTATGATCATGGCTGTGAATAGTCTACTACACTCCGGCCAGGGCAACATAGCAAGACCCTGTCTCAGAAAAAAAAAAATGCTGCCAATAGATAACAATGAGTAACTGTATAGAACCAATCATAAGGTATGAGAGAGCACTTTCTACTTCCTTTTACTTACATACACCCAACTTTGCCTCCTGTCTCTTCCTCTGAATTTAAATTTGAGGGGGAGCATTATGATTGAGGATATCAGTGTATCCTTACTGTATGTATTAAAACATACCACACAATCCTCAAATTCATATGGAACCACAAAAAAACTCTAAATAGCTAAAGCAATCTTGAACAAAAGGAATAAAGCTGGAGGCATCATACTACTTGATTTCAAGACATATTATAGGCCATGCGTGGTAGCTCACTCCTGTAATCCCAGCACTTTGGGAGGCCGAGGCAGGAGGATCACTTGAAGCCAGAAGTTCAAGACCAGCCTGAGCAACATAGTGAGAACTTGCGTCTACAGAAAAATAGAAAAATTAGCCAGGTGTGGTGGTGCATGCCTGTAGTCCCAGCTACTCAGGAGGCTGAGGCAGGAGGATCACTTGTGCCTAGGAGTTTGAGGTTGTAGTGAGCTATGATAATGCCACTGTATTCAGGACAACATAATCAGACCCTGTCTCAAAAAAAAGCAATACCATCAATACTGGATATTTTAAATCTCCAAATTCTGCAGAAAGATGGGCTCAGGGAAAAAAAAAATTCTAGCCACTCTGATAGGCAAGGAAAACCAACCCAAACTAATTTTACATTTCCATTTTCCTAATTAGTAGTTAGGTTGTACATCTTTTCATGTTTATTAGCTCTTTGTATTTCTTCAGTGAATTCCCTGTTATAATTCTTTGCCCCTTTATCTGTTTGTGTGTCTTCATCTCTTAACTGTTTTTAAAGGTCGAGTTGAAAATAAATATGAACTTCATTTTTTTTTTTTAACTTTTTGTTTTGGGATAGATTATATTTAGAAATTATATAAACAGTATTATCATAGTTATGGTTTGGTACTGAATTTTTTTTTTTATTTTAATGTTATATCACTAAATTGTAGCTTTTAAAAGTATGTCTTGTCTTTGGGGATTTTCTCAGAATGTGATGTATATAACGCCAGAAATAAACAGTGCTGTATCTTTTTGGGTATCGATTTTTGTCATGATCTTTGGAGTGAGGAATTGCCCTTCCTGAGATCTATAAGCATTTTTCCTGAAAGTAATGTCCTTTATAACTCACTAGTGATATTTTCTAAGAGAATTTGGCTTAGCATGCAGTATTTTTGCTTACCAGTAAGACACACCTCTGTTTTAAAGAGCTGATTCTTGCTTCTTGATAGTAACAGAAGTATCAAGTTTAACTAGGAGGAGAAGGGCACAGTTTTTCTTCAAAGGGGAAATTGGTCTCATTTTTATGTCTTTACCCTTAAGTAATATGTTCGATGTTGATTATTTGTTCTTAAAAGTAAACTTTTAAGCTGGGTGCAGTGGCTCATGCCTGTAATCCTAGCACTCTGGGAGGCTGAGGCGGGTGGATTGCTTGAGCTCAGGAGTTTGACACCAGCCTGGGCAAGAGTGAGACCCCGTCTCTACTAAAAATAGAAAAAAAATTAGCCAAGCAACTAAAAATAGAAACAAAATATTAGCCAGGTGTCATGGCGTACGCCTGTAGACCCAGCTACTCGGGAGGCTGAGGCGGGAGGATGGATCACTTGAGCCCAGGAATTTGAGGTTGCTGTGAGCTAGGCTGACACCACGGCACTTGACCCGGGCAACAAAGTGAGACTCTGTCTCAAAAAAAAAAAAAAAAAGTAAACTTTTAAGTGTAACTTCTTTTGAACAGACTTTTAAAAAGACATTTGTAAAACTCCATCTTTACCAAGAGCATGATTGTAAATCTCTGTATAATGTTTCATTTTCTTGTGATAAGGCAAAAACAGATTGAGTTCTTTATGAACTTATTCTATTTATAGCTACAAAATTTCTGTGCTAAGTAGTGACAAAACTAGTTTAGAAATAGCAAAGAAAGTGATTTTAGGAAACTGTAGAGGTTTTCTAAGGCTTTTCAAATTTCCAGGAAAAAGGGTAGATTCTTTGATGACAGATAATAAAGATACATGTAGATTATAGTGTTTACTCCGTATATTAAGGTAGTAGCATCTGAAGGTCATTCTAGAAGAACGGATGATATGTTTCCTAATTTTATTTCTGTACTGATGCCCTTTTAAGTCAAGATCAAGAAGTATATGGAAATAATAACCCTTTAATTGTTCTTTCTCTGCCAGTGCAAATTTAGGTTTAATTATTTTGATGATGATTTTAAACATTGTGTATTTTGATTAAGCTTAGAATCATGTTAGAGCCAAAATCTGCCTTTTCTGTTTTGGAGCTGAAATCAAGGAGTGGGGTAAGCTTTAGCATTACCTAGAAGTCCAGCCCTACTTCTCACGTGGCTAAAAAAGGAAAGAGGGAACTCTTTTCTTTGCTTCCTGTATTTCCATTATTATACATATCATATTGTTTACATGACCATCTCAACTTCTCTATTAGTATACTGGATCCTTAAGGGTAAAGACCAAACCTTACTCAAATATGTATAGTGCCCGATATGGTACATGGTATGTAATTGACTCTTTCATTACTTTTTTTTTTTTTTTGTGAGATGGGATCTTGCTCTGTCACCAGGCTGGAGTGCAGTGGCACCATCATAGTTCACTCTAACCTCAAACTCCTGGGCCCAAGTGATCCTTCCGCATAAATCGCTCAAGTAGCTGCAACTACAGGTGCATGCCACCACACTCAGCTAATTTTTCTTAGTTTTTGTAGAGACAAGGTCTTGCTATGTTGCCCAGTTTGGTCTTGAACTTCTGGCCACAAGCGATCCTCCCATCTCAGCCTCCAAAGCGCTGAGGTTGCAGGCTTGAGCCACCACGTCTGGCCAGACCTTTTACACTTCTCTTCACAATATTAGAGTCTCACCTGCTCCTTAGCTCTTACTAATGGTGCGCTCTCCAGATATTTCTTGTATTAATGCTATCGAAAGCCACAGATATTCTCTGCATCCAGCTGTGGAGGATCTGTTATTTATCACTTCTGAAATACTTTGCATTTTAAACTCCTGAGATGAAGCAATAATGGTAAAATACTATATAGCAGTAAAAATGAATAAACCAGACACATATTAATATATAAACATGGAAGAATATACCAATATAATGTTGAGTAAATTAAGTAGCAGAAGAATTGGTGCAGCATGAGATCAATTATATATATAAAGTTTAAAACATGCAAAACAATGGTGTTTAGGGATATATACATGTTATAAACATAAAAAGATATATACTGGAATGATAAACGTAAATTTAGGAGAGTGATGTAATCTGGGTAGGACAAAGGGAAATGTAATCATCAAGGGGAACATCGGGCTTTGACTCTACTGATAATGTTTTTATTCTTAAATCTGAGTGCCTGGTACACAAGTACTTGTTTTAGCATACTTTTTAAATAAAAGAATATATATATATATGATATATATGTACAGTGTGAAAAATAAAAAATCAGTAATCATTTTCATAAATATAAGTTCATTCAGTCAAGTTTTTATAATTTTTCCTTTATAGTCTAGGCTTTTTCTGTTTTTTTATTTTTTGTTTCTGTTTTTTTTTTTTTTGAGACAGAGTCTCACTCTGTCACCTCAGGTAGAGTGCAGTGGTATCATGATAGCTCACTGCAACCTCCAACTCCTGGGCTCAAGCAATCCTCCTGCCTCAGCCTCCCGAGTAGCTGGGACTACAGGCGTACACCAGGACACCTGGCTAATTTTTCTAGTTTTAGTAGAGACGGGGTCTCACTCTTGCTCAGGCTGATCTCAAACTCCTAAACTCAAGCAATCCTCCTGCCTCAGCCTCCCACAGTGCTAGGATTACAGGTGTGACCTACCACACCCAGCTGGCTTTTTCTATTTTAAAAACTCTTTACAAAGCCTCAGATAATAAAGATATTTTCTTATATTAATATTTTCTTCTAAACATTATAAAGTTTTACCTTTTACATTTAGGTTATTAATGCAACTGGAATTGATTTTTGTGTATGGTATTAGCTAGGGATCCAATTTTTTTTTCGTATGGCTAATGAACAGTCTCAGCCCATTACTGAATAATTCATCCTTTCTCCATTGATCTGTAGCACCACCTTTGTCACATATCCAAGTTCCCCCATATTCATAGGTCTGTTTTTCAGTGCTCTATTCTATTCTACAGGTCTATTTCTCTATCCCTGGGCCAAAACCACATGTGTAATAATTACAGTTTAACATAGGTCTTGTAATCAGGTAAGACAAGTTCCCCCATCTTGTTTTCAGAAGTGTCGTGGCTGCTCCATATCCAAGCTGGTCTCAAACTCCTGAGCTCAAGTGATCCTCCCACCTTGGCCTCCCTAAAGTGCTGGGTGTACAGGCCTGAACCACCACACCCAGCTGTGTTTTAAGCTTTTAAAAAATGTCTTTATTATGTCTTGGCACTAGTAACTAACACTAATGAAATAATGATCATGAAGGTATTAATTTTTTTAGAGATGGGTTCTCACTATGTTGCCTAGGCTGGGCATAGTGGGCTCAAGAGATCCTCCTGCTTCAGCCTCTTGAGTAGCTGGGACTACATGTGCTACAGGTGGAGTGCCTGGTTCTGTTTATTTCTTTAGTTCAGTTCTGGTCCTCAGGAGGGAGAGAAGCGAATGTGTATCTGTTGAACATTCATTCATTCATTGAGTAAACATTTATCAGGTACCTAGTAAGCCAAGCACAATGTTAGACACTTAACCCATGTCATTCTATTTTATACTCCAGCCCCCATAAGGCAGATTGCAGTATTTCCAGAACAGGCATGATCGTGAGTGTTGTGGTCAAATTATTAAACTTCTCTGTGCTTCAGATTCCCTATCTATAAAATGAGGATAAGAATAGTACCTGCTTCTTGAGGTTATTTTTAAAAAGATCAAATAAGCTCTTAGACTACAAACAGCACATACTGTGTAGTAAGCACTAAATAAGGGTTAGCTATTATTATAGGATCCCAAATACTGAGATATATTATTAATAATAGTAATAAGGATCTGGATTAAGGCAGTAGGCTGTGAGGATGAGAGGATAGATTTAAGAAGCATTTCTGACTTTATAATGTTTGACTTTACTGGATGTACAAGGAGTATGAGTTAGAAAGGTTGCCACTTTTTTCTAATTATAAAAATAGAATTTATTTTTGCATTTGTTTGATTGATAAAACTATTGCCTCAAAAGCACTTGTTAAACATCAGTATTTTACCTCCTACTTTATAGAGCTTTGGTGCAGCTTCAAGGGATCTGCTGTATAGGTACAGTGATTGTATTAATTTGTACAGTAAAGTGTGATGGTTAGTTTTATGTGTCAACTTGGCTAGGCTACAGTACCCACTATTTAATTAAATACTAATCTAGATGTTGCTATGAAGGTATTTTGTAGATGTGATTAACATCTACAATCAGTTGCCTTCAAGTAAAGATTTTCCTTGATAATCTGGGTGAACCTCATCTAGTCAATTTAAAGGCATTAAGGACAAACTGAGGTTTCCCTGAGGTAGCAGATTTCTGTGTCTCCAGGCTGCAGTATCAGCTCCTGCCTGAGTTTTCAGCCTGGTGGTTTGCCCTACAGATTTCTGATTTGCCAGCTCCCACAATCATATAGATAATTCCTAGAAATAAATCTCTTTTAATTCTCTCTCTCTCTCTCTTTCTCTCTCTCATGTGTATGTTTGTATCCATCCTACTGGTTCTGCTTCTCTGAATGAAGAGCCCTGACTAATACAGAAGGTATCCTGGAGGATATATGTTAGGTAAGCTTGAGGTCTGAAATTAGCTGTATAAAGAGGTAGGAAAAAGTTTAAAGTAAAGGGTAATTTTGTGGGAAAAGAAAAAAAGCCAAAAAAAAAAATTAACAAAATGAAAAAGTAAAAAAAATTTTTAAAGGAAAGGAAAAAAGGTAGAGACAACAGCGGGTGCAAAGGCTAAGGTGAGAAGGAATATGATTCATTCAGGAAGTGGGACATAGTTCGGTTTATGTAACATATAGTAGGCAGCAGGGAAGACTGGCAAGGGATGATATCAGGAAGGTAAACAGGCTGGATCACACAGGATCATGTTAGTCAAGTTAGGGAGTTTGAACTTTATCTTGGGCAGTGTAAGGTTACAAAGCCAGGGGGATGTTGTGATGAGATTTTGTTCTAGAACAGGGTTTGTTAAACCCAAGTAATGCTTTTTAAGGGAAAATTTTATTGTTAATCTTCAGTATTGGCTTAAAATATTTTTATTATATTGTTAATATTATAAACATAAAAATAGATATAAAGTTATAGTTCTTTTTTTTTTTTTTTTTTGAGACAGAGTCTCACTCTTTTGCCCGGGCTAGAGTGAGTGCCGTGGCGTCAGCCTAGCTCACAGCAACCTCAAATTCCTGGGCTCAAGTAATCCTACTGCCTCAGCCTCCCAAGTAGCTGGGACTACAGGCATGCACCACCATGCCCAGCTCATTTTTCTATATATTTTTAGTTGTCCAGCTAATTTCTTTCTATTTTTTTTTTTTTTTTTTTAGTAGAGACGGGGTCTCACTCTTGCTCAGGCTGGTCTCAAACTCCTGAGGTCAAAGGATCCACCCGCCTCGGCCTCCCAGAGTGCTAGGATTACAGGCGTGAGCCACGGCGCCCAGCCACCTTTGCTACTCTTGATGGCTTACTTGGTGGTGTGACCCAAATCCTCATTCCTGAGGGATCTAAATCACTGGTCACCATACTTTTCTCAGGCTGGGGTTTCCAGCTTGTCAGAATTGGGGAAAGTGGTATTGTTACCGTCTGTCAGACTCCTTGGTTCTTGTCTTCTCGAGATTGAAGAGGTGTATTCTCAGGAGTTGTGCTTCCCTCTTCTTGGTGGGAGATACAGTACTTTACTTGGATGCCTTTACTTGAACAATACACCTGACTACTGGGCCTCTAAAAATTTCACTGATGTAATGGGTACCTGAATCTTTGTACAATTTATCTCTTGTCCTCTGGAGAATGTGTGTCTTGTCAAGGCCTCCAGTGTGCTATCCACCTCTTACTCATCTGGTCTAATTAACATGATATTATTAATATAGTGAGTCAAAGTGATGTTCTGCAAGAAGTCCAGGCGATCCATATCTCTTAAGACTGTATTATGCCAGAGGGTGGCAAAACTGACGTGGTCCTATAAATGTATGCTGTAATCCATTCCATGTGAATGTGAATTGTCTCTGATTCTATTTTCTGATGGGGTAAAAAAACAACTCATTCCTCCAATCATTGGTCTCCTACTATGCTCTTGGGGCTGTGCTAATCTGTGCAACCACATCTGGCATGGCGGCTATAGTTGTGGCTACTATTAGATTGAGTTTGCAGTAATCTTGCAGTATTTGACTGGTTTCCACAGGGACCACACTGGTGAATCCTGCATCCTCTAGAGGTGTGGTGCTAATTTCTACCAGTTTCTCTCCTACTGCACTCCCAGGACACAATATTGTTTTGTTTTGTATTTATTATCTAGGTGGGTGTGATGGGGCATTTTTAGAGGCTTCCTTCCTCTTGGCCTTCCCCAGTGTGATAATTCTTACCTTATAGGACAAGGACCCAAAATGGGGGTTGCACAAATTTCCAAGTATGTCTATTTAAATTTTACATTCAGGGACCAGAGAAATGACCACCAGAAGAGTCCACAAACCCAAGAAACCTACTGTGACCCGGATCTTTGCTGGGTCTCCATTTTTTTCCTTCTCCTTTTAAGCCTATGATGACATGTCCAGACTCCAGGTATCAATGCCAACTTGTCCTCAAAACATTAAGGTGTTTCTCACACTGTGGCTGAAAGAAAAAGAAATAAAAAAAAGAAAAAAATTAAAAAATAAAAAATAAAAAAAAAACAAAAACATTAAGGTGTTCTCCTTTCCCCAGTTTACAGTTACTGAGTGAACAGCCATAGGCAGAGCAACTACATAATTTGTTGGCCCAGTACACCTGAACTGAAAGTGGGCAAGAGGTCCCTGTGAAATTGCCCACCAAAGCACTGTGGCACTGCCAGTCCAGGAAGGGAAGGGATGGGGCCAGAGGGCACGGAGTGGGTGGCCAAGAGCCCTTCCTGGGGAGTCCTGGTGGTGGGAGGCAGATCTTATGTGAGCTGTGACTCCAGTCCCTCAGCACATGCTCCATTTCCCATCAGACTTCACTTACAGAATTTATAGATAAAATTAAAAGAATTTCAAGACTGCCACTACAGAGTATTAAACTCCAAGTGCAGGGACCTTCTGAGCACCAGAGTCCATGAGACCTATATCGTATAGGTCTCTTGTTCCCACAGGTTTCTCAGGGAATTGTTATATAATATTTTGGTGTTACAGGTTCTTTTTTCCTGAGTACCTGGTCTCTTTCAGTCAATGGGTTCAGGGTCTGATATGGGCTTCAAGCCCAGAAGCTGGACGTGGGATCCTGACTTTTTTTTTATTGGGGTGACCACCCTCAGAATCTTGGCTGAAAAGTAACCTTCTCGGGAGCTGGGTTGCTCTAATGATTCACTCCTGGGCCTGGTCTTCAGCTTTTTCTGTCCTGCTACTAGAGAAAAGAGCCTCTTTGTAAGTTACCAAGGAGGCCCTGTGGCTTTCACATTTGGCTTTCTATTGACTGTTAATCACTCTCATCATTTTGTTATCTTTTCCTAGGGCACCAATGGAGTTTAGCAATAACCATTCAATTCCATTGTCATTGTAGTTACTGTTTTTTCTCTACTTTTTCTTAGTCCATTTTGTGTTGCTATAACAATACCACAGACTGGGTAATTTATAAAGAAAAGAAATTTATTTCTTACAGTTCTGGAGGCTAAGAAGTCCAAGATCTAGAGGTTTTGTATCTGGTGAGAGCATACTTGCTGTGTCATCCCAATGGCGGAAGGACAAGGGACCTCGAGAGAGCAAGATGGGGATGAACTAGCTTTTATTATTATAACTAGCCCACTCTTCCCCGTGATGTCATTAATCCATCCGTGAGGGCAGAGCCCTCGTGGCCTAATCACCTTTTTTTTTTTTTTTTGTAGACACAGGGGGCTCTACAAAACTCCTGGCCTCAAGTGATTCTTCTGCCTAGGCCTCCCAAAGTGCTGAGATTACAGGTGTGGACCACCACTGCCAGTTAGGAGCCAGACGTAGACTGCAGACCTAAAGTTACGATTGGCCTGCTCTTGTTTATGGGAGGCCAGCAAAGAACTGGGGCACTTCTCCTTAGATGCCTGAGGACTTTACCTTTCAGTGGGGATCTGGCTAATGCATAATGTTAGTAACAGTTGCTCATTCAGAAGAAGGTGTTGCATAACTAAGCCTCCAGGCTTGACTTTCTCTTTTGCATAAGGAGTTGGGGGGTGATTTCATTTTCTTTTACAAAGATAATAGATTTTGTTTAAGCATATCATTTACCTTTTTCTCTTTTTAGAAACTGTACCCTACCTCCCTAAACTGGTTAATAATAGTGGCATGGAAGATCAGTTTGGTGAGTATCACCTGCATTTTTCTTAAATGACATTTGTGTTGTATCCTCACCTCCATTAAAGCTGTGAGAGCAAATTATTCTTTCATGTTCAATATGCTACTCTCTAGATTGGTAATTCTCAAACTTTTTCCTCTCAGTATCCGATTATACACTTTAAGATAGTTGAGGGCTCCAAGGAGGTTTTGTTTGTATGACTTATATCTATTGATACTTACTATATTATAAATTAAACCTGAGAAATTTAAAAATATCAATTCATTTAAAAATAACATTGATAAACCCATTATCTATTACACATGTAACTTTTTTTTAATGAAAAATAGCTTCCAAAATAAAAATAAATGAGAAGAATGTTTTATGGTTTAACAGAATAGAGCTGGATTCACATACCTGCTTCTACATCCAATCTGTTGTGTTATTATAGTACATAACCATGTAGGCTCTGGAAGGAAGATCCATCAACTGTACAGTTGGGAGATAATGAGACTGAAAAGGCAAATAACATCTTAGTATAAAAATAGTTCTATCTATTGTACATTTCAAAATAGCTAGAAGAGAATAATTCAAATGTTTCTAGCAAAAAGAAAAGACAAATATTTAAGGTAGTGGATATCCAAAGTACACCGATTTTATCTTTACAAATTGATGTATTAAATTATCATGTGTATTCTGAAACTATGTACATCTGTTATGCATCAATTAAAAAAAATGGGGCTGGGCGTGATGATGCACACCTGTAGTCCTAGCTACTCAGGAGGCTGAGGCAGGAGAATTGCTTTAGTGCAGGAGTTTGAAGCTGCAGCGAGCTATATTCGCAACACTGCGCTTCAGCCTGGGCAACAGAGTAAGACTCTGTCTTAAAAAAAAATGGTTTGAAAAAATAGTTCTGACCTTACAGACCTCCTGAAAGAGTAGTGAGGGGATCCCCAGGAGTCCCTAGACCACACTTTGAGACCTGCTGCTTGAGAATGTTAGTTATCTCAAATAAAAACAAGAATCATTCAGCATGTTTAAATGAGAAATTTAAAGTTCTCTGTCTTGATCACCCAGTAACTTATACATACTTCTGTTTGGTTAGAAATGTAGTTCTGTTAGTATTTAAGAAACAAGTGTGCTTTGTAGTGCTTCATTAGTACTTGGCCAATGAAAGGTAACATGAACATAATTATAGCAGGCATGTATAGTTTTTCTAATTAAGTTTTACCTGTATATCATATTTCATCTAGCAACATGAGTAAGGGAATATAAATCTATATACACAAAGGTTTGATGTCTCCCTTTTTGACTACAAAGTCATTTACTGTGTTGAACCCTATTTTTTTTTTTTAAGAGATGGGATCCCACTCTGTTGCCCAAGCTGGAGAGTACAGTTGCACGATCATAACTCACTGCAGCCTTGAACTCCTGGGCTCTAGTAATCCTCCTGCCTCAGCCTCCTGGGTAGCTGGGATTACAGGTGCATGCCACCATGCCTGGCTAATTTTTTTCTATTTTTAGTAGAGATGGGATCTCCCTCTTGCTCAGGCTAATCTCAAACTCCCCAGCTCAAGCCGTTCTCCTGCCTTGGGCTCCCAGAGTACTAGGATTACAGGCGTGAGCCACCACGCCTGGCCCCACTGGAAGAAGCATTTGATTCAAGCCTTTTCTGATTCTTTATTATGTAGTAAGAAGTCTGAATCCCTTTTTATGCCAGTGCAAGTTGAGGAGGTATAGTAAAAATGTTACCAAATTTATGTTTTATTCTTGCCCAGTTGCAGTTGATGACTGAGGTTAGGCTCTTTGGCTACTGGTACTAGTAATCTGATAGCTCTGATTAATAGTTTTTGTCTTGCTTTGAGACGGCTGCTGTTTAAAACCTGGCAAGATCAGAATTTCTCCTCTGATTTTAATGACTCTAGATAACTTCTTTAGGACCTGGGCCTTTTTTTTTCCCCTGAAGAGTGGTTTACAGGATTAACGTAGTTCATCAATGAGATCCTTAGTTTGAACACCAGAGGGCAGTCAGTATTTATTCATAAATTTTACAGTTTCATTACCAACTTAATTCTTGAGGGAATTATTTATGAAGAATTTGGTAAATTGAGTTTATTTTAGTCACATGGTGACAATTTTTTGTTTGTTTGTTTGTTTTGGGATAGGGTCTCACTCTGTCACCAGGTTGGAGTGCAGTGGCGTGATCATAGCTCACTGCATCCTTGAACTCCTGGGCTCAAGTGATCCTCCCACCTCAACCTCTCAAGTAGCTGGGATTATAGGCTCATGCCACCACACCCAGCTAATTTTTAAATTTGTTGTAGAGAGTCTCTATGTTGCCCAGGCTGGTGTAAAACTCCTTGCCTCAAGCCTCCCAAAGTTCTGGGATTACAGGCATGAGCCACCCTGCCGAGCTGTGGTGACAAATTCTGAAGAACTTGTCTATATGAATAACTGGAGTAATGACCATGACACCTCCAAGATTTTTACTGGAAACTAGTTTTCTTTCCGACCTCCTAGCTTTACCTAACATAAGTACAAATAACTTAAACCCGATATAATCCAATTAATTAGATTTGTTATTAAGCTAATTAAATTCAACTGAAATTAAATTTAAATATAACTTAAATTTACTAGAGCATATCAAAGTGTGAGTTGCTAGGGAAGTTATAGTTGGCCAGTAGTCAATTGAAAGATAAAGTGAAAGTGCTTTTTTTTCTTTTTTTTTAACAATATTAACTTGGTACCAAGAATATGCTTTTGATTGTTTCCTAAGATAGGTAAAAATTTGAGTTCTTTGCTAGTGAGAGGATTTTTCTTTTATACTTGGAATTTATAAATTAACATATACATTCATAATGTGGATTTTAGAGAAAAATAGAAATGATTCATAGTTATATTTAACTATCAGACTTCTTCTCTGTCTCCATTCTTCCTTCTAAATGGTATTCTGATTTTTTTTAGTTGTTTATGTATGATAAGAATTTGGTATACTCAATGTGATTTGACAAAGAAAAAAATTGTGAGTATAAAATGAGTTTATCTGTTTCTTATAACATGGAGGGAGAATTTTGTTACAATCAAGTTAGCTAACAATTATGTAGATATATTTTTAAATAATTACTGCAGTATTCTGAAAATAAAAATAGTGAGGGATTTTTACCCATCAGGTGCCAGAGGGACAGGCCTAAGTCCTCTAGGACCTTTCCTACATGGACAGATGCTTACACATTTCATTATACAGCATTTAAATATCACATCTGTTAATATCACTATTAGTCTCATCAGAAAAATCTTTAAGGTTGGGAAGCTGCCAGGCTCACTATGGATATAAATTTTCCAAAATCCTAATTTTCAATTGAAAGCTGGAATTATATCATTGGCAACAAATATTGTCAATTTTCTTTGTTAGTGACAGGCTTACTTTTGAGAAAATGTCTGTCAAAAATATCTAAGCTTGTTTGTCATTCATTCTTTCAAGTGAAAATGGTATTTCATGAAGAAAACTGGCTAGTTCAGCTTGCAGCTCAGTCATACAAGTACCTTTCCTAGAGATAACCATCATACTTAAGTATGCAAATGTGCTTTATACACACTTCTGTTGCACCACACACAATAGTAAAAAAGACATATTGAAAGGTTGAGATTTATTAAAACTAGTAATTTTTATTGCTTCATCAAGGACATTTTTAGCTAGTTGCAAAAGCGTTTTTCATATGAATGGTTTTCTAGGAACAAAGTTACAAAGTAATATTTCCTTTTTTATTAGAATTTATATTATATAGGAAATACGAGAAGCAGTTTGTTTAGGTAATAAATAGAATTTATTATTTTCTAAATAATTAAAGTCAATTATAACTACAAAAAAAATTTGTTGAATTAGCCAGGATTAGCCTGGTGTGTTGGCTCATTACTCTGTAGTCCTGGCTACTCAGGAGGCTGAGGCAGGAAAATAATTTGAATCCAGGAGTTTGAGGTTAGTGAGCTATGGCCCACACCACTGCACTCCAGCCTGGGCAACAGAGTGAGACTCTGTCTCTAAAAAAATACTTAAAAAAAATACTTAAAGTGAATTATTTTTTTCTTACTCTGTATCTGAATTTACAAATAATTATTATGTTATAAAGGTTTTTTTTCCTAGCTGTTCAACAACATTTATTAAGGAATCACACTGAAGGTTTCATGTACTTTACTTCAGAGTTCATGGGAAAAAATTGTGTGGTGATATGTTGTTACCACTTGAAGCTCAAAATATGCCCGTCACAGTCCTTTCCTCCCTCCTCTTTAATAATGAAGGACAAGATAGAAACTTAATTAGTTTTGAGATCCTCTGTGCGTGGGAGATAAATTCCTCCAGGATTATAAATTCCTCCAGGATTAAACGATGCCAAAAATAATGCCAATTTCATTTTTCCCCTTAAGGTTTTGAGTAGAAATCTAATAAAACATTATTACAAATATATGTTAAATATCCTCTCTGATCTTGTTTTGTAATAAGAGTATAAACTTATGGAGGTCAAGGTCTCTTTACTGTTATATCCCCACTGCCCAACAGGAAGCACATAATACATTCTTCCAGTGGTTTTAATTTTTCTGCATAAAATAGAATTACCAATCTTAAGGGAAATAGAATGAACAGATACCAGTTTCTCTGAACTTGAAAAACATGTCATGTAATTATTTCTTCTGTTGGTAGAAAAAGATGCTTCATAGTAATAGTAATACAAGCCTGGAAAGGTAGTAATGCTGGCATTCTGGACTATTGTCTGTGTCCTATCATCATTTTTCATCACTTCTGACTATTCTTTATTCCTAGAAAATCGTAGCAAGTGTGGTAGGTTGACTGAATGTATAGACTGGTTTCCATCTGTATTTATTTCTGTATACTGAGCCCATATCAATGTGTCATGTACCCTGTTTAGGCAATGATATATGTTATACAAATGTTTTCTCCCAGCCTGTGACTTGTCTTTTTATTTTCTTACTAGCAAAAGTCTTTAATTCAATGAAATCCAATTTAATCAATTTTTTTCTTTCATGGTTCATGCTTTTTGTGTTCTAAGAAATCTTTGCTTAATTGAAGGTCACAAAGATTCTCTACTATTTTTTTCTTCAGAGTATTTATAATTTGAGTTTTATTTTAGGTCGGTGATTCTTTTTGAGTTAATTTTTGGATATGGTACAAAGTTGAAAATATTCTCCTGTGTCTACTGAATTACCGTGGCACCTTTGTTGAATTCCTGACAAAATGAATAATTTTCTAGAAAAATATAATTTGCCAAAGTGACTCAAGAAATAAAAATCCCATGTAGACTAATGTTAAAATGTGTCTAGGCCTAGGGAGATTATGAGCAATTTGATTCATATTGATGGAGCAGATAATTACAGTAGTCCCTCCTTACCCACAGGGGATATGTTCCAGGACCCCCAGTGGATGCCTGAAATCCTGGATAGTATTGTGTCCTATAAATACTATGTTTTTTCCTATACGTATGTACCAGTGATAAAGTTTGAATTATAAATTAGACACAGTAAGGGTTTAAAAACAATAACTAATAATAAAATAGAGCAAGTAAGTAAAATAAGGGTTACTTAAATATAAGTACTGCAATACTGCTAGAGTCGATCTCACAACCAAAATGGCTACTAAGGTGACTAACAGGCAGGGAGCCTATACTGTGTGGATACGCTGGACAAAGACATGATTCATGTCTTGAGCAGGGTGATGCAGGATGGTGTGAGATTTTATCATGCTACTCAGAATGGCAACCAATTTAAAACTTATGAATTGTTTATTTCTGGAGTTTTCCATTTCATAGCTTTGGACTGGTTGACTGTGGGTAACTGAAATTGCAGAAAGTGAAATTAAGGGATAAGAGGGGACAACTGTATAATGCTATATCAACCATAGCAGAGCAGAGAAAGAGAAAGTATATCTATTTATTTTATAAAGTTAGCAGAATCTTGATAACTAAAAGCTGACAAAGATAGTATAAAAGTACATTTGTCCTATCTCACTTAATGAATATATAGTTATAGAAAGTTGACATAAAATACCTGCAGATCAAATCCAACAAATCAACAAGGCATAGTGGCTCACACCTGTAATCCTAGCACTCTGGGAGGCCAACCCAGGAGGATTGCTTGAGTTTGAGACCAGCCTGAGCAAGAACAAGAGCCTGTCTCTACAAAAAATAGAAAATTTAGCTGGGCATGGTGGTGCACACCTGTAGTACAAGCTACTCAGGAAGCTGAGGTAGGAGGATTGCTTGAGCCTAGGACTTTAAGGTTGTAGTAAGCTGTGATGATGCCACTACACTCTAGCTGGGGTGACAGAGTAAGATTCTGTCTCAAAAAAAAAAAATCCAACAAATCATATTTTTTTCTGATTACAAAAAACCACATATTTCTTTGAGGAAAATTAGAAAATATTGCATAAAGTTTTAAATCACACTGGATCTTTCTTGCCAGTAATAACTACTGATAACATTTCGAAATATCTACTTCCATGGATTTTTCCTAGGGCAATTATCTATATACAATAGTTATATATTTTTAATATACTAATTTAAACTGCTTTTTTTCATTTGATGTGACAAATCTATGAATATATTGAAAGAATATGACTAGGTGAATTTTTTACAACATTTATTAACATAGTTTAACATGATGAAGAATAGTTCTCTGGAGAATCACTTGAGCCCAGGAGTTTGAGGTTGCTGTGAGCCAGGCTGATGCCACGGCACTCTAGCCTGGGCAACAGAGAGAGATTCTGTCTCAAAAAAAAAAAAAAAAAGAGTAGTTCTTTGAAATCAACAGACACCACTACATTTATCAGTGAAATACTGAAGAAATGTCCACTGCTACCTTTATTCAACATTATTTTGGGAGTCCTAGACAGTATAGTAAGACAAACACTAATTAGAGGTATGTTTCTAATAAAGAACAAAATAATTGTGCATTTGTTGGTGGGTACTATTGTCTCTTCAGAAAAATACTCAAAGAGAATCAACTGAAACAAAGTTTGGTAAAATGGCTGGCTAACTACAAAATAAATGTTCCAAAATGAATTGTTATATAATGTATACAAGTATAATAAGTTACCTGTAGAAAATTGAAATGGGTTAAAAGTCATTTACAATAACAACCAAAGTTATAAAATACCTAGGAGTGATCTTAACAAGATGTAACCTATGATAAAATTAAAAATTTGCTGTACGTAAGTAAATATATTATATCAAGTAATGGGGAAAAGAGGAAAAATTACCAGTGTCATTTATTCCTAAATTTATTATTACACAGATTAATACAACTTTAATAATTGAAGTGAACTTATATTTGCTTTTGATATTTGACAAAATGATTATAAAATATAACTTAGAAAAAATTGAAATTAAGTAATTAACTAACGACCCTTTTTATTGGTTTATGATGCCAGTGTGGTCACACTAAGTTTTGTAAAGGTCTTGGGTGTATTTTTGGACTGTATTTTTGTTCTGTCGAACCATTTATCAGTGTTTGCACCAGTTCTATGATATATTTATTACTACAGTCTAAATAACTTCACTGGCCAGGCATGGTGGCTTACACCTGTAGTCCTAGCACTTTGGGAGGCTGAGGCAGGCAGATCGTTTGAGCTCAGGAGTTCGAGACCAGCCTGAGCAAGAGCAAGACCCTCGTCTCTACTAAAAAAAATAGAAATAAATTAGCTGGACAACTAAAAATATATAGAAAAAAATATTAGCCAGGCATGGTGGCACATGCCTGTAATCCCAGCTACTCAGGAAGCTGAGGCAAAAGGATTGCTTGAGCCCAGGAGTTTGAGGTTGCTGTGATCTAGGCTGATGCCACGGCACTCTAGCCTGGGCAACAGAGTGAGACTCTGTCTCACCAAAAAAAAAAAAAAAAAAAAAAACAGCTTCACTGATTGGATTCTTGTTCCTGCTCTGAGTGCTGTCATGTTAAAAATGAATTTCATGATCAGAGCTTTGAATTGACTCAAAGGCAGGATAATTTTTACACAGTAACAGTTGGAAACATCAGTGGAGTCCAAAACACATGGGTGCGTGCACATACACACACTCACCATAATTGAGGCTTCCATTGAAAGAAAGTAATGGTAGTATTAATATAATGGACCATCTGTGCGATGGTGCTAATAACTTCTAATTCCTCATTGAAGATTTGTGGCAAGGGGATTTCCTCATCAAGCCAGTATTTATCTTGTGGTAGACAGTGCCATCATGTCAGATTATAATCTGTAGCTATAGCTGTCTTTTTCTGTTGCATAAAAAGATTAATATTATGTTTGACCTATTTGAGCAGTTTAATTACCCTAGAAATAGGATAATTTATTTTTATTTAAATAATAATGACACCTACATTTCTACCAAATTGATGTAAAAATCAATAACATTAAGACACATTTTACAAAATAAAATATTTTATAAAACAAAATGTGTCCTATTTAGATTTCATAAGTGTCATATTTAAGTTTCCTTTGATGCTTCCATAGTTTTTCTTTTTCTTTTTTGATCTCCCAAAAGAATTTAGATGCTATAAAACAGGTGGGTGGGTCTGGCTGTTTTCTTTTGTCTTCCCCTCCCCACCCCCCAGGGATTGGTGTTTTTCCTCTTCAGTTTATAGCTTAACAATCAAAGGGCATGAATAGCACGAAGCCTTAAGAATTATGTCTTAAATAGTGTAAGAAAAAAGGGGCACCAAAGAAAGGACATTCTTGCTAGGATGAAGAGCTTTGCTTAATACTAAAGCCATGTACTTGTTTAGTTCTAGTTATAATCTCACAATGCATCCAGGGTAGATGGATTAATGTTGGTTACAATGAAGGCCAGTTCGTGTCCTAACCCCACCCGAAAGGTGAATGAATGGTGATGGGTGGATGATTGGCTGACTGAATGATATATTAATTCATTTAATAAATTTGTGTTGGGTCACTGCCCTAGCTGCCTTGAAGGAAAAAATGAATAAGATACAAAACTTACTTGTATATCATATATACAGTGAACCCTGTATATCCAAGAGTTCCACATCCCATTTCAACCAACTATGGATGGATAATATTTGGGAGAAAAAAACATATAACAATAAAAGATAATACAAATTTTGAAAAATACTGCATAACAATGATTTACATTGCATTTGCATTGTATTAGGTACTGTAAGTAATCTAGAGATGATTGAGGGTATATGGCAGGATGTGCATAGGTTGTGTACAAATACTTCGACATTTTATGTAAGGGACTTGAGCATCTAAGTCCTGAAACCAGTCCTCCTCAGATACCTAGGGATGACTGTATTTCCTTTATCTGTGCTCTTTGAACAGTTTAATGGTAATTTCTTTAGGGAGAGTTTTTTGTTTTATTGTTTTTGTTTTGTATCTAAAAGGAAAATTTGGCAAACACAGGGAAACACAAAAAACTAGAGGCTTCTTAACTACCTTATAATATATGTCACAAAACATGCCTGTACATTGCTAATAATAATGCTCCAAGTAGTGTAAATGTCAGTGAAAGGTTATGTAAACCTGTGCTTCAGTAATTTGGGTTTCTCATTAAAGATTTGGACTAGAGAGTTTTGGTTGTATATCTACGTTTATAGTGTAGCAAAGAGTGGAGACTGGGATACAGATTACGTAGATATGAATCCTAGCTTTGCCAGTTATTAACTTGTACAAGTTCACTCCTTGTGACTCAGTTTCGTCATCTATAAAATGGGGATAATAAATGGTATCTTTCTCATAGACTTGTAAGAATTAGACAAGTTAATATATGTAAAACTCTTAGAACAGTCCTTGGCATGATACTAATAACATGCTCAATTAGTCTTAGCGATTATTGTTATTAGAGAATGGGGAGAAAGGATGCATGGGTAGTTGAATTTAGTTTAAATTTTTCTAAGCTTTAGCTTTCTTTTCATCAAATCTTTTGTTAGAGTTGCTCATATGTTACAATAGGTCAATTTAAAGTTAATAGTATTTCATTTCTTTGTGTTCTATTATTGCTGATAGCAGTTTTTACAATTTAATGAAATAATCAGAAACCAGGAAACAGGAATCAAGGGGAGAAGAAACAGAGACCAGAAATCAGCTTTGACTAATTAAAAACTGGTAGTGCTATAGTTTAGTCCTTCTAAATGTTTCTCTTAGGAACTAGAAAAGCAGAGCTATTTTTAATTAGTTTTTTTCAATCAAAAAGCAACTATAATTAAAAGAATGTGTTGCTGTAAGCATATGTGGAAGTGAATTTGTAATAATATGTAATCCATAGCTAGTAAGATAATTTCAGTCAAGGCTGTCTTTTCCTTTTTGTCACAAAACTGATCAGTGATTTATTAGATGTTCATTACCTACAGGCCTGCCACATTTCCCAGCATAATTACACCATAACCCGAAAGGGACGCATAGGCAAATCTTTCCCTGGGAGGAGTGAAAGATCCTATTCTCCCTCTGCCTCCCTCTATTTTTTAAAGTGTTTATTGAATGCCTGCTATGTGCTGAATACTATGTTACTTCTTGAGAATATAAGGACAATTTCTGCTTTCAGAGAATGTACAGTTTAATAGGAGAGACAAATGAGTAAGTAGATAAGTGTTATATACCCCTATATGTAGAGGTATATTCAGGTGACTTTGAAGCACAGAAGAGTGCCTAAATGATTCTTAGATGTAGAAAGTTTCAAAGAAGCCATCCTCGAGGAAGTGACACATAAAACTGAATTTTGAAGGCGTAGGAGTTAGGTAGAGTAGTGATTAAAGGGAGGGACAGACAGAACAGTGAATGCATAGGTTGGTAGACCTGGGAGGGTATGTCGTAGTTTAGGAACCCCAAGCGCTTCAGTGGAACTAAAGACTAGGGCAGATGCGGGAGAATGGTAAGAATAGACACCGGGTCCGGTCTTAAAGGGTTTTTTTGTAAGCTCTGAAGAACATTATTAAATTTATATTGTTATAAAGATCACTGTAGGGTGGTCCGATGGTAGTAGGTTATCGGAACTTACTAACATTAGTGTCACAAAAGTAGGTATTCAACCCCTCACTGCTAAATTTGACTGGCTTAAAAAAAAAAAGATCACTGTGGCACCAGTGTTGAGAATAGATTAGAAAAGAACAAAACTGGAGGCCAGTAAGAAAGAAATTATTCCTGCCCTAAACTTACATGGGAGGATGTCAAATTTGAAAACTGTGTTCCATAAACACATTCTGTCAGACCTAGAAGATTTATAGATTGTGTAAAGATATAGAAGACTTTTTCCCAAGCAAATAAATCCCAGAAGAATCATTTCAGCCCTTTATCTTTTTCCATTTTTCTTTTCATTCACTATAAATCAACAAAACAAACTGGTTGTTAGCTCTTCTAGATTTTAGGATAAGCAGTATTCTGAAGGCTGTTGGTGCCTAGGCTAGGTGTTTATTGCTTTTGGATCCTGTTTAATTTCGGGCTTTTTCGATAAAAGAAATTATTTTTAGGCTGAAATAACAATCATCAAATTTGCCTCTTGGAAGGTTTTGTTTGGTGGCTACATTTTCACAGACTCAGCACGCTAATAAAGCTTTTCAGAAACATTAGTTTTTCAGAGATTAGGCTAGTTGCTTCAGGATAGACTGGCACAAGTTGTCTATAATTTCCTCTGACCTCACTATATTCTTTTCCTTAAGTATTAATGTATTTGACTCTATTATTTTTTAACAAGATTTAGAAGCCAAAATATGTATAATCTAAAACATAATTTCTCTTTGACTTTAGAAATTATATGCATAACTTCCCCCCACCCCCAATGCCTCATTTTCTGTGATTGTGAAAAATTGAGGGTTTTGAGGGAAGGGAATGGTATGAAAGAGATACGGATATTTCATACATGGAAAACAAAAAGTGGTTTTGAATTACTGGCTGGAGTATGTTTGATAGAAACACCATTTAAATAATCATCCTTAATTCCTTTGCAGGAATTACTATTGACTCATAGTGTAACCAAGTGTTCATTACTCAGACTTTTTACTTAGTAGAGGATGAAGGCTATATTCTGCACATGTATATTTTTGCTTAAGGAGATTCCTTGTTAGGAATTTCTGGATAACTTTAAAAAATGTTACAGCTATCATCAGACATTTATTTTATTCCCACTGGATATGTAGTGTTGGTAGTATCTTTCACTCGAAGTGAATTTGAGAGCCAAATGAGTTAGAGTTATGAAAGAGAGAGAAGGAAGATTAAGTGGCAGTGGCTCAGTAGTCATCTCTTTGAGTCACCAGCAATGAATGTCACTTTACTGGGAAACATTCAACATGTTTCAAAATCCTGTGATGGGAGCTTCTTGATTTCTGACTGGTTAGTTTCTATACATCATTGATACCTCTTTGTTCCTTAATAGAGGTCAGTTGGGACTTGTTTTTATGAATATCATGTGATTTTATAAAGTACTTTTTTTCTTTAAGATGAAGGCTCCTTAATCACTTTTATTGTAATTTCATGAAAAATATCTTCAGCTTATGAAAAAGTACCATTTGGATTAGAAAGAATGAATGGCCAGTAAGATGGAGGTTGTTAATTTTCAACTGATAACAAATTAATGTAACTCTCAGTAAGTCTTTTGGTGAAATAAAACCATTCTTGGTTCCCTAGGCTTTAAATTATTAATATTCACAGAGTTTAACTGAGTGTTACTAGAAAAAGTAGTAGTAATTCCATTGCTAAACAATCAGTATCAAAGATTGTGAGTGTAATAAATAGCTCAGTGGTTTGAAACTGAATAAAAGGAAACTTTTTTTTCAACTGTCAAGATTTCTTCAAAGTATACTGCCTGTTAGGGTGGAGTACTGGTGCATGTGGGTTTGCAAAAAATTTCTCTAAACAAAGATTAGAATAGAAAGAAGTTTATTTTACTTTTTCCCAAGTGGAAAAATGGCCAACATGGTGAAAAGGAGGAAGGGGAAAAGTATGTTGGCCGAGAGAATCAGGTATTTAGGCTTTTTATTTAGGAATTGTAAAAAGGGGGTGAAGATGATTTATGGCTGTAGCCGGATTAACAGGGTACTGTGAACACTGCATCCACTCCTCTCTTTCTTCTCAGCAAACAGATAACAGCAGAAGTGGCTATTGGGTATCAAAGATCTTGTCTATGATCTAGCCCTTAAGATATGATTCCGGGCAGGATCTGTATCCTGAAGTTTGTCCCCCTTGCTGTCGGTCTGGGAGCTTCTCAGGAACACTTCGAGGCTGTAAAACAAATTCTAAAGGCATTGAACTGCTGACTGTAAAGAGAAAGATTTATATTTCCTTTCTGTCTTTTGTCTTTTTTCAGATGTTTGTGAATACAGAGTACCTGCAGCGTGCCTGTCAGCTAGGGAGAGAAAGAGCAGAGAGCAGGGAGAGAGCTCATCATTGATCTTTACATGTTATTAGGAAATTGTGGGATTAGATATTTTCCTACTATTTCAGCAAGGCTGCCCCTTTCACTGAAAATAGTAGTTGGTACTATGGAAGATAGACATCACATGCTAGTGAAATGTGGAATTAGTTCTTTGAGATACTGTTATTACTGAAGACTTCTGAGTGTGCTTTAAAAATCTTTTAGGTTCAGCATGTCCAATGGAACTTTCTGCAGTGATGCAAATGTTCTGTGTCTGCACTCTCCAGTCTGAGCACCTGAAATGTGGCCAATACAACTGAGAAACTGAATTGTAAATTGTATTTCATTTTAATTAACATAAATGTAAATCACATGTGGCTTGTGGCCACAGTATTGGACAATACACATAGATATTTGAGAATTGAGCAACACATTTGATAGCCAATACTCCTCTACCAGTGATTGAAATACATTATAGTGTAGTTAGTATTTATTTTTGGTACACTGGAAATGTGGCTTTTTATTTTGCTGCTATTAAAACTGAAGAGACTATAAAGTTAGGAAGATAACAAAGGAAGTTAATTAA
This sequence comes from Varecia variegata, assembly GCA_028533085.1. Lineage (NCBI taxonomy): Eukaryota > Metazoa > Chordata > Mammalia > Primates > Lemuridae > Varecia > Varecia variegata. Next base: position 90,128,383 of record CM052444.1, on the reverse strand, counting down.
GGAATGTGTTTTTACTTCAGATCTTTGCATATATGTCATCTTCCCAATGAGGCTCTTATGCTCCCATTTTGTAATTTAGCACCCTCTCTTTCAGCCCACCTTGTCTCCCTTTCTTCCCTTTTTTTCCTGTATAGCACTTATCACTATCTAACATACTAGGATGAGGGCAGGGATTTTTTTCCCCTCTCTGTATTCACTGTTGTGTCTCAATACCTAGAAAATACCTGAGACTTTAGAAGTGCTTGGCAAATATTTGTGGAAAGAATAAATGAGGGTTATAGTTTCCCAATAACCTTAATCCAATTCATTTAACATTTATTTTGCATTATATAGCAAGCATTGAGTTAGATTAGTTATATAAGGTACACTATGGCCACTACCCTTTCCATAATAAAACATTTCTTTGAACCATTATTACCATTGTTTGAATTTTTTTTTTTTTTTCTGAGGCAGAGTCTCATTCTGTCACCCTGGCTAGAGTGCAGTGAGTTCATCATAGCTCACTGCACCCTCAAACTCCTGGGCTCAAGCAATCCTCCTGCCTCAGCCTCCCGAGTAGCTGGGTTCTTCAGGCTAGTTCACGTGAAGTATAAAAGCTTTCTGCTAAGGATCTTGAGCTTAACAGTAGTGATTAAATGAGGGTTTATGTGACAAATTTGTTCCATATGATAAATTTGTCTCTTTTGTTACTACTTCCAAAGCAGTACATTCTCAAAAACAATCATGAACAGGCCAGAAAAATTACACCATGCCTGGCTAATTTTTCTATTTTTTGTAGAGACAGGGTCTCTCTTGCTCAGGCTGGTCTCCAACTGCTGACCTCAACTGATTCTCCCACCTCAGCCTCCCAGAGTGCTGGGATTACTGGTGTGAGCCACTGCACCCGGCCTGAACCATTATTTGAAACAGAACATTGAATTAGTTAATCCTTATGTAAAGAATCTAAATGGAGGAAAAGGAGCCAAAATATATTAAGCACCTTTTATCATGAGATAGTCCTTAGAGAGTTCTCTTATTTAATTCTCATAGCAACACTATGAGCAGTTATCTCCATTTTACGATGTGTAAACTGAGGTGCAGATAAGTGAAGCAACTTGTCTAGAGTCACCCAATCAGTAAATGGGAAAGTTGAAATTGTACATAGCTATATGTGACTCCAAATCCTCTGCTTTCTTCTTTTGGTAAACCATGCTGCCTTCTGTAAGTGGGTATCAGGCAGGGAACAAGAGTTACAGTATTTGATGTAGAATGGGAGGCAGTTTTGCTTTTTGCATCCAATGAGCCAGCCACAGAAAGAAACCAGTATTATTTGGGTAAGTGGCATGAGTATCCAGTGATTCCAGTTGCCCTACCTTAACTTTAACCTTCTGTCTCTTTCAGCCTGTTCTTCAGGCTAGTTCACGTGAAGTATAAAAGCTTTCTGCTAAGGATCTTGAGCTTAACAGTAGTGATTAAATGAGGGTTTATGTGACAAATTTGTTCCATATGATAAATTTGTCTCTTTTGTTACTACTTCCAAAGCAGTACATGCTCAAAAACAATCATGAACAGGCCATATTTTTCCACATAAGTGAGAGTTTCACAGCAGCTCTAAGGATTGTTTGGAATAATAGAATAGTCCATGGTCACCACATTTCTTCTAGCCTCCATCAGTGGAATTTTTCACCTTAATTGCCTTTTGTGACTAGATTCTATGGGTAAAGTTTAAAATTAAAGAATGCTGTTTCTTTCCTTGTACTCAAGGTTAATAAATACTTGTTGCATGTACACTTTGCACCACGTTGTGCCAAGCATTGAGGGTTTAAGGATAAATGCATCATGGTCCCTGCCCACAAAGATTTTCTAGCCTACTAGAGAAATCTGAAGATTATTGCAGTTCAGGGTGGTGTGTCCAGCGTGACCATAGTCATGATCAGCCCTGTACTCTCCAGTATTATCTCTTGATGCTTGTACCTTTTTCTTATTTCTGTCATCCCTTCTGTGGCTGACTCTGTCAGATTTTAGATGTCACTTCAATCAAGATATTTTCTCTGACCTCAAGATAAAACCAGACACCGTTACCCCCATCAATATGTTTGCATAGTGCCTTAAGTACTCATTATACTATATTGTAGGTCTATTTACTTGAACTGAAAGCACCTTAAGGGCCAAAATTGTTGTATTTTAGCACCAACCTAGTGCTGGGCACATAATCAGGGTTCAGAAAGTCTTTATCGGAATTCTGCTTGAGTGACCAAGGAACTGCTTATAAGGGAGGAAGCAGCATTTGAGCCAGTTACTAAAGAATGAGGAGGAGTTTCGCAGGTGGACCTGGGAAAGAAATTCTAGGATAAGGGAGCAATTTATCCCAATAGATGAGATAATGAAGAGTTTTCAAATGACTAGCAGTGCTTTCTAATTTGCGCAGGGAGTTTGAGGCACAGGTTATTCATTGTAGGGTATTATCTCCTGTAACTATCCAGAGCCAGCCAGATTGAGTAGATCAAGGACTAAAGAAAGAGAAGGAAGCTGATCTTTCCCTCAATTATATATCCAGAAGTTGAAAATTAGTCTTTTACAGGAATACGTATTTGTGTGATCCGCTTATAATTTCTGTTGATCATCTTTTCCTAGAGTAAAGTGACTTTCTTCCTAACTTCTCACTAGAGCTTACCTGCCTGAGACATCTTAGGCCGTAAGAAAGAATTATGCTGAATTAAGCTGGGGGAAATGTAATTAAAATAGCTAAGTGCTTACTCTCCTAGGTGATCCAATTTATATTAGTACTTCAACATAAAAGTACATTTAAATTAAAGCATTATACTCTTGTGATTGATCTTGTAAACTGTTTATTGAAGATATAAAGCATATAAGCATGCTCTCATGTTGGTATATGCATTTGTCAATGAAAAGTTTGGGAATTATAAATATCACTAAAAGTTTTGAATCTCTAGAGGAATGTTTTAACTAGAAGAGAAAATAGTCTAAAAAATGGTGAGGTCAGCCGGGTACCATGGCTCACACCTGTAATCCTAGCACTTTGGGAGGCCAAAGTAGGGGAATTGCTTGAGGTCAGGAATTGGAAGAACAGCCTGAGAAACACAGTGAGACCTTATCTCTACAAAAACATAATACCAAGGAAAAATCAGCCAGTCCTAGCTACTTGGGAAGCTGAGGCAGGAGGATCACTTGAGCCCAAGACTTGGAGGTTCTAGTGAGCTATGATCGTGCCAGCCTCTAAAATATAATTTTTGTGGTGAAATAAAAACACCAATCACCAAGTTCCAAAAAGAACTCTGGCCCAGACATAAACAGCAAAAGCCTACTGTGATCTCAGTCTATCTTTAGCAGTAAAGCCCAATGACTAACATATAAGAAAATTCAAACTGTATTTAGTTCAGGAAAAGGAGGATAAAGTTTTCCCCATCTTCTGGACAGAACATGGCAAAGATATTCCACAATGTCTTACTATTTACTTTAACAAATCAGGATTGGATTAACATGTACAAGGAACAATGGCTTACTGATGAGAAATTTAGTTCATGTTTATGCAGCCTGCTTTGGAGCTTTCTGTGCTGTTAGCCAATGGTCTCCTTAAGTTTCTCTGTTGAACACCATCTGTGGAACTGTTCAAATCTAGGCTTTTAGGAAAAGAATATCATTGGTATGCTTAGCTCTTTATAGGCTATATGCAGTATTTAGAAACAGTTCTTCAATAAAAACAAGGCTCTGGTTAGAAGGCTTCAAGTGCTGTCTAAACAGTAGCTTAGATTCCATTGCCTATTAAATCTTATTTTTCTAAGGCGTTTCTTGTTCTTTCCCTAAATAAAATAGGGGCTGGGCGCAGTGGCTCATGCCTGTAATCCTAGCATTCTGGGAGGCTGAGGCGGGAGGATTGCTTGAGCTCAGGAGTTCCAGACCAGCCTGAGCAAGAGTGAAACCCTGTCTCTACTAAAAATAGAAAAATTAGCTGGGTGTCGTGGCACGTGCTTGTAGTCTTCGCTACTCGGGAGGCTGAGGCAGGAGGATTGCTTGAGCCCAGGAGTTTGAAGTTGCTGTGAGCTAAGCTGTTGCTACAGTACTCTAGCCTGGGCAACAGAGAAAGAGATTAAAAAAAAAAAAAAAAAGGAAAAGATCCACAAATTTTAATCCTGTTATTTTCCCCCATTCCTTGAGGCACTAAGCTGTCTAGGAAAACTGCTCTAAAAAGGGAGTATCTTTTATTAGCTGACAAATAACAAGAGATATTTGTCTACTTCTCATAAAGTGAGACTTTGCATTCCTAAAATATAATACATGGAAAACTAGAATGAACTAGCAGCTGTACCCAGGATCCATAAATCTATCTTGTTCTACTCTTGTATGGCGCTGTCTATATAAATCAGATTCTAAGGTACTGTTTCTAAGCCACGAGGGGTGTGTGTGTGTGTGTGTGTGTGTGTGTGTGTGTGTGTGTGTTTAATGTGCCTGGTTGAACTTAGCCAAATATTCAAGGTGATTCTTTTGTCTGGGGCCCTTCCATCTGCTTAATGTATCTGTACACCAACCATGGTTGTATTCAGACTTCCTCCCTGGCTTGCTTCCAATTTGCTCTCTGGATTCACGGTACGGAAATGTCATCCTCTTCCATTTCTGACTAACCTCTTTGGTATGATTGTTTGAGTTTTTTACCATGTACCATTACTACGGCTCCTGACTTGGCCTCTCCTTTCTTAATTTGCCTTTTTACTGTAACAACTATGATTATTATTGCTTGTATTTATTGAGAGCTTTCTAGGTACTAGGCACATTGCATAGTACTTTATTTATGTTCATGTCATTTAATCCTTTACAACTGCCTTGTACTGGTAAGTATTGTTGTATGCTTTTATAACACTAGAAAACTGAGGCTTAGAGAAGTAGAGTAACTTGCTTAGTGTTAACACTTAATAAGTATTAGAGCTGGAATTAAAATTTCAGTCTGACTCTAAAGCTCATGTTCTTAAGCAGTATGCTATATTGGCTCCATGATGGTGATGGTAATAATGATATTGATAATTACAATATGTTAAGCACCTCCTGGGTAACAAGCAATGTGTTTGTCACCTTCTGCATCCTCATTTTATAGTACTGGAAACAGCCATTGCTCATGGTCTCCTTTTAGGCTAGTAAATTTAAGTATCTGGGTTCCAAAGTGTTGGACATTCTTAAATTGGATTCTTCTTTCAGTACATTTTTCATTTTACTCTCTTTCCTATTTTAATGGTCAACATCATAATGTTTTTCTGACTACTACCAGTATTAATTTTTTTTGAGACAGTCTTGCTCTATTACCCTGGGTGGAGTGCAGTGGCATCATCGTAGCTCACTGCAACCTCAGCCTCCCAAGTAGCTGGGGCTATAGGCATGAGCTGTGATACCCAGCTAATTTTTCTATTTTTTCTAGAGACAGGGTCTCGCTCTTGCTCACTCTGGTCTCGAACTCTCGAACTCCTGTGCTGAAGTGATCCTCCCACCTGTCTCCCAGAGTGCTAGGATTACAGGTGTGAGCCACCGTGCCCGGCCCAATATTAACAATTGAATGTTGACTAAGTGTTTCTACACTTTTTCCCTTACTGATGCCTTAGTGTTATCATTTTCTTATTTGTTACTTTTGCTATTTTTTTTTCTTTGTCAAAAATAGATAATGGGGATAAGATAATGGAGAGAAAAGAGAATGTACTAAGGAAAGGCTAAGGGAAAGTTCAGATAGTAGAAAATCTTTCCAGATCTTGGTATAGAGAACAAAGACTTAAACTAAAAGCTCCATCTTTTGATAGCTTTCTTTTATTGAATGAATATTAGGGCTTTGGTACTTACAAACTTGGTGATGTAAGACGCAAGATTTGACCTTACTAGCCCTAGTTTTCTTATCTGAAAGTAGGGTAAATAGACTCATGCATCCCTCATGATGCATGGTTAGTTGTGATGATGAAATAACTAGTGTAAAACTCCTTAATATAGTGCTCAGAATTGTTAATTTCCTCTTTTCCTTTCAGGTGTTGGTGAAATAATCCAGAGTATGTGGCTAAAAACTATGTTAAGGTTGTGTTAAATGTGATTTTTTTATATTTAGAAAATTTAGTGTTAGCATTCACATATGCATGTAAATAAAAATTCATCAAGCTGTATCCTTAATATTTATGTATCTGGCTATATGTAAGTTACTTGTATATGGACTAATAAAAAAGAAAAATCCATGTGCAAATTGGACCTTCAGTTGCTACATGTGATTAGCTGTTACTTCCATGTATTATGCCCAGCATGTAGGGCTACTTCCTGTAATTTTGTATTCCCCAAGATCATATGGTGGTTATTAAGCTTTAGCAGGAAGAGAAATATTGTATAATACCTTCCAAATGTTTATTTCAAGTTTACTGTTTAAACAAATGCTCAGAAATTTTTTTATTCTCAGAAAAGTTATATTCAATCCTAAAATATTCTTCTTAATGTTATTAATTCCCAGTAGATACATCTCATCCTGTTTTGGGTATGCCACTCACAAGTAGGAAAAACAATTTTAGAGCACGCAGTATGTCTTAGTCTGTTCAGGCTACTAGAACAGAATACTGTAGACTGGGGGGCTTAAACAACAAGCATTTATTTCTAACAGTTCTAGATGCTGGAAGTCCAAGATCAAGGAACCAGGAGATTTGGTGTCTGTGAGGGCCTTCTTCCTGATGTCTTCTCAGTGGAAGACATGTCCTCACATGGAAAAAGCTACAGAGCTCTCTGGGTCCTTTTTTTTTTTTTCTTTTCTTTTTTGTTTGAGACAAGGTCTCACTCTGTTGCCCAGGCTGGTGTACAGTGGCCAAGTGGCCCAGTCATAGCTCACTGTATCCTTGAACTCCTGGGCTAATGCAATCCTCCTGCCTCAACCTCCAGAGTAGCTAGGATGACAGGCACATGCCACCATGCCCAGCTAATTTTTAAGTGTTTTGTAGAGACAGGGTCTTGCTGTGTTGCCCAAGCTTGTCTCAAACTCCTGGCCTCAAGCTGTACTCCCAAAGTGCTGGGATTATAGCATGAACCACTGTGTCCAGCTGGGTCTTTTTTTTTATAAGGCACTAATCTTGTTCATGAAGCCTCAAACCTCATGACCTAATTATCTCCCAAAGACCACACCTCCTATCACCATTACATTGGGGGTTAGGATTTCAATATATGAATTTTAAGGGGACACAAACGTTCATACCACAATGAAATGCTGGAAAAGTCTGATACTTTTGAGGTAAGCCTGTGTCTAAAACATACCTTTGAATGGACTTCTGCTTCTATTAGCCTTCTACTCATAAACACACTGGTGGGTTTTGTGTGATTAAATTTACAAATGCTATGGGTGGCTCATGCCTGTAATACTAGCAGTTTGTGAGGCCGAGGCAGGAGGACTACTTGAGGCCAGGAGTTCCAGACCAGCCTGAGCAAGAGCGAGACCCTGTCTCTACATAAAAGAAAAATTATCTGGGTTGTGATGGCACATGCTTGTAGTCCAGCTACTTGGGAGACTGAGGCAGGAGGATCTCTTGAGCCCACGAGTTGGAGGTTACAGTGAGCTATGATGACACCACCTGCACTCCAGCCCGGGCTACAGAGAGAGAGAGACTGTCTAAAAAGAAAAAAAAGAAAGAAAGAAAATATTTCTTTGGTGTACCCTTGAGCAGGCTCCCTTTCTTCTGTGACTCTGAGCCTTGAGAGTTCCAACCAAGTTCAAAGTCAGGAACAGGGGGTGTGGACTTTTGGGCTGTGCCACTCAGCAGCTAGAGTGTGGTTGACAGTCTCCTCCCCTTCCTGCACTTCAGCTCTACACAGTACGCACTCTGGAATGACAGGCATTCCTGTGTGAAGAGAGCCAGTGTGAAGGCCAGGATACAGGGAAACAGAAACTCCAGCAGATTAACTGACCTCGTGCCATTTCCTGACGTTTGGCAGTGACACTGAGAGAGGATTGCATGTCCCCTCTTTATATGGATTTATCTTTTAAGAAAAGTTTGCTTTTGTCCGGGACAGTTTGTGGTCGTGAGATACTTCAGACAATATAATTAATCATGGGACAAGCTGATGTCTCCAGACCGGTAAATCCAGATGCAGTTGGTGAGTAATAGAAGGCAAAGAAATAGAAAATCTTGACAGGCAAGGTAGATTTACAGGTGAAGGTTGAGCATTTTGTGGGAATTTGAATGTAAGAATTTTGATGGTCATAACTTTGGAATGTTTATAAGTTTGTGAAGAATGAATGAAAACATATAAGTTGTTTTCATTCAGTTCATTAATTTATCTCTCACAGTTTTGTTTTACTTGATCTCTTTGGAGTTTTCATATTGCTAGGGAATTACCTGTTAATTTCTTGCCATTGCAGAAGGTAAGTGCTACAGGAAGTCTTATTTAGAATTCAGAGGTATTTTACTAGTATTTTTCAGGACTTGGGCAATTGATAAATATATGTGGTGTAGAACTAGAACTGTTGACTTCCATAAACAGGACCATTTTTAAGAATCTACTTAATTTTTTAGACTTGGTTATACATTTTCCAAATAAGTCTCAGGCTTTTCCCATTGTGCCAGTGTTTTCGTTTCTCTTAAGACAACACTTTGACAAAAAATTTTCTCAAGTGAGTGTTTTACATGTGAAGTGTTATTGTCTCAGGGAGAGCTAGAGACCAAGCTGCTAATTGTGAGTATAGCTTAGAGTTTCAAAGCTTATATGTGAAATGGTAGTACATTGTCACTGCAAGCTCCTAACCTTGTAGGGTTTTATATAAGATAACAATCATAAGTTGGGAAAAATAATTTTAAGTGTATGTTTATTAAAGGGTTGCTAAATAGAAGTAAGGCGGGGGAAGCCTATGAATCATTTCTGGGCATTATACTATTTAAGAAAAACATTTATACCTTCACTTTGATTTATGAAGCAGCAGAAAACAAATTCAGTCCTAGGCTGCTTTTTTTCTGCCCAGAAACAACAAATGTTGTGACTTTAAAGAAAAGCATAAAAGTGTGGGTACACAGGTAACACTTCCAAATGTGCCTCATAATTTAATGTGATTTTGTTTCTAAAGGTAGTGTTTTCACCTGAGAACTTCCAGGTGAAATATCTATGGAAGTATTTTTCATGTATCACTGAAACTGAGGCACATGGATCACAAAGTGAGTCATTCAGCAACAGATTTTTAGAACTGAAGTCAGGGCTTGATCCACTTTACTTTGATCACTAGGTCTGTGTTTTTATCAATTCATTAACTCACTTTTTTAAAAAAAAAATTAAATGTTTCATAAATAGAAAAATGTACAGAGAAAAATATGAAAATTCCAAGCCGTAGTAGAGTACATTTAAAAAAAAAAAAAGCATAAAAATATGAAGAACTCTCTGGGACCACTGTTTAGCTTAAGAAATGGAATTAAGAACATAGAGATACATCGTACCCCACCCCTATCCCTATGCCTGCATTCCTTTATGATGACATTTTTCTTCTTTGTTCCCAGAAATAACTACTCTCCTATATTTGATAAATAATTCACTTTTGGGCCACTAAATTCTGTGATGTCTACTCCAAAGTTTAGTTCTTTTTTAGCAAGTATATAGTAAGGACTTAATGCTAGGCATTTATCTATGAGGTGGAAATGAAAGGGCTTTGAAAAGCAATAAATTGTTAAGCTGGTACAACTCAGTGATGGGTGTTTATGAAGAATATCCATCTAACATCTATATACTATCAGGCTGGGTGTGACGACTCATGCCTGTAATCCCAGCACTTTGGGAAGCCAAGGTGGGAGGATCACTTGAGGCCAGGAGTGATATAGCAAGACCCCATCTCTACAAAAAATAAAATAATTAGCTGGTGTGGTGGCACATGCTTGTAATCCTAGCTACTTGGGAGGCTGAGGCAGGAGGATCACTGGAGCCCAGGAGTTTGAGGCTGTAGTGAGCTATGATGATGCCATTACCTGGGTGACAGAATGAGACCCTGTCTCTAACATCTATATACTATAAAAAAATTTCATCTGAGTAAAATTTGGTATTTTTTATGCTTCTAAAAAAAAAGATGAGAATCCAATTAATCGATTTTCTGCCTACCAATAACCCTAATAAAAAATCTTTGAGGAAGAAATAGAAATTACTCAGGAACCTAACTAAGGTTTTTATATTTTTCTCTAGATTTAATTTTTGGGTTTTATTTCCTATTACCTAGATAATTAATAGGTGGCTATAAGCAATTTTAATGGACTGACTCCATTATTATAATATTTATAATTCAGGATGTATTCTATTTGAGAAATCAAGACCAGGTTGTGAATACTTAACATTGAGAACTTTGAGGACTGTACCATTACTTTAAACACTTTTACCAAACAAGTTTCTTTTTTTTTTTTTTTTTTTGAGGCAGAGTCCCGCTCTGTCACCCTGGCTAGAGTGCCATGGCATCTGCCTAGCTCACAGCAACCTCAAACTCCTGGGCTCAAGCAATCCTTCTGCCTCAGCCTCCCAAGTAGCTGGGACTACAGGCATGCGCCACCATGCCTGGCTAACTTTTTATATATATTTTTAGTTGTCCAGCTAATTTCTTTTTATTTTTTAGTAGAGACGGGGTCTCACTCTTACTCAGGCTGGTCTCGAACTGCTGACCTCGAGCGATCCTCCCACCTCGGCCTCCCAGAGTGCTGGGATTACAGGCGTGAGCCACCGCGCCCGGCCTCAACCTGGAATTTTTATCAAAAAAGTGTGCACATCAAGTTGCCAAGGGTAAAGCACCATCACTTGACACAATCCTAGTCAGAAAACTATTTTTTTCTAGAGGTGGAATCTCAGACCTGAGTGTACCTAACTGTACAGAGAGAGACCTTCTCCCTGACTGTCTTCTCTTGAGTGCTTTGCCCAGTTCTTACTAATTCCCAAGGGTCAGAGGTATGCAATATTTCCACAGGAAGTTATGGGCCTTCTCTAGACAAAGCCTGCTTTGTTCATTAGTGGCAGGTTTGCTTTCTTTAATTTTGCTGCAGTTTTCTGAAACAGTTCTTTAAATCCAATAATAATCCTCTTTTAGAAGGCTAAAATGTGTAAATACAGTAGCATAAGTCCATAAGTGAATGTTCTCCATTTGCAGTGCCCTGATGCTGTGAAAATGCTGTTTACAGCAAGGTTTGTTTCTAGCTAGGTGGGCATAAAATATATTAGACAGACAAAACTGTTAGATTATAAAGATATTTGGCACTTTTGATACTAAAGTATGTATCTTGTTGAATAAAACCATAGATTTTAAATTTGGGGGCAAATAACCAATTATATAAAAATTTTATGGGGAAAATGGGAGAACTTTGTACCCTTTGGAGCTAAACATCTTTTAATACCTGATAAAGTATAAAAGAGGTAGAATTCACACAGACCCAGTAACATTACTTATTATCAAGTCTAGTGAAGGAGAGAGGTCAGTGAAGGCTGTGATGAAAACTAAGAATCTGCCCCCTTAGATTCCAGTTGCTTCTGCTTTACCTTGCCGTCCAACATGGATGATTAAGAATTGGTTGTGTTGGCCGGGCGTGGTGGCTCATGCCTGTAATCCCAGCACTCTGGGAGGTTGAGGCGGGAGGATCACTTGAGGTCAGGAGTTCGAGACCAGCCTGAGCAAGAGCCAGACCCCGTCTCTATAAAAATAGAAAAAATTAGCCAGGTGCACACCTATAGTCCCAGCTACTCTGGAGGCTGAGGCAAGACGATCGCTTGAGCCCAGGCGTTTGAGATTTCCATGAGCTAGGCTGATGCCACAGCACTCCAGCCTGGGCAACAGAGTGAGACTGTGTCTCCAAAAAAAACCAGAATTGGTTGTGCTGAGTAAAGTGGCACACACCTGTACTCCCAGCTACTCAGGAGGCTGAGGAGGGAGGATCACTTGAGCTCCGGAGTTTGAGTCTGCAGTGCGCAATGATTATACTTGTGAATAGCCACTTCACATCAGCCTGGGCAACATGGCAAGATCCCATCTCCAATAAGGAAGGAAGGTGTCCTCCCTCCCACCTCCCCGCTAGCCTGCTAAAAATAAATATATATATATATGAAAGGAAGGGAGAGAGAGATTGGTTGTAAATCTGATTCTAAAATGAACATGATCTTTGTTAGTCCTGTTTTATCCTGTATCTCCATCAAGTTATGTAGGTATAATATGTATCTATAGCAAAGTTAATGAATACTTTATCTGAAGATGAAAAGTGCTAAGTGGTTTTTTAAAAATAATATATTAATACATTTATGTAAAAATCACCTCTGAAATTCATATGGAACAACTAAACTTGAACTTAAAAAACTTCAATTAAATGTTGACCAGGAAAAATTTGGTGGTTGAAGAAATTATTAGAACTCTGCATAATACATGATACAAAGAAACAAATCTGTGAAAAATGTCAGGTGCTACAACTTGAATGAGGGAGTCAGTAGTTTAAATACCAGGGCCTGGTTTCAGGGTACTACTCAAATAGGAAACTCCAAATTGTAATTTGGTTAGTTATCTGCCTCTCCCATCCTCCTCCCCCTCCAAAAAACACCAAGACTCCCAACTCTGTGACATTCTTTCCTAGGGGCTTATAGCTGCATGACTCAAAGAAAAAGGTGTTTTCTTTAGAACACACAATCATAACACTATATCCAGCATCTTACACCCTGTTTTCTGGCAAACAAAAGGAAACAAGAAAGGGATCTCCCCTTTTTTTGGCACTCATAGAAAACAGAATGGGGCCATAAGCCCATTTAAAATTTCATAACTAGTTTAAACAGAAACAATGGGATATCCAAATGTGACTGCAAGCCTGTGTTTCTTCTGTCAAATAGAAAATGGGAGGGAGCTGGTCATAAACTCAGAGATGCTGAAAACAAAGGTTGATGTGCAAATTTGCTCATGAACAGTTTCAAGCTCACCTTTCTCAGCCCTTTATTTATGAGGATAGAACAAATCTGAGGTATAATTATATCACTTAAAAAGGAGTGATTTGTAGATACCTGAGTATACTTTTTGTTCTATTATATATTCATCTGTCTCTTTCTTCTATTTTAGTTTTCTAAGGTATGCAATTGAATGTTCTTTCTGTCGAACAAAAATTCATAGTAAGGGCCGGGCGCAGTGGCTCACGCCTGTGATCCTAGCACTCTGGGAGGCCGAGGCGGGTGGATTGCTCGAGGTCAGGAGTTCGAAATCAGCCTAAGCAAGAGCGAGACCCCGTCTCTACCAAAAATAGAAAGAAATTATCTGGCCAACTAAAAATATATATAGAAAAAATGAGCCGGGCATGGTGGCGCATGTCTGTAGTCCCAGCTACTCAGGAGGCTGAGGCAGGAGGATTGCTTGAGCCCAGGAGTTTGAGGTTGCTGTGAGGTAGGCTGACGCCACGGCACTCTAGCCTGGGCAACAGAGTAAGAGTCTGTCTCAACAGAAAAAGAAAAAGTTAGTTATATCATGAATACATAAAATATATGTAGATAATAGTCTATCATTTACCATCATAAAATATGCAAAAATCTATTATAAGTTAAAAATGTTTCAAAACCTATGCACACAAAACACTTGCAGACTGTACATGGCAACTTTTTGCAATCAAGAGAAATGTAAACAAATGTGAAGATGCGCTATTGAATCAGAACTGCACAAAATTAACTGTAGTACATACTGCACTACTGTAATTTCTTTGCTACCTCCTATTGCTATTGCAGTGAGCTCAAGTGTTGGAAATATCCAAATATCTGCTTAAAGCGCCATGTGATGCTAATCATTTCCACGTGAGCAGTTCTTCACTTCAGTAAATTGCGTATCATAGTAAAAAGTGATCTCTCATGGTTCTCTCATGGTTCATGTATTTTTCATCGTGTTTAGTACAATACTGTATACTTTGAATCACACCATGGGACCCATACGACATGCCACTAGTGATGCTGAAAGTGCTCTCAAAAAGCAGAGAAAAGTCATGACATTATAAGAAAAAGCTGAATTGCCTGATATGTACATAGATTGAAGTCTGCAGCTGTAGTTGCCCACCATTTCAGACAGACAATTCATCTGAAAGTGCTCTCAAAAAGCAGAGAAAAGTCATGACATTATAAGAAAAAGCTGAATTGCCTGATATGTACATAGATTGAAGTCTGCAGCTGTAGTTGCCCACCATTTCAGACAGACAATTCATCTTGTAAACAGATGACATAAACTTACAGTATCAATAAATGCAGTACAGTACTATAAATGTACTTTCTCTTCCTTATGATTTTCTTAATAACCTTTTCTCTACTTTATTATAAGAATACAGTATGTAATACAGATAACATACAAAATATGTTAATAGACTGCTTATGTTATTGATAAGGCTTCCAGTCAAAAGTAGGCTATTATTAATAGTAGATAAGGGTTTTGTTGTTGTTTGTAGAAACAGGGTTTCCATATGTTGCCCTGGATGGTCTTGAACTCCTGGGCTCCAGCAGTCTTCCCACTTCAGCCTCCCAAATTGTTAGGATTACAGGCATGAGCCACCATGCCTGGCCAGTAGTTAAGTTTTTCAGGAGTCAAGAGTTATACATCGGTTTTCGACTGCAAGAGGGTCAGTGCCCCTAACCCCTGAGTTGTTCAAGGATCACCTGTTTTGAATCTAGGACTAGAAAGTGTTGTTTGAGTGATCTAACTCTACTCACTTTAACATGTGTGAGTACTCCAAATACCAAAATAATCTGCTATCCTTGACTGATTTAATTTGCTTAGTATTTGAGACTATGACTTTCATGTGGGAAATAATTCCTTTTTATAGGAACCTAATGTTTGGGAAGAATTGTTTTCTTTTGTGTATTTATGTACATCCTGGACTTCATTTATTAACAGTCATGGTTTGAAAGCTTCCACTTTTCATTGTAAAAAGTAAAATCAATTTGGCTTTTTAAAACCTCTAATTAGGCCAGGCGCGGTGCCTCACACCTGTAATCCTAGCACTCTGGGAGGCCAAGGCCGGAGGATCGCTTGAGGTCAGGAGTTCAAGAGCAGCCTGAGCAAGAGTAAGACCCCGTCTCTACTAAAAATAGAAAAAAAATTAGCCAGTCAACTAAAAATAGAAACAAAAAATTAGCCAGGCATGGTGGCTCACACCTGTAGTCCCAGCTACTTGGGAGGCTAACGCAGGAGGATCGCTTCAGCCCAGGAGTTTGAAGTTGCTGTGAACTAGGCTGATGCCATAGCACTCTAGCCCAGGCAAGAAAGTGAGACTTTATCTCAAAAAAAATAAAATAAAATAAAACCTCTAATTATAAAGGCTATACATGTTCATGGTAAAAAATATATATGTGTAAAAAAAGTAGGATGCTATAAAAAAGAAACACAGATCTCCCATAATCCTACCACCAAAAGATATTTCTATTAACATTTTGGTTTAGTTCCTTCCATTCTTCTTTTTAATATATTTTATCATAGTTTAGGTAATGTGATATACATATAATTTAGATATGTGTATATTCCCTTTTAACCTAGGATTATTAAATACTCTAGAAACTTAGTTTTAATGGTTCTAAAATACTATTTTATGTAAATTTTTCAGTTTATTTCTTATACCTATTGTTATACATTTCAGTCATTCCCAATTATTTACCATCCTAAATAACAGTATCAGATATAACATCTTTGAGTTTTCTAGACTTTTGTAGTGTTATGAGAACTTAGGCTTTTTTTTTTTTTTTTTTTTTAGAGAAAATGGACTTATAAAAAGTTGGAATTAAAATTTTTAAAAATATGTGTATTGCCCTGGCCACTATTCTGGTTATAAATAATAGTTAGACAATAAAAGAATATATAATGCCCAAATGGAATTTGATAATGGGAGACCAATTTCTATTTCATAGACACTTCAAAGTTGGAAGCCTGCTTGCTGAGTAGATCTTTCTCATATGTTTTACCCTTAGTCTTCTACTTTCAGTCTTCTGCCACCTTCCCCTCTTGAAAATACTCTTGGACTTAAGTAAAGGAGACTTGACTGACTGCTTCCCCATTGTCATTTAATTACTTGAAGCTACAGGCATGCACCAACATGCCCAGCTAATTTTTTCTATATATTTTTAGTTGTCCAGCTAATTTCTTTCTATTTTTTGTAGAGACGGGGTCTCGCTCTTGCTCAGGCTGGTCTCGAATTCCTGACCTCGAGCGATCCTGCCGCCTCGGCCTCCCAGAGCACTAGGATTTCAGGCATGAGCCACCGTGCCTGGCCATGTCTTTTTAAATCCATAAGAGAAAAGTGACATAGAAATATATTATTCAGAGGCGGGCGGATTGTTTGAGCTCAGGAGTTCAAGACCAGCCTGAGCAAGAGCGAGACCCCGTCTCTACTAAAAATAGAAAGAAATTATATGGACAACTAAAAATATATATATATATAGAAAAAATTAGCCGGGCATGGTGGCGCATACCTGTAGTCCCAGCTACTTGGGAGGCTGAGGTAGGAGGATTGCTTGAGCCCAGGAGTTTGAGGTTGTTGTGAGCTAGGCTGATGCCATGGCACTCTAGCCTGGGCAACAGAGTGAGACTCTGTCTCAAAAAAAAAAATAAAAATAAAAATTGGGCATGGTGCCGTGTGCCTGTAGTCCCAGTGACGTAGGAGGCTGAGGCAGTAGGATCGCTTAAGCCCAGGAGTTTGAGGTTGCTATGAGCTAGGCTGACGCCACGGCACTCACTCTAGCCCAGGCAACAGAGTGAGACTCTGTCTCAAAAAAAAAAAAAAAAAAAGAAATATATTATTCAATATAAAGAAGAATTTTTATTAATAAAAGGGGTGAAGTTCTAGTTTGGAAAGGTATCCTAGAAGATAGTGGAAGCAAGCTAGATTGTCTATGCTAGTGCTCCTTCGTTGTACTTGGGGGAATTGGTTCCAGGAAAAGTTGGCCCTCTGTATACTTGGATTTCACATCCAGAGAATAGTGTATTTTCAGTCTGCTTTTGATTGAAAAAAAAAAACCTACATGTAAGTGGACCTGAGCAGTTCAAACTTGACTTGTTCAAGGGTCAACTGTATTTCATTTAAGGACTTTACAGATAGGCCCTTCTCTGTGAATATGTTACTAAATGTGTTTCTAGAGCTTTTTGGCCATTTTTCTTTGTAAAAGTAATAATGGCACTAATAACCTCTTCTTCACAGTGTTAGTCTATTTTTTTTTAATTTAGATATATTTTCCCTATTACTTATAACCAAATAGGCATTTTCCCATGTGTCTTTTGGAACACTCAGTGTGTGGGTTAGCAGGAGATTTAAAATTTCAGTCCCTCCTAGCCTTTCCAAGTTAAGGCTATTTTGAGATTGAACAGTTAGTTTATGTTACTTAGTTCCATTTCTGAGGCTGCCTAGGTCTTTGAAAGCCTTATCATTAACACATGTTAAATGTTGTATTATGAATGCTCTGAAATATCTTCAGTTCTTATTGACATTCCATAATTAGGAGAATTCTGTCTTAATTAAAGCACTAAGTCTTAAAAAGCAGCCTGGGCGTGGTGGCTCATGCCTGTATTCCCAGCACTTTGAGAGGTTGAGACAAGATTGCTTGAGGCTAGGGGTTCAAGACCAGCCTGGGCAACATAATGAGACTTCGAGACTTCGTCTCTACAAAAATTTTTTTTTAAAAATTAGTCAGGGCTGGGCGCAGTGGCTCACGCCTGTAATCCTAGCACTCTGGGAGGCCGAGGCTGGTGGATCGTTTGAGCTCAGGAGTTCGACACCAGCCTGAGCAAGAGCAAGACCCCGTCTCTACTTAAAATAGAAAGAAATTATATGGACAACTAAAAATATATACAGAAAAAGTTAGCCGGACATGGTGGTGCATGCCTGTAGTCCCAGCTGCTTGGGAGGCTGAGGTAGGAGGATTGCTTGAGCCCAGGAGTTTGAGGTTGTTGTGAGCTAGGCTGACGCCATGGCACTCTAGCCCGGGCAACAGAGTGAGACTCTGTCTCAAAAAAAAAAAAAATTGTGCATGGTGCCGTGTGCCTGTAGTCCCAGTGACGTAGGAGGCTGAGGCAGGAGGATCACTTTAGCTTAGGAGTTAGAGGCTGCAGTGAACTGTAATCACATTACTGCACTGCAGCCTGAGCAACAGAGTGAGACCCTATCTAGGCAAAAAAAAAAAAAAAAATACCATGTGTTCACCCTAATGCCACTTAAGGGGTCCATCCCAGGATACCACTGAGGACACATTATTGTGTCAGAAGTTCTTCTAATGTCTCTGGCAACTAAATTTTGAAATATATGTTCCAGTGTTATAATCCAGATTCTAGTACATTTCATGTAAAGAAGTAAATTAGTTGAAACCCCAGATGCTCTCAAGTAAATCATGCAACTAGGAAGAAAAGAATTACTGTCCTCTGTCATCTCAATTCGTTGCACTTTGGTAACCAGGACCCTATTTTGCCTAAATCTTCTGGGCACAGCAAACTAATTCATCAGCAGTCATCGCTGTAGTTAAATTATGACTATGTAAATCAGACCCTTATCTATGGACTTCCCTAGACTTCCATCTATCAACTAAAAAAAGATTAAATTTGGAAATTGTTTTCTAAAAAAGTTTAATTCTTGTGGATTGTGGGGTTTTTTTACTAACAAATATCTACTGTATTAAAAGACGAAAGTGATTTTTTGTGCACTATACCCTTTTTACCCCCCTCCAAAAGTGTTATTTGCTTCACATATGAAATTGTTTACAATAAACATATTAATTTATCACATGCTGTTCCTTGATATATTTCTGTAGAGGTTCCACTTTAATTCCAGGATGGTTATTCCACATGACTCTTTTTTTCTTCCCCTCTAGACTTCTCCAGAGAACCCTGGGACAGTAGGTGGAGTGCAAAGCTGTATTGTGTTGCCTTCCTGCTTTTTTTGTTGCCTTCCTGCTTTTTTTTTCCTTTTTTTTTTTTTTTTTTTAATTCTTGGCCCCGCCTTGGCTGCTCCTTTCTATGCCATTAAAGCTAACTAACAAAACCCTGCATGTGTGGTCATTATGAGGGGCTCATGGCCTTTCATTTCAATCCTGCACATGTATCATGTCAGTTATGTTTCATGTCAAATCTTTAATATCAGGATTGTCCCTAAACCAATACTGTGATAGGCAGACTGGAATCTCACCTCTAGTTTCCAAAAAATGTCCCTCCATTTTAATGCTACCTCTTTCCCCTACCTCATGCACCTTCCGGTGCTCCAAAATTATCTGGGATCCTTTTTGTGAAGGAAGAAAACTATCTGATAGATACAAGTAAGGTGTTAACACTTACTGTGTTACCCCTCCCTGAACTATTTATGTGCTATAAAGGGCAGGGAGAGGGCAATGTTTAACAGAGAATAATGAATCACTCACTAATGACTAATGGTGGAATTCCCTGCTTCAGTGAGGCAAGATCTCATATATACTGAGAAGACATCCACATTTTAGAAATCCACATATTAAAGGTATGTGTGCCTTTAAAAGATTTTGAGCTAATTCTGATCATTTCACCAAAATTTGTCCTAAAATGATGTCCGCTTGGTTTGGTTCCTTTTCTTCCCAAGTAATTTATCTGTTATGGATTTTGATGTTTGGTGTTCATGTGATGTCAAGGAGTCTAACTGTCTGCATGATTGTTTATCATTGCTGTGATCCTTTCCAACTACCACAGGAAGAGAGGGGAAGGGACGTTTTTGAGATTATGCTGAAATAATAAATTGGCTGTTCTCTTCCCTCTCTTCTTCTCTTCATGCAACAGAAGAAGCAGACCAGCCCACTGCAGACCCAGGCATGGTCATGGACAGTGTGGAAGCAGGAGACACAACACCTCCCACCAAAAGAAAAAGCAAGTTCTCTGGCTTTGGCAAGATCTTCAAGCCTTGGAAATGGAGGAAAAAAAAAAGTAGTGATAAATTCAAAGAGACTTCAGAAGGTGAGCTACTAAAGTTTAAGTATGTGTTGTAAGTTAAAGTTCTCTATTTTAGATTTATCTAACTTTTCATTCTCTTCCCAAGTTTCCATAACCGTCTATTTGAAGACAGAATTTAATCTTTCAGAATTAAACAACCAAGTGGTCATTCACTAAACCTATGTTCTATAGTCCTAATCCCAAGTTTGTATTTTGATGGGATTAAAGAATCTATTGAGGCAAATGGAGTTCTTGTACTGTAGCAAATAAATCTAAGATGCTTCTTTTTTCCTACTCTGCCCAATTCCCATCAACACAAAGTTCATCCATAATAAATATCTTCTTATTGAGATTTCGATTAAGCTGCAGTTATGTAAGGCTAGTTTTTTAGAATGATGTTTTCCCAATAGCACAGGTTATGGAAGAAATTCACATATTTTAATTTGAAGTTAGTTTCCCTGTTTTTCTCTTTCCTAAGAATAGAAATCTGAACTACTTTATTCTTTTACTATAGACTTAGAATGCTAAAAGTAATGTTAACTTTCAACTGCCACATTTCTGAGCGCTGTTTTCCAATTTAATGTTAGTTTTAGAGCGAAAAATATCTATGCGAAAACCAAGAGAAGAGCTGGTTAAAAGAGGGGTTCTGTTGGAAGACCCTGAGCAGGGTGAGTTTACAAATGAATAGCATATGCCTGTGTCTGTACACTTGGTGTTTGATTGGATCTGACGAGGGATTGGAATATTCTTTCTTTCTTTTGTTATTGCTGTTAAGGTGGCGGGGAGACTTTAAAAATAATATTCACCCTTCCAAGTGTCTGGCTGTGGTCTTTAACTATAAAATTGAATGGTTGGTGAAGGATCCTTGGGGCAAACAATCCTTGTGTCTCTTTACATCCTCAACATTGTGCCAGTTGCAGTACTGTGTGTAATTTCCCTTTTTTGACCAACTTTGTCTCCATGCCTGTATCACACTGTCCTACTCTTTTGATTATTTGTCATAAAGATCATGTTTTGATATTTTAACACTCATTGCTAGTTTAATAATGTTAGGTCTTTCTCTAAAGTATGACTTTTATGAAGCAGGTTATTGTAAATATAGAACTCTAGTATATTGGTTGCATTTCATTTCTCTTCATTTCAATTACATTGCGTGGGACAAAATCTGAAAGCCAAGTTTTAAAAATACACCATACCTTTTGGAGGATGGGGAACTAAACAGATGGATTATTACTGTATATTTTTTAGGTTTTAAACGATGCGAATGTATTGCCAGTTCACTAAATTAAATTATAGATATTGAAGATTTATTATCTCAACTATATAAAAACTAACCAGAGAAAACAAGCTTTGAAGGAGCAATTAGAAAATGTTATTACCATTGATTACTTCTGGAGGTCGATATGGGAATATGGGTGGGTTTTTTCCTTTTTTTTTTTTTTTTTTTTTGAGACAGAGTCTCACTCTGTTGCCCAGGCTAGAGTGAGTGCCATGGCATCAGCCTAGCTCACAGCAACCTCAAATTCCTGGGCTCAAGCAATCCTACCTGCCTCAGCCTCCCGAGTAGCTGGGACCACAGGCATGCGCCACCATGCCTGGCTAATTTTTTCTATATATATTTTTAGTTGTCCATATAATTTCTTTCTACTTTTTTAGTAGAGATGGGGTCTCGCTCTTGCTCAGGCTGGTCTCGAACTCCTGACCTCGAGCCATCCACCCACCTCGGCCTCCCAGAGTGCTAGGATTACAGGCGTGAGCCACCGCACCTGGCCAGTTTTTTCCTTTTTTCCTGAATTTTCTACATGATTAGTTATGAGCATGTATAACTTTTCTTTTCATAACACTATTTGTTTTTTATATTAGGACACAAACTCTTCTAGGTATTTAGGTAGTTAAGTGCAATTATAAAGCCTCCATTGTGATATCTCTTTGGCTCTTGCTTCTGTTTGTTTTCCCCCTTTTCTACAGACACTGTGGTAACTCAGGCCTTTGCTTTTTTGATATAGCCATTCCTCTTCCCATTCCCTGTCCTGTCTCTCACCTTTCTTGCTCACTGTTCACAAACCCGGTGTTTTATTTCTTTTCACCATCATTGAATCTCTTGTCCTATGCTTCCTGTTGGTTCCTAATCCAAGTTGTTTTTAGTCTACAAGTTTAAAGCCTCAAAAGCCCAGTTGAAAAAGGAGTTGCAGCCATTGGAAAAAGATGCCACTCTCCCAACCAGAGAACTGACCTAAGCTTTATTCTGTATCAAAAAACATAGGGGGAAAGGGCATTGGGCCTGGCCTGTAAGATCTAGGCTTTAGGCCAAAAGCAGTGTTTGAACCTTGAAGTCCTTTTCATACTGAAAGATGGCTTTTGCCTTGATTATTGTTCTAGCTTGACTATATTATAACATATTTAATAGATTTTTTGAGTTTGGGGGGAACAGTCAATGATGTTAAAGCCCAATAATACTGCTACATTATTAGCATTGCAGAAACTCTGCATTAAATATAAGAAATGATACTTCAAAGTAGACATTCCTATTAAGTAACTTGAGATCACTGATCATTTTTGCATATATTTTACTAGTATGTGCTAAGTAGAAACTGATTAACAAAAGTTTTAAACTTTCACTATGTGGTTTTCACAAACTGTCACTATGGTTTTCACCAATATGGTTTGTTGGCTTTAAAATCATTGCTTTATAGTCTAGAAAATCCTGTTTTGTTAAAGCTGGACTATATTAAACATGAGCAGTAACTTAATACTTTTGTGTAGTTGTTGTCATCTTGCCCCCTCCCCTTTTTCAAAATTAAAAGTAGGTTGAAACATTTCTTCAGCTTTAGAAGTACCTTTTCCTTTGCCTTGACTCTTCATTACTTTTAGCCCAAATTCCACCTCTTATTGGGGCTTCGTGAAGAACGACACTGTCTAATCTCCTAGTAGGAGATGGTGAGTCAGGGTGAGAGGGACTGGTCTATGAGAACTCAGTGGACTAACTCGAGACACTAAAATGATATTACCCAAAGTGTCTCATTATGGAAAGTAAATGACATCATCTAGAGAGCAACTGGTTCCAATCTCCATGACACTCTGTTAGAGACAGAGTTTTTAGTCTCTAACATCAAGGTTTTCAGTTTTCTCTTCCAAAAAAGTTTAGGAAACCTCAACAGTATGTTTGTCTAATTGCTCCATGGAAGGAATCTCACCTGTGATTTTCATAGCAATGAGTGGTGACTACAGGTCATCCCAAAGCCTCCAGCCTCTATTGATCATCCCTACAGTTTCATGTGTAGAAAATCATCATGTTACAAGTATATCATGTTTACCTCTGATCTGTCCATCAACTGATGGATACCCCTTGCCTTCCACTCCTACTGCCCTTGGTCACCCTCTGCTATTTTTCACTTACAGTCTAACAGTACTATAGCTTATTATTATCCTGTTCCTATCACTGCCCATCTGTAATCCATCCTTACAGCTCTCAGAGCTAACCTTCTAAAAGATGGATCATATCATGTCTCTCTACTACTTATAATTCTTTGGCTTCTTGTTTTGTTTTGTAGGATTCAGTGCAGGCTCCTTTATGTGGCATTTGGTATCCTTCATAGACTGGCTTTTTCCTTAATAGACTGTCTTTCATCATTGTGGTAGGCTCCTACTCTCCTTCAGTATTCATCTTATCAAACTGATCAGTGGGAGTAAAAAAAGAAAAAAAGATTCATCTTAAAGCCAGCCACAATCATGTGTACCTGTAGTCACAGCTACTAGGAAGGTTGAGGTGGGAGGATCTTGAGCCCTAGAGTTCAAGGCCAGCCTGGGCAACATAGTGAAATACTGACTCTCTCTCTCTCTCCCTCTCTCTCTCTCTCTCTCTCTCTATATATATATATATATTTTTTTTTTTTTTTTTTTGAGACAAGAGTTTTGCTCTGTTGCCCCGGGTGGAGTGCAGTGGCATCATCATAGCTCACTGCAACCTCAAACTCCTGGGCTCAAGTGATCCTCCTGCCTCAGACTTCTGAGTAGCTGGGACTACAGGTGTGGGCCACCATGCCCAGCTAGTTTTTTTGTTTTTGTTTTTTGTAGAGACAGGGTCTCACTGTGTTGCTCAGACTGGTCTTGAACTCCTGGCCTCAAGCAATCCTCCCACCTCAGACTCTCAAAGTACTAGGATTATAGGTACAAGCCACTGAGCCTGACCTGAGACTCTGTCTCTGTTTAAAAAAAAAAAAAAAGATACAGTTCAGATATTTTCTATGAAGCTTTCCCAGCCCCATTCCCACCCCAAGGAGAATGGTTTCTTCTTCATTCCTACCACAACGCTTCACCCATTGTAGCTCCTGACATTTAGCATTGTAATTACTTATCTATAGGAAGTCTGTCTTATTCCTATAGCAAAGTACTTGGCAAATAATAGACAATCAAATGTGTATTACAGAAAGAAATTACTTACTTCCATTACTACTGTAGGATCCAGATAATCTAGATCTCAAGAATAAGCTAAAACACGAAGAGGGGTGCAAGGGGATAAGAGAGGTTGGAAATCACCAGCTCTTCTCGCTATCAAATCACACCAATTCCATCACTTTGCACTTTCCTCTTTTACCTTGCAGGTGGTGAGGATCCAGGAAAATTGAGCCACACCATGTTAAAGAATGGCCATACCACCCCCATAGGGAGTGCCAGATCTTCTAGTCCAGTCCAAGTAGAGGAAGAGCCAGTAAGAATAGCAAGTCTTAGGCAACCCATTCCAGAAGAAGACCCAAAGAAGCGACTAGGTAAGAAATTCTGGATTTTTTAGTTTAAGAGCCATGAACCAATCATTCTCATTTACCTCAGGTTTGCAAGAGAACAGGGAGAAGTAAAATTGTGAGGGAATTATGTTCTCCTTTAGCAATTCCTTAGCTAGCAACTTTAAGTAGAATTCCCCCCACCCCATTCTTGCATTCACAAAATATCTAAATTTGTGATTCTTAAGGAAGGAAGAGGATGTTAAATATCAGTTACCTATAAAATTTTTCCAAGCTATACATTCCTCTTCTTCCACCCAAGGAATTTGGACGTGCCTCTCCTCCAGTAGTCTGGCTGTTGTGTGAAAAATCACTACCATAATGAGCATCTCTTACTGAACTTCTTGTAGTGACATTTCTTAAGTATGTTAAAGCTGGGAAACATTGAGAACTCTAACCTGTAAACTAATCTATAAAGTAAATAATTGATGGAGTTAACTGTGAATCCATAGATACATTAGCTTTTTCAGTCTCTCTTGCTACTATCTCTTCTTCCCTTTTACATCACATATGTTATTACACAGGTTCAACCGGAAGTCAGCCTAATTCTGAAGCAGAGTCTGTTCCTGAGAACGTACCGAAACAGCCTTTACTTCCTCCCAAAAGACCTTTGTCCTCTTCTCATGAAGCAAGTGAAGGGCAAGCAAAGGATACCACTTCCTCTGGCAGCACAGCAAGGTCCATCTTCACTACCACCACCACAGCACCTGCTGCCACCACTGCTGCCACAAGCCTAGCAAAGACTGTTACTTCCTCTGTCACCCCTTCCCCAGCACCCAGGACTCTGCCTACTGCTCCTGCCAGCACTAACACTACTGCTACCCCGAGCCTCACTCATACAGTCCCTGCCAAGCAGCCCCCTATCCCTCCCCCTAAACCAGCTCACAGAAATAGCAACCCTGTCATTGGTAAGTAAGTCTTTAGGCTTTTGGTGTTTTTTGTTTGGTTTGGTTTGGGATGGTTATTTTTTTGGATAGCTGGTACAATATTGATTTGGTCTGTGAGAGTTTTTCATATCTTGTCCCTTTGAATATCCTCAATATAAAGAAAAGTCTTGGGTTGGAAAAAAGTATATGAGAAAGAAGTCTTGAAACTGATGAAAATGGCAATAAATGGAAACATCACTAAAATTAGGTTTAGGTTTGAGGGGATTTATATCTATTTTTCTAAAACAGTGTTTCCAAAACACTATGTATATTTGGGGGACTGGATATGTGAAGACCATAGCAGATTTGACCTGCTTGGAGTTATCTGTGGCACTTACTGAAAAAATAATAATAATGCAGCTGGGTGCGGTGGCTCACGCCTGTAATCCTAATACTCTGGGTGGCCGAGGCGGGAGGATAGCTCAAGGTCAGGAGTTTGAGACCAGCCTGAGCAAGAGCAAGACCCCATCTCTACTAAAAATAAAAAGTTAGCTGGACAACTAAAAATATATATATACAGAAAAAATTAGCCGGGCATGGTGGCACATGCCTGTAGTCCCAGCTACTTGGGAGGCTGAGGCAGAAGGATTGCTTAAGCCCAGGAGTTTGAGGTTGCTCTAGCCACGGCACGGCACTCTAGCCAGAGCAGCAGAGCGAGACTCTGTCTCAAAAAAAAAAAAAAAAGAATAATGCCACAGCTTTCAAGGGGCAAGGCAAACTTTTCAAATGAAAAGTTGGGTTTTTAAAAAAAAAAACAACAAACCTACTTAAAACTACCAATGCCTTCCATAAGCATAAACTAGTTTAGTAGATAAAAGGTGGTTTTGTAGATTCCAGTATAACTTGTGATTCAGTGCCTGACATATGTCTTCATAGATAACTGCAGAAGGTGTTACTTAAATTGTTCTGATAAAAGTATGTTTTATCTTGGGAGAGTTAAGGTTGCTACTCTTATATTAAAATGAGGGGTGGTAGAGAAAGAGGGAAGATAATCAGTAAATTCTTATGGGTTTGGTAAATTTTTTGCATCTACCCAAAGTTCTATTTAGGTCTGTTTTCTTTATGTAAGTGCATAACTTAGAGGAATTTTCAAGAAAATTAGGGAAAGAGGAAAGGCTAATGAGTGCTTCAAAGCTAATGAAAATGTAGTTTTTCAGAAAAAATGATACTAGGCTTATATTGCTTAAAGTTCTTAATGATTGAATGGATGAATAGAAAGTATACTTATTAAATAATATCACCAAGTTGGGTGGAGTGACTAGAACCTTGAAAAACAGGTTTAGAATATATTGTGAGTATGACAGGTTGGAGTAGCTTGATAAAAACAAGACGATCATTATTATCAACACCTTGGATGCATAGTGTTATGTTGACTTATCTCTGAGGAACTTGAGCTTTCACATACTTATTTTCATAACCACCTTGTGCTATAGGAAACTGATTTTATCTATCATAGATAGAGCAATTAGAACATGATGTTGTGACTCATTCGAGGTTGTAGTTAGTGAGAGATAGAAACCGAACATAGGCTTTTTAACTGTCAGGTTCAGACCTCTGTTCTCTACACTGGTATTCTCATCAGGATCACCTAGAAGACTTATAAGTGTTCTATACATTTATTAATAAAACACAGATTGCTGGGCCTTGTCCCTTGAGTTTAATAAGTCTGTTATGGGCTTGAGAATTTGCATTTCTAATAGGTTCCCAGGTGACACTGATGCTGCTAGTCCAGGGACCACACATTGAGAGCCACTGCCATAGACCAGTGGTACTCCCTCCATTCCAGGTTAAGGCAACACATAAAATGATAATATGTGTACAGTATCGTGGGCTAACTGCTACCTGAAGTGAGTTGCCCAAAATAATAGGCCTTGTAACTGAGGAATGAGCATCAGTCCATGAGGGGTCCTCAGCAGGAGAAAAATAGGACAGTTCACAGAGCTTTTATTAAAGTTAAATAGATTTGATTTAAAGAACTATTTCTTACTCTGAAATTGTGACCTTCCTAATTCTTTGGTGTTAAAATGCCATTCTTTCAGAAAAAGATTATGGTCATAAATGGTTTACTTAATATCAAGCCTTATTTGGGAATCTTTAAAAAATGACCACCTCAAAAAAAAGAAAGAAAGAAAAAAAACAGCCTGAGGTTGGTCAAGAGTTTTTTTTTATTGCATTGGTCCTTGAAATCCAATAGTTTGAAAACCACTGCTTTATAAGTACTACTATCTTCTTTCTTTTTTTTTCTTTTTTTTTTAAAAATGACTATCTTCTAATAGGCATAATAGGGAGTATTAGGACTGAGGAAGGACAACCATCAATAGTTGAAGAGGTTAAGGGAATTTATAACCCATCCCAGGAACTCTGGCATCTTTCTCACAGAACTACAGCCAGATGCTGTTGTCAGGGCATATGTACCAAAATTTACTTCCTTGACATCTTGAGATATATGCCTTCCTTAAATTACTGGAAGTAATTTGCCTTATTAATTCAAAAGTGCAAATACTCAAATATGGTCTTGTCAAGGGTGTTTTGTTGTAGATGGAATAGGTAACTGATATTTTTAGAGAAGCAGCAAATATTCAGTCTATCCAAAAATATCTCTTTCATTGATCCTAAAATTCACATTTTTAAAATCTTTTTGTGTATATATGCAATGCAATGTTTTCCTACAATATCCTTTTAAAAATTTACTTATGATGACTAACATTAAAACATTATAAGATTAGCTGGCCTTTTACTTTGAATGTCTCCAATGGAATGAGATTTAGGACAAGTGCAATTTTATTTTGGGAAAGCTTTGTTGGGACCATTTCAAAACACTGGTTAGGACCAAAATAAGGGGTTTACATAGAAGGTTAGAGGTTGGTAATCCAGAGAACTACTCTTTAATTATTTTGCAAGGTTAGCTCCTATGTGATTTGATAATCCACTTCTTACAGGTCATTTGGAGCCCTCCAAAGGGACTTTGCTGAATCAACACCTTTGCTGAGTCATGGTGGGCTTTGGGGAATCAATAGGGATGTATACTGTCATGATACAGCTTGAGGGCCTCTCATCTAGTAACCATATTGAGAGTCCACTGTGTGCCAGGCACTGTGCACAGCCTTGTGGATATGCTGATGGAGGCAGGGGTTACCCTGCCATCAAGGAGCCCATCATGTAGTGGGGAGTAGACATGGAAGGGTGAGGTGCAAAGGGACCATAAGAGGTATGCACACTAATAAAAATCAGAGGCAGTGGGATCCAAAGAATGGAGCCAAATAGTCAGAGACTGGGATGCTAGCTGAGTCCATGCCAGTTTGTAATATGATCTTGGGCAAGTCACCTAAGTTCTGTGACTTCAGTTTTTCCTAATGAAAAATGGTAAAGATGATAACAAGAACGTAATATTAAGAATAGAAAAACACTTTGATTTCTTCAAAGGCCTTTGTATTTGCTATAAAAATTCAAGATCTCATTATTAATAGTTTTATAATACAGAGCTAAGATATCTAAATATCATTATTTATCAGGATATAATAGTACCCAATTGTGTTTATTTTTTATGCTATCTTAATGTTTAAATTTTAAATGGAGTACTATCATATAAAAGAACTTTTTATCAGCTTTTTTCTGTCTATTCATATTAATATTAATATTTTTATTTCATTTATTTATTTATTTGAGATAGTGTCTCACTCTGTCATCCATGCTGGAGTGCAGTGGTGTCATCATAGCTCACTGCAACCTCAAACTCCTGGTCTCAAGTGATCCTCCTGCCTCAGCCTCCCAAGTAGCTGGGACTAAAGGCATAGAGCACCACGCCCGGCTGATTTTATTTATTTTTTATTTTTGTAGAGACAGGGTCTCGCTATGTTGCCCAGGGTGGTCTCAAACTTCTGGCCTCAAGCAATCCTCAATCTCCCAAAGTGCTGGGGATTACAGGCATGAGCCACCACACCCAGCCCTGTCTCTATTCATATTAACTTTATGTACACCAATATTAAGTTATAAAAAGTTATCATAGGCTGGGCATGGTGGCTCATGCCTGTAACCCTAGCACTTTGAGAGGCCCAGGTGGGAGGATCACTTGAGGCTAGGAGTTCAAGATCAGCCTAGGCAACATAGCGAGACTCATCTCTACAAAACACAATAGAAAAATTATCTGAGTGTGGTGGTTCGGGGATATAGCCCCAGGTATTTGGGAGGGTGAAGTAGGAGAATAACTTGAGCCCAGGATTTTCTTT